>OZ018317.1:63438737-63721237 GCA_963969495.1 Ceratothoa steindachneri | reverse complement strand
TGAAAACAAAAACCACCTGCAAAGCTTGGTAACTGAAACAAATTGGGGTAAAGATTCGTTTTAACACATTTACGATTTTATACATTTCAAAGACATAAACGTTTTTAATCTTAAAAATGATGCTCACCGATGCAATTTTTAACTTCCGGAACTTAATAATAACGTAGTTATTCACCTTTCGAAAAAAAACATTGCTATTCTGCTAACTTCGAATCTTTCTGCATCATTTTCGACCTAGCACCTTCAACTTTTGCCTTGATTCAATCACCTAGACCTGGGCTTTTGAAATCTAGAGGCAGAGGTGGGCACTAAAGACATTTAAAGTATTTAAATACTAAATATTAAATACATGAGAAAAATGTATTTGAATACTAAATACATTAAATATATTTAGATACATTTCTAAATACATTTCAAATACATGATATATAATGACAATCGATAAGGACCATTGGCATCACAAAAAAAATAGCCATTAAAATGAAATTTCAGTTAGCTATTCATATCAGCATTATATTTAAGTAATATCAGTTGCTGAAATGTTTCGTCAGATAAAGAATTCCGTTTTGGAGATAAGTTCAATCCTCCTAAAGAGAAGAGCCGTTCCACAGGAGCTGACAATGGAAGGGTGGTGTTGTATTTAATAAATAATTTTTTTATGTTTGGATATCTATTTAAACTTTGAAGTGTTTTATTTGAATCCTGAAGGTAACTGAATAATTCTAAATCTGCGGTTGATCGTGTTTGAGTGGGTTTTGTAAATCCAAAATAATCGTCACTGTCCGATACACCACTGGATGATTCGGCTTCGGGTTCCTCTGCTAAATTCTCAATCACTTAAATCATAATATTTTTAGCAGAGTCTTGGTGGTTTGAACTGTCCCATGAAATACTAATATCTAACCAGCGGAGTTTGAAGAGGGATGGCTTGTTGATGCAATAATGGCATCTGCAACGCTGGCTTCATTTGCCAAGGTCAAATATGATTGGTAGCACTTTCCAAAGCCCTTAGTGACTGCACTTAGAAGAGCTTGGCAAAATTTCAGAGAACGTGACTTAAGGCTCTTCAACTTTTTCTTCACAGTGAACAAGGTAGGGAGCAATTTTCCATAAAAAAAACAGTTTTGTTCTCCCTGTAGGCGATCAATTGCCACTGCAATAGGAGCCAAAACTGAGACATACTCCACAAGAAGTTCAATTTCATTGACTTGTGAACACTGTAAGTTCAAGGGACGTCATGAGTTGATGTAATTTGTCCTTGTGTTTTAAAAGTAATGACACTGCATCAAACAGAGAGTTCCACCTTGTAATGCAAAGCACCTTTAATGAGCAGTTGATAACACTTTTGATAATCTCTGCTGATTTTGGACGACCGCTTTTGTTCCGTAATGCTGAGCATTTTCCCATCGCAGCATGATTGATATTAGCAAAAGAATATATTTTTAGTGTTTTGCATCAGTTGTGGTGACGAGACTGAGTGTGTGTAAAGCACAACGCACATGCTTAGGTAGGCTGAAGCTGCATAGGTCAGACGAAAGGTCTTCTTCCTGATCTAAGGCACTTCTCATTAAGAAACTATCCTCCAGCTCGTGCTCACCCTGTTCTTCTTCACCTACCTCGATTCCATCTTCTAAATCTGTGGCCACATTTGCCTCAGTGATTGCAAATTCCTTACACGCGTTAACAAAATTAGAGCCGTTATCAGTGATGGTGCTCGTGATTTTCTGCAGGGAGATGCAATCATAAACTGTTACTGTATAAATTCACCCTGAAATAATATAACTGTTTATTCAATAATAAATATTTTTCTTAACTCTTTGTTTTTAATTTACGTATTTCCACAACGTCGCACAGATTTGGCCTAAGAAATTCGTCTGCAAAATTTAGACTCGGGGTTCATTTAACAATTCATTCCCTCGAATAACGAAATATAGGTTTATATGTTTATTGTGATCTGAGAGCTATCTAAGATATTGCCGCAATATTCTTTAAAACCTATAAATGGTGCCCAGACTAGTTTAATTATCTCATATTCATTCATTCGTAAAATTAAATTAATTTTCACTGTCACGTGTGTTGTATTTTTCTGAGGTCGCATCCTGCCTCACTCGGTTCCATTTTTTTTTCTTGCGTGGACTTTTATTTTTCACGAGCGATTCGACACGTGCTCGTTTTCAATCCTTAGTTGACCTTAACATCTTCAAGTGATCCCTTAGTAATTTCATAAAAATAATTATATTATACCGTAATAAATACAAAGAGTGGCCAATTTTCAATATTTTTTTTCACATTTTTACGTTTAAGCGCGTGAATCGAATTTGTGCATAAACACACACACATTTTTATTTTTTTTGTAAATGGATTATAACGGAGTTCCAAGTTATGCCCCAACTTCGGGCACAGTAACAACGACCCAAACATCCTCCCCTGCAACAACAACGACGTATTCATCGGCCTCGCCGCTATATAGACTAAAATTTATGTAAATACCTTGTGTTGTGCTAGCTTTTCCCTCGGTGGAGCAGTATTTTAGCGGTCTACACCCCTACAAATGTAAATATTTATTCTTTATTGTATATATATATATATATATATATATATATATATATATATATATATATATATATATATATATATATATATATATATATAATTTCAAGAAGGGTTGGTAACCCTGACTTAAATCGTGGGATTGGTACACCTGCTCTCCCAAGCGTCTTAAAATTAAGCCATGAGGTTTCATTCGCTTTGCTGTCCCACATCGGTGAAACAGATCTATAAATATTTGAATTGTAATTGTTTAGCTAAATATTTCCCCAAAGAATCCCGAATTAATGCTTGATTCTTTTGTCCCATTTAAAGACCCATTCAACTCCGTTACAATCTATTTACCAATTATCCAATTTACTTACAATTTACCAATTAATATTTACCAATCAAATTACCAATATTTACTAATCAATATTTGCCAAACAATTTACCAATTAATTTTTACTATTTACTTATAATCACTTTACAAAATCCAATTATCAATCATCATTTGTTATACTCTAATTACCAAAACATATTTACCAATTGTAAATCCATTCCCGATTACTCACTCAAATTTAATTCACGCGTACTTCTCAATACAATCATAAACTGTTACTGTATAAATTCACCCTGAAATAATCTAACTGTTTATTCAATAATATATATTTTTCTTAACTCTTTGTTTTTAGTTTACGTATTTCCCAACGTCGCACAAATTAGGCTTACTGAATTCGACTGCAAAATTTAGACTCGTGATCATTTAACAATTCATTCCCTCGGATAACGAAATATAGATTTTTATTTTTATTGTGGTCTGAGAGCTATTTAGGATATTGCCGCAATATTCATTAAAACCTATACAGCCAAGAGTTGATAACTCCCTAACTGTAAAGACATTTTCAATTTCATATTTCATAAAGATCAAAATCTTAACATACCCACTGAACTATAACGCCCAAAAAACTACGGTGATGAGTTGACCAAATATCTGCAGTAACACATGAGTATGAGGTGCTGTCTCGTTTATTCTTCAGTAGAGCTCTTGTCATTCTCTCTTCTTCTATAAGATTTCGGCCTAGCATTCGCCTTGAAATGACGTCAACTGAAGATTATAGACTTGCGGTAGTGTGAATGTGTGATTATTGTGAGTGAAATTGATTTTCACAGGGAAATATAAATATATGGTATGCATATAAAATTTTATATATAAAATGTAGCTATAGGAATATCCTATAGCTATATAGGCCTGGTACATTAATTCATAAATATATTATTATTCCTTCATATTCAGAATTACATAGTAAAATATTGACTTTCATTATTGTTAGGAATATATACATTATCAAGCTTCATTTTATCCCCTTTTAACAGTCGTGTCTGCTAGTTTTGACATAATGATATACAGGTATTGCTACTATAAAGAAATACATCGTTATAGGAATTTATCTACTAACTACATATAATCGATCAATAATTGTACTAATTATTCATGAATAATTTTTATTCAATAATATCTTCAAGTAAATGATAGAGCTCTTTAAGAATATATGTATGTGGATTCTCATGAAATGATTGCAATATATTAACCTCTGTTGTTTGTATATGTCTTCCTTTATTTAGCTTCGGTATATAGCCTACGTAGTGACAATGATCCGAACGCTTTTAGTATTCAGTCGTTATAAGAGCTTAACCTGTACTACTAATACCATATTTGTAAACAACATTTGTGACTCAGAACTCACCTTTAATTAATCTCAAAAAGCTGGTTGCTCCATTGTTGATAGGGGATGCAGACCTTGTCTGATAAAATCTGTAATCAGCCTATCAACAACAGATTGTTAGACCTTCTTAGGATTCACCGCAAAACATTCCGGTAATGTCTTTACATTAACACGACTGCATGAAGAACTATCATCTAATACTGAACATTTTTTTTTTAATCTTTTCTTTGAGCTGTCACGTAGTTTATGCACGTAGTTTATCCGCTTTTTGCCCAGAGCAGGATCCTTTCTCTGTTGCTAAATAAATGTACATGATCAGATAATTGAAGGACATTTGTTTCATGTTACCATAATTCACGTTAAATTCAATCAGCATATACTATAAATAAAGGTGTTGCATAGTAAACCTCCGCTACTTAACATTATCGTTAGCTACTAGCAATTTTGCTATTTTTTAAAAATAAGACATAGTGTAACTTGTCAATTCAATTAAATATCATATAATTAGCTTTAATAAATTCTTACGAGTACCTTCAAATGAATACGTAGATTGGAAGTAGCATTGCTCGCGGCAGAGATTTCGATATTGCATTATGTACATACACACTTCACTTTAAAAAATTTAATTTACCATCTAGTAACGAATTACTATAATAACATAATTCTTTATCTTCCTCGTCTTTATTATTGTCTGATCTCTCCGTTTCACACTCTTTCGAAAAAGCTGAAGTTGCCATGCAGTAGTTGAAATAACGATGAACGCTCTCACTATACAACCCAACACAACTGTGAGCATCTGTTAACTGAATTTAAACTGATGCAAGCAATCTTCCCTCACCGGCTCACGCAGTCAACCGTTTGTATCATACACGTTGTGACAAGCAAAAGCATGCATTACACGTTCTTAACAGCTATATAAACCTATTATCAGTAAAGTATTTGCAAAAAGTATTTAAATACTTTCAAAAGTATTTAAATACATGATTTTAAATATATTTACAAATATAATTTTAAATACATAAACTATTTAAATACAGTATTTAAATACAAAGTTTTTAAATACTGCCCAACTCTGTCTAGAGACGATTCGCTCATGCGGCTTTTGGCGATATTCAGCCAATACCATGTTTTTATAGATCTGAATGCGCTTTCGCATGCGTCTTTCGGCTTCTTAATCATTGGCAAGCTTTGTTATATTTCGTTTATTCCGGACGCTTCGCGGATCTACGTGTTTTCAGTTTTTATGTTATAATGGCGATCTGTGTGGTTAATCTTCCACATATAGCATCTGTGGCCATTGAAACGCACTTCCAGTGGAAGTTGTCAACAGCAACTCTGTTTAACAGTTTTACTCGAGACTAGAGAAAGTCTTGAAAAATAGCCGTTTGGAGACTTGACGCGTGGCGTGAGTGCTATTCTAGAGGACTGCGCCTGCTCAAGTGTTCACTCAAAGGTACCCTCTTTGAATGGATCGTGAAGTCTACTAGGGTACCTCTTTTCCTTGTTATTGCATTTTACTCTCTGTCTCTGTCTCTGTCTCTGTCTCTGTCTGTCTATCTCCTTGTCAGTCTCTCTCTCTCTCTCTCTATTTTTTGACCCCCTCTCTCGCTTAAATTCATTTAACCTTCGGTCCTTCAAACTCATAACCTTCTATCGATTTAGGAACCATCAAACATCTCTCAACTCTACTCAAGTTCTCAAACTACCCTTAAACTAAACTTTAACTAACGAGGGCATTCAGAACTAAACACCGTTTCCAAATAAATCGGAAACGAACGTCTTTTACTAAAGCACCACCACCTTGCTTACCCTGCCCTGCTTTCGGGATAATAATTCTAATAATAATTTTCCACTGAAATTATGGTCAGATTTATTAATAGTACGTCAAAATAAGAAAATATTTTTACGTGAAATCGATTATGGTTCTAATCTGAACTATTTCCGATTTAAATTCGTTAAAATTCGTCGGAAGGAGTTTAATGGGTGATTTATGAGAAGTAGAGCGTAGAGCTTTAAGCACCCAAGCGGAGATTAGGAAATAGTTATGATAAGTGAGACCTGAAAGAAAGAAAGAACTAATGATAAAACAATTTAAACAGGCAAAACAGAGTCCAGGCAATAAAGTGTCAGTCAGTGGTGGAATGCGGCAGAGATGCACGATACTAAGAAAAAACAAGAGAAAAATAGATTCAAACTAATAACGAGTCTAACATGGAAAAGCGGCACCCCAAATGAGAGAAATATAGGGTTGCAATGACCGAAAAACATAACAATTAATGTTCATGTGCAGGTCATGACAAAAATGTGAGTGGGATTCTAAACAAAACACCACCACAAATCACTAAGTATAACATTAAGTAAAAAAACAGTTAACACTAAAGATAATTCAACAGCCATAAACACCAATACAAACTATATGGAAAACGAACCACTTAATCACTGTGAGAGGACAACCTTAGAGGTCCACCTTGACCTCCTCCGCCCTCCCGTTGGGTAGAGGCCACGTGGCCTTAAGCAGGATTTCAAAATGCGAAGCAGCAAAGAAATTCTCGCGTGGGAACAGCCAGCCACTGCCCACAGCTGTGTTCGCTCACGCCGACTGAGCCCCGCTGAAATGTCGTCATTTGAACGCTTCAAGATTCAGGGAAAAGTCTTAGGATTATCCGGCAAGGATTTAATTGCATACGTTCAACAAGAAGAAAGAAACGAAAGGGCAGAAGAAAGAGAAAGAGATCAGCTGGAGATGGAAGAAAGGGAAAGAGTTAGGCAACACGAACGTGAACCCAGTCGCAATCAACTAGAAACCCTTTCCGTACATTCAAGAACTGAAACCTCACAGTCCCCATCTTCAAAGATGGCGAAGATTTTGGCGCATATCTTACGCATTTCTAAAAGATATTTGAAGTCAATCAGTGGGACATTCAAGCCAACGGTGTGGCCAGATTGCTTCTTCTCCTAAATACTCATCTCCGAGATATTTTTATTTCCCTTCCCGCCGAAGCAACAATAGATTATTCCACCCTTAAATCAGAACTTCTATCGGCAGTAAATATGAACCCCGAATTTTATCGATCTAAATTTCATCACGTCAGAATTCAGCCCGGACAGACAATCCGTCAGTTTGGTTTCACCCTGCAAAAAAACTTTAATTTCTGGCTAGACTCCGCCCAGATTACCCGCGTATTTGACTCCCTCGTCGATTTCTTCCTTAGGGACCAGTTGATGGCGGCGCTGCCCCTGGAAATCGGCGCATTCGTGAAAGATAGGTGATGCACTACTTTCAAAGAATGTATCAAAGAGGCGGATATGTACGCTGCTAGTCACAACCTTTACCCAAAGGATCCAAAGAATTCACATCCTCCATGCCCTAGAAGCAAGAATAGTAACTCCCGGTTTTCCCTAAGAACACTCCTAAATTTATGAATGTCCCCGGTCCCACCAAACCGAAGAACCTTCTCCCGTCTGAGCCGAGGGATATCAAGCCCCTCATTTCAACTTCCCCTTTGTCGGCGTACCCCAGAGGACCCGTCGTTTGTTTTTTGTGTTGCGCGTAGGCCCACGTGAGACCTAATTTGCCCCTAAATTCACACCTCCGATCCCCTTCCAACCACCAAGTTGCCCTTATCAGCGCTCCCCAACTTCCCTGCCTTCTCGCCTGGAAGATCCCGCAACTCTCTCGACGAATAGTTCCCCGGGACACCAGGTGAACTTTCCGTTTAATAAGAGCTCCCCCGGTGGATTTCTATTCGAACACGGATCCGTAAATGGATGCAGGGTGTCCACCCTCGTAAGGGACACTGGTTGTACCTGTATTGTAGTGTCCAAAGAATTACTTCCCCCAGTATGCCCTGACCATAACAAATACGCTGTGGGCCATGACTACCTTGGACGGGCAAACCGTTTTCCTGTTTTCCAATGCTACTTGGAATGCCAGTATTTTACTGGATGGGCTGAGGTAGTCGCTGCCCCGATCAAATTCTACGCCGTGTTGGTCGACCAGAGTCTCCCAAATAACCCCTAATCCAGTGGCTCTGCCCATCATTACCCAGGCCCAGGCCCAGAAGAATTCCGCGTCTCCCGTTTCCCTAGAGGCTCTCTATGACCCGGAATTCCTAGAACTCCATAGCGAGGCATTTGCGCAAGCACAAAAAGGGTGAACAACTCCCCTGCCCCTTTGGGAAAAGCGAGGAATCACGAACAAGGCTCTGCCCGCGGACACATTGAGGTTGAGGTCTCTTATTTCATTAAGGAAAGCCTACTTTACCGCGCCTGTTCTGATCAAGTTAGCCCCACAACTCACGCTTTATGTATCCCCCCACCGCCGCCTAATATCTATGCTCCTGGAAACCCTGCCATGATGTTTTACCCACCGCAAAACAATATGACCCAGTCCTACCATAATTACAACAACAATGCTGCCTCTGCTCAAATCCACACGCCAACTACTTACTTTTACCCCAATCCAATGGTTCCTTGGGCTCCCAAATTTTATGATATTAATAGCTTCATTCAATACAACGGTCTGGCTCCGCGTATCACTTATAGAGGATCCTCTCAGTTAAAGTAAAATTTATTAGCCCTCAATTGTTCCCCCTTGTAAATAAATTTTGTTGTCGAGTCTGCGTACTCGCGTTATAAAACTCAAATTGGATAGTATATGTACATATTCTTTGTATACCGTTGACGCTCTTGTATTTTTTGTGTATGTATATTATACAATTGTCCTTTTTTTCTGTTCCACTACCCTTTGCCTGTCCGATCGTGTATGTGATTTTTGTTGTGTTTCCTTGTAAATGTAATATTATGAGGGGCGGTCAATAAGTTTTGCGAATCGGTAGGGCAAAACAGAGGAAGCGGGATGGCTGTTTGTGGGGGTGTTAGGACAAGTTAGGACAAGTCAGAACCTGTAGCCGCATGCTCCTGCCTCGTCTATTTAAGAAGCAGTAGCTGATTGCAGATCATCAGTCACAAATAATTCAACAATGGAGAAGGTTGAGCACCGCGCAGTGATCAAATTTTGACCAAGGAAGGCAAGAATGCAAAAGAGATCCATGAACGCATGTTTGCAGTGTACACCAACACCAGCCCTTCCTATGCAACCATTGCTCACTGGAATAGGGAGTTCCGCCATGGTCGTGAGTCCCTTGAAGATGACCCCCGTCCAGGACGCCCGTCAGACGTGACCAACGAGGACAATGTTACCCGTGTGGAGAGGATCATCCTCGAAAATTGACGGGTGAAGGTAGAAGAAATCGAGCGAGAACTTGGAATATCACATGGAAGTGTTATCAACATCATCCACGACAATTTGGCCATGACCAAAGGTTCTGCCCGTTGGGTTCCTAGAAACCTCACGCCCCATGATCGACTTCAACGTCGTCAAAGTCCACAAGGCCAGAGTTGCACAAGCTGCCCTGCGTGAGTGCGGATTCGAGGAGCTCAACCATCTCCCCCTATATTCCAGATCTGGCCCCTAGCGACTACTTTTTTTATTTCGCCAGCTCAAGGCTGCACTGCGTGGACGCCGGTTTGGGGACGATGAAGATGTCCTGCTCGCCGTCCAGGAGTGAATTGAACAGCAGTCGGGAGATTTTTGGTTGTCGGGAATTCGAAGCCTCAGGGACAAGTGGCGCAAGTGCATTGAAGTGGAGGGTAGTTATATTGAAAAATAATAAAACACTTTTCCTCATACCTCGTTTCCTTATATCCGAATTGCAAAACTTATTGACCGCCCCTCGTATTTCTTTTATCCGCATTTATCGACTCGGTGACTTATGTATCCATTGTTTGTTTTTTCTATTCACATACATTAGTACCGAATGAAGAAGCAACGCCCAGGATCAAGATTAATCCTTTAGTCATTAATTAGTTTGGCTCAGTGACGGCTTAAATTAAAATCCCCTTCTGTAGCGACTCTCCAACTCGGTTCACTCAGGTAGTGATACTATGTGCACCTGTTCGAAGCAGGCTGGAAACCCCACGCCCCCATCCGTTGGTACCCTCCGAGCACGAATCCTTTCCAAGTTTGGGGGATGCCCTTTTTTCTCACCTTAGCTCCAAGAAAAGTTCATCTTTCGGAAGGGAGGAGTGTGAGAGGACGACCTTGAAGGTCCACCTTGACCCCCCCCCCTCTGTCGGGTAGAGGCTACGTGGCCTTAAGCAGGATTTCAAAAAGCGAGGCAGCAAAGAAATTCTCGCGTGGGAAGAGCCAGCTACTGTCCAAAACTGTGTTTGCTCACGCCGACCGATCCCCCACTTAAATGCCTTCACCGAGAACCACATGCCCCGTGGACATACTAATCCCCCGCAGACACGAGTCTCCAGCTAACCCCATATGCCTTGAGACGACGATCGCCGCCTGAAAAAACGTCTTCCTGAGGCGTTATCTCGTCGTGTAAACGAAGAACGGCGCCACGCCATTCCCTTGGGACTGCCCTGCCCCGAAGGCCTTCTAGCGAGCAAGCCAACATAGTATTTATTCTGAGGTCTCCCGTTACTCGAGAGAGAGAGAGAGAGAGAGAGAGAGAGAGAGAGAGAGAGAGAAGAGAGAGAGAGAGAGAGAGAGAGAGAGAGAGAGAGAGAGAGAGAGAAAGAGACGGTGTGTACCGCCCGCTTTCCGTAAGGATACATCCCTTCGTCTCGAGTCGAACCTCAGAGTTAGAAGGTTTCGTCGGCTAGACTAATTGCCGTGAATTTTGGCCATAGTCAATAGGCAAATTCGTGAAGCGGCATTTCCTCGAAGAATTGCGTGACCCACTCATCTCATCTCGCTTTCAGAATACGTCAGCCCCTAGTTCGAGATTAATCATTCCCCCATCCAAGAGCCTCTCGTCCCGAGTTCAAGAATATCTCAACTCACCTTTCAAGAGTAATTCTCCCAGTATTCAAGATTACCTCACTCGTGAACGAGATAATCCAATACCGCCGTTAAGATTAGCTCGCCCGTGCCGTAAGATTATATCACCCTGAAGAATCTGAGCTTTGGCTTCACTCCTCCTTCATCAAGAGTCAAGTCTACAACGAAGATTAGCCCCTATTGTCATTATTTTCCTTTCTGACTGAGTTAAGCATTTATCCACTGATTGTCTCTTTAGTCATTGAGTCATTATTTCCGTGAGTCCGAAATTATTTGTCAATTTATCCCTAGGTGCAGAGCTGGGCGTGTTCTTTGATTTTGGGTAGAGCGTTAGCGTTCCTGCGTTCCTCCGGCCGCAGTTAGTGCGTTCCTGGAATAGCGTTCCTCAAATTTTTTCCGCTCGGTGCGTTCCTGCGTTAGCACTCCAAAACTATTAAAGCATCCCTAAAAAAAAGTAGTGCGTTCCTCAAAAAACTTGAAATCCAGCCACTGGTTAGAATAAATCCAGTTCCAGTGGCTAGCGCAATATGTTTCTATGATTGATCAAACAGTTCCCTGCTGTGGCCTCTCACCTTTTTGGGAGAGCTTCCCGCCGGAACGTAAACGACAGAATGTTGCCGCGTAGTGAATGTCGTCTTTGTTGTTTCCATTGAAAACGTTTGAAAAAATAAATCGTTTCGTAACGCTCGGAACGCATCAATGCCTTAAAAATTCGGGCGGTGCGTTCCTTTTACTTGCTTTCCTTTGAAAAACTTTGCGTTCTTGCGTTTCTAAAAAGGCGAGGCGGACGTACGCAAAAACGCAGGAACGCACTAAAGGAACGCACTTGTCCAGCTCTGCCTATGTACCTATTTCCATATTTATTTTGTTTTTGTTATTAAACCTTTATTTTTGTTTTTTTTAATCTTTTAATAACCTTGAATGAAACTTGGTATTTAAAGAACTCCCCGGCCAACGAATACGCACTCACATAGATTTAATCGCTTTAAACCTCATTATCTCTGCACAGCCGGTCACCCATAGGCCGTCTGCCACGTAAGTGTCATTACCTTCACAGCTGATAAAGTATACACTTACGATACCACGACAATCACTAAAAGACTTGATGAAACGTTAAGAGATCGAGGGAAGGTGGGATAAGAGGCGCGAGGTAAGCCAGGACTGAAGAGAAGTCGGTCGTAGCCTCCCATGAGGGGCATCAACCACTGTTCTTAGTCTCCAAATTGCCCCTCGAAAGTAGAACTTTAATTCCATCTAAAACTTTGTGCTTTCTGCAATTCTGTTTGATTGGGATATGTAAAAAAATATATCAGGAGAATGTTTGCAATTTCTTGCAGCCATTTGATTCATTCAGAAAAGTAGAAAACATTAAATATCTTATTTTTAACGTGTATATTTAAGTAATTAATGACAAACAGAGGTTTGTGCTCCAAATACAAATTGATGTCTCCTATTCAAAATATATGTATTGTCCAAATATTCATTGCTCAAATATGAAATACACAGCGCACTTCTGTCCTATTTGTTTATCCATCAGTTTGCCTTTAGTGTTGTATATTAGACACCCAATTGTTGATTTTCTTGCTATGTATGATCTTCGCTGACTTTTCTTTGATAACATTGTTTCTTTAGCAATTTTTGTCCCTCACTGTCCCATCGCATCTTATTTATTCGGCTTTCCTAACTCTTCTTTTCGCCTCACTTATTTACTCTTTATGTCAACTTGCAAGAATGTCGATATTTACTAAAGTGGCGTGGTATAAAAACTGTTGTCATATTTTTGTTGCTATTTTCAAATCTTGGTTATACCAAATATATTCCAATTTGGGTAAAGATTTGTTTTAACACATTTTCGTAAATGAATTTAAAGATGTTTTTTTTGTGCACTTTTATGTGTACTTTTCAAATCTGAGACAGGTTTTCCCTGGAAATGCATACCTTTGACCGAACTCCATACTAGGAAAAGTATGTATTTCCAGCAAAAACAAGCTTCAGATCTGAAAAGTACACATAAAAGTGCATAAGAAAAACATTTTTAAATTCATTTAAAACATCCAGACCAGAACTATCTTGGTAATTTAAGACGACGATAGGCCCGCCTACTTTATGCTATTTACGCCAAAAGGAACATTTTTTAGGTACTTTGAAAATAGGGAACTTCGCCCACCCATACCCCCAACTTATTAGGGGGAGGGGGGCCGGTAACTTAAAAAAAGGTCAGTAGTATCTAGTTGTTTGCCTAACAAGGAGTAGTTTGTTTTCCCGAGGGTTAGCATAGCCGATGTGCATAACCTTACACTTTCCAAGGTTAAATGGCATCTGCCACCTTTCTGAACACTCGCCTATCCTGAGAAGGCTATTTTGCACGCATTCCATTCGTTCTAGCGAGCTCACACTACCTCCTAGCTTGCTATCGTCGGTGAACTTGGCTATCGAGCATATTAGTCCTTCGTCTATATCATTGATGTAGACGATGAACAATAGAGGCCCAGAAACTGAGCCCTGGGACACCCCGCAACTGACTGGCGTCCATTGCGAGGCTATCCCGTTGATCTTTACTCGTTGTCTCTGTCCCGAGAGTCAGTTTTCTATAGGAGAGAGAAAGAGAGAGAGAGAGAGAGAGAGAGAGAGAGAGAGAGAGAGAGAGAGAGAGAGAAGAGAGAGAGAGAGAGAGAGAGAGAGAGAGAGAGGGAGAGAGAGAGTCACAAGGAATAGTAGTACCCCAAAGGACATTGCTAACCATACTGTGGAGGTACTATTTTAGGAAAACCCTAACCTATAACATAAGAAAAAGTATAGCATAGATGAAGGCTCTCCCAGCCCATCTCTCACACCAGCATGTGCGGGCCCAGAAAGCTGAAACGATACCTGAATGTGCTAAAAAAGAAAAGAACATAAACAGAAAATTTTTATAAACAAAATTGAAACCTATCTACTTTATTCAGATCTATAATCTATACTAAAGTGGCACCATCTAGGTCAGGGTGTGGATTATCTTGTCAAGTCGGTAGTTGAACTGTTCGACTGACGAACTGTTTACCACTTCTGGCGGTAGACGGTTCTACCTTCCGCCAATTTTGTACGAATAGAAGTTTCCGCAAATGCTAGTATGGAATTGCGGTAATTCCAGTTTGTAACCGTGGTTACGTGTAGCATTTGCGTCCAACATGAACAGCCTCCTGTGATCTACGTTTTCAACTCCTCGCATTATCTTAAAAGTTTTAATCAGCTAGCCTCTTAACTGGCTCGTCTCCAAGGAAAACATCCCCAGTTCTCTTGGGGACCAGAATTCTACGGCGTATTCAAGGTTTGACCGGACTAGAGATTTGTACAAGTCGAGAACAATCTGCTTATTTCGAAAGCGAAAATGCCTCTTTATGTACCCCAAAATTCGCTGGGCCCTCTTTTCCACCTGAAGTCACTGCTTGGAGAACTCTAGATCACTGCTGATTAGCACGCATAAATCTTTCTCAAGGTCAGTGGTATCTAGTTGTTTGCAAAGCAAGGAGTAGTTTTCCCGAGGGTTAGCATGTCCGATGTGCATTCCCTTGCGTTTGCCAAGGTTAAATCGCATCTGTCACCTCCATGACTACTCGCCTATCCTGAGAAGGCTATTTTGCAGGAGTTCCACTCCTTCTCGAGAGCTTACACTACCCCCTAGCTTGTTATCGACGGCGAACTTGGCTATTGAGCATATTAGTCCTTTGTCTATATCATTGATGTAGACGATGAACAATAGAGGCCCAAGCACTGAGCCCTGGGGCACCCCGCTACTGACTGGCGTCCACTGTGAGGCTATCCCATTGATCTTTACTTGTTGCCTTTGTCCAGAGAGCCAGATTTATATCCATTCTGCTACCTTGCCGGTAATACCAAGGGGGGGAGATAGAGAGAGAGAGAGTAACAAGGAGTAACAAGGAAAAGAGGTACTCTAGTAGACTTTACGATCCATTCGAAGAGGGTACCTTTAAGTGAACACTTGAGCGGGTGCAGTCCTCTAAAGGGTCAGATTGATGCTCTAGAAGAGCACTCATGCTACCCTTCAAGTCTCCAAACGACTATTTTTCAAGACATTTTCTAGTCTCGACTTGAACTGTTCAACAGAGTTGCTGTTGACAACTTCCACTAGAAGTGCGTTCCAATGGCCACAGATGCTATATGTGAAAGATTTCCTACAAAGTTCACGCTGTAAACGATTCAGTTCAAGTTTGTAGCCGTGATTTCGTGGTCTGCTCTGGCTAAGCTGGAAAATATCCCTGTAGTCTACAATTTCAAAGCCTTGAACTATTTTGAACACTTCGATAAGCTGACCACGCAGTCTCTGGGTTTCCAGCGAGAAAATTCTAATTCCTGTAATATATCTTCATAACTCTTGTGTCTGATAGAGGGAATCAGTTTTGTTCCTCTGGCTTGCACACGCTCTAATCTTGCGATATCCTTTATTAGCGATGGACTCCAAAATTGTACGGCATACTCCAGGTGCGGTCAGGCAAGGGAATGATACAAACACAGTACTATCTCTTTGTTCCGATATCCAAACTGTCGCTTTATATAACCTAACATACTTTGGGCTTTCTTGTCTACCTAAATACACTGCCTTGAGAACTTGAGATTACTAGTGATAGTTACACATAAGACCTTCTCAATGTCAGCGAATTCAAAAGCAGTGCCCTTAAGGATATACTGAGATTGAGGGTTTCGGTGGCCGATATGCTTCACTTTGCATTTGTTCACGTTAAAAGGCATTTGCCACGTGTCCGACCAGTCTCCAACCTTCCCAAGATCGTCTTGAAGGCGGGCATTATTTCCTTCCTTTGCGACGTTCATACCAAGCTTGGTATCATCGGCAAATTTTGAAAACTTTGCAACTATGTCACCGTCCATGTCGTTGACGTAGATCATGAACAGTAGTGGTCCCAGGACAGAACATTGAGGACCACCGCTAGTAACGGGTACCCACTCAGAAACCTGTCCAATCAACACTACCCGTTGCCGTCTGTTACTTAGTCAGTTCTGTATCCAACTTGCTACATTTCTGTCTGTCCCAGCGCACGCAATTTTCGGAGGAAGCAGCGGTGTGGTACCTTGTCGACGGCTTTTTGAAAGTCTAAGTAGATAACATCCACCGCCTTATCCCGGTCGTGCTTATTGAAAACGAAGTGGAAGAATTCCACAAGATTCGTTAGGCATGACCATTGCCTTCGAAACCCGTACTGGGAACTACCCAATCGCAATCGCAAGTTGGACTCTAAATATGACGTCATTTTGTCCACCATGATGCTTTTCATGAGTTTACCGACTATTGAAGTTAAGCTAATAGGTCGTTTGTTCGACAGCTGGCTAGGGTCTCCTTTCTTGAAGATAGGAGTCACCTCCGCTTCACGCCAATCTCTAGGAAGGCATCTGGTCCGGATTGACATGTTGAAGATTGTGCTCAGATGTTGTGACACTTTATCGCGCACTTCTTTTAACACTTTAGGTAGAAACCCGTCCGGGCCAGGGGACTTATTCGTCTTTAGATCAGTGACCTATTTTCTATTTCTCCTTGGGTGAGGTCTATTTCCTCCAGTTTTTCTCCCGAGTAAGAATCCGTAGGCTGGAGGATGGGACAACATTCTTCAGTAAACACTGAAGAGATGTAGTCGTTCAGGAGATTAGAATTTTCTGCATCTGAGTGCTTTAATGCCCCCTCTTCATTTCCTAAAGGGTCAATCGTGCAATGGATTGGTTTACGGCTGTTTACATAACCAAAGAACTACTTGGGATTCTCCTTGCAAAGTCTCGCCATTCGGAGCCCCTCGGCACGCTTCGCCGCCCTTATGCTAGACTTTACTCTTCTAGCTAGCGTATGGTACTCCTCAAAGTCTCCAGAAATCTTTGACTGCTGGTACACCGTTCTCTCCTCCCTCAGCAGTTGACCATTTTTTCAATTAAACCACTTTGGTTGAACGGAAGACCGACGGAGGCTTTTCAAAGGGATAAATCGTGATTAAAGACTCATGAACGTAGTTTTGAATCTATTCCATGAATCTTCAACATCCTCGCACACTTCTAGTCTCGCATCAGTCAATCCAGCACGAAGACCAGCAAAGTCTGCTCTTCTTAAATAAAGTTTCCTCGAATTACTAGTCTCAGCCTCTACCTTGGGGACCTTGACTATAAATCTGACTAGTCGGTGATCACTGCCACTCAGCTCTTCGCCTACAGAGATATCCTCAACAATGTCATCATCAGAGGTAAAAACTAAGTCGAGTGTATTATTGCCTCTCGTTGGCTCTCTCACCCATTGAGTCAAGAACTCGTTGTTCGCGAACTCAAGGAGTAGTGCATTCTCGCGACAGGGTTCTCTGGTTTCCCAGTCAACTTGGGTATTGAAATCATCGATGGCAATACACGGACTGTCTTGAACAAGTTTACCCAGTAGCCGGTTCAGATCCCTGTCTTTTTCAACATGTTGGGCAGGGGGTCTGTAATATAGCAGGGTCCTGTATCTGTCAGGACCTAAATCTAGGTCAACTCCTAGTAGCTCGTGGTCAGATATAATGTTGTAGTTTCTCGATTTGAGTGCATCCTTGACATACAACATCACACCGCCACCCTCTCTGTCTGGCCTATCTTTTTGGAAGAGTTGTTAACCGGAATCGTGAATTCACCTTCAAAATCTCGGTTTGAAGTTTTTACCCACAATTCTGTTATGGCCACCATTTCAGGTTCTTATGTCGCTACGAGGCCACGAAGTTCAAGAAACTTGTTTCTGATTGTCCTCGCATTAAACAGAAGAACTTTCAGGGAGTCCCCGAATGTAGGACTCCCTACGTTCTTCTGTTTCCCGTCTTACTTGTCTCTCTATTCTCTTTTGGTGGTGTGGTGGCACCGTTTCTAGCGACCTCCGCGAAGGTCGTTCCAGGGGGACTTTGGCGTACTGGCGCACGTCCTTCCTCACTCTGGGCCGGACCGTCATTTGAGTCCGAGCCGAGACATCTTGTATCAGGTTTGAGAGTACAGGCTTTCCTTTAAAGAAAAGGTGCACCCCATCCCTTTGGTAGAGATAGTTCCTACCATATAAGATGTGGTAGAGTCGATAAAAAAACAACCCCTCCGCCGTACATAAATCTGCTCGTCATTGGTTCAATGAGACGTTACTCGAGTAAGCGATCCGGCTTGGACCTCTTCTCGGGAGCATCCCGACCACGACACATCTGCGGGTTTTCAACCCACAGTTATTCCGAGCTTCCATGACCGTCTGAAGGATCTCGCCTGTAAGGCCTACCCTACCTCCTCTGAGGTAGAGGTCGTTGCCACTTACCATCAGGGCAACGACTGAACTCTCAAAAATCTGAGATTTCTCTGCTTCTACTCTTATCTGGTGGTTTCCGCCTCCTGGGAGACAGCTTACCCTCACACTGGTGTAAGGGCGGGCCGCTAGCATGGGTTGCAGATCCCTTGATTGAGAATCACCGATAAGGATGACCCTCGCACATTTGTCTTCAGAGGACAGAGCTCTGTTTCCTCTTTCTTATCCATATTTTTCTTTTTCTTTTTTCTTTTTCCTGTCTTCCTCTGGTTTAACTTCTGTTTCTGCTTTCTATTCTTCTGTTTCTACTTTCTCTTCTTTTTTTCTTTCTTTTTTTCCTCTTTCTCTTCTTCTTTTTGGCCCGTTAAGGCAGTCCCGCAGCAGCTGACTCCAGCTCTGGGACGTTGGAAGGCTAGCGTGGCACTACTGATGCAGTGCTCGCTCCTTGGGCGAGGGTCTCGTCGAGAGAGAGAGAGAGAGAGAGAGAGAGTGTGTGTGTGTGTGTTTGGTGGACATTCGAAGGAACTCGCAGAACCAATGCAAGAAAGAGGGTATAAAAGCTTACTTTGGTCGGAGAGCACGGGGGAGGACCTACTTGTGAGTTGGAGTCGCTCACGGTGCCGCACACTCCCGAAGTTTTGTCGAGCCGAGTCCAAGAGTTTTGAGAGTTTTGACTTTGATTGTTCTTTCTTCAAGCTTCTGAACGGTCCCGCCCAGAGTCCAAAAGTTTGCCAGGAGTTTCAGATTGTTGTTTCTTAATCCAGCTTCTGATCTATAGTGGCTATTTGTCGATCCTGCAAAAGGGTTTTTAAGGAAAAGGGAAGAGAGTTGACACGAAGACGGCAGGGGTGCGAGGCCCAAAACGCGTAACACTCCCTACCCAACATAAACTACTTGGATCCATACCCGATCGCGCAGCCTATAACCATAAACTATATGGTCAGTCTTTATCGCTAAAAATCGGCCATAGAGAAAGAAAGAGGAGGGGGGGGGACCCACTAAGGGAGGAAACCATCCAAGCTATCCTCTTTTGACTTACATGCGTTCATGCACGCTCACACAGGCACATGTGTAAGACGGTGCAATAGGCTGTAATCTTAACAATCTCTCGGCCAAAGAAGCTTAACAACTTCATAAAATTGTGAAACTTAAGCAAGGACTCCTAATATTTAGTTAGGGTAAAACTCAGATAATCTAACAGAGTATTTGTGATGAGACATTTGAAGGAGTTACTAGAAGAAGTACTCAAGGGAAGGTATTTGAAGGGGGAACATTTGATTGGAATTTATTAGAATGTTGAAACATTCAAATTAAAGAATTTTAATGAAGTGATAGGAATTATCAATTATTATTTGACTTGATGATGGATTTGAAAAAAAAAATTAAGTTTTTAAATGATTTTTTTAAATTTTAGATGACCAAGTATTAGACTTGATCCTGAATTTGAAGTTTTGAAGTGATGTTTGATAAGTTTGAAGTTTGAGACGTTTTAGGTGATCAAACATCAGACTTTATCCAAAATTTTGAAGGAGGTTTAAGAAGTTTTAAGTGATCAAGTGTCCGACTTGATCATGAATTTGATGAAGTTTTGAAACGATCAACGATTCAACTTGATCATGTGTGTGAAATTAATTTCTTCAGAAGAAGTTAGAGGGAATCAAGCATTTTAGTTGGTCATATATTTGAAAGGGAGTTAGAGATGATGGGCAAGTGAGTCTAACGACTAAGCAGCAAGCTTTAGAATTTTCTCCTTAGCCAAACTCGCTGCTGCTCTCTAGCGCCGATTTGAGGCCATGAGAGGTTCACCTTGAGTCAGGTCGGATCGTTCGTGTATCCGCTCGTTACATGCAGTTGCCGAGCAGGGGTTCAGGTCCGAAGATCCGGAATGGGTGACAGACAGTTCTAGTGTATACAAATGTTTGATGGGGGTACTGCAGGATATGAGATTCGCCTTTGTACAGTTTAACTATTTGGACCTTATTATCTTCTCTTGGGAAAAGTTAAAGGACGCGCCACATTTGCCAAAAGGGTCTCGTCTTTGAGGGGCTTTGTACTAGAACCACTTCCCCTACCTTCACTTGATTCGCCCAGGAACTTTGGTAGAGATCCTTTCTTAGTTCTCACAAACTCAAAAGGTACGAATGAAACCAACTGTCTCTGAAAGCTTTGAATTTTTCAGATATGCGTTGGAAGGATGCGTTGATTTGATCGTGAGGGTTTGAGTCGGGAGTCAAAATCGGATCATCCTTGTCTGAATGCTTGAAAAATGAGACTCGAATTATCATTCAGCTTAAGGAAGGAGTTTGGGATGAAAGGGAGAAGATTTATCTTTGAAGATCGGAAGGTGAGAGGGCGCCCATTCACGGCGTTTTGAATCGAAGATATAAGGGTGAGAAAGTCAAAGTAGTCCAGAGTGACTCGACCCATGGTTTGGTAAAGGTATAATTTGATCACACGAATTAATTTTTCCCAACAACTCTCAACCCACCCTGAATAAACTGGGATAGTAAGGTGCTTGATGTTACTAGAAAATAAGTGAGCTTGGAATTTATCGGACACCAAGGTTTCGTTGAGAACATGACCCCCTTTTACGAAACTCTTAGCATTATCGCTGTAAATATAGTCAGGTACCCCATAAAGATCTGAATTGAAAACCGCTGAAAGGCTTTAATGAACTGAGACAATTCAAATTCTTTACAAAAAAGTGTCCAGTAAAGTCGACGCCGGTGTATTTGAAAGGTTTACAAACACATCCATCTGAGACTTCGTGAAATTGGTCATTTTAGGGTACTTAAAAGCAAAGGAATTTAACTTCTTGCAGATAAAGAAATCGCTAAGAATTTTTTTAACAGTTTGGCGGAGGGAGTAACTCAAAATCCTTCGCTCCTAAGGCATGTGAGAGTGGAGTCAATCCCAAGATGCTTTTATTTCAAATGAAAGTTTTGAATGATTAAACGAGTTAAATAGTGATTCTTTCCCAACAGTACGAAGTTAACGACGTCGTAGTCATAAACGGTAGATTTCGAAATCCGACCCTTGCTTCTGATAAGACGGTGTCCATCCAGGATAAGATCGAGATCTCTCACCAGAGGCGGTATTATATTTCCCCTTTAAATAGAACCGGCCTTTAAAAAGTCGTTTTCTACCCGAAAGTTTCGAGTTGCATGATATAAAGCCAATACGAATGACATGCATAGTTAAGATCGACATTTGTTTTGTTTTTTTTTCGAAGGAGGAAGACAAATTTTAATACGAGACGGGTGACTCTATATATTTTTTTCGAAACCGAAAACCTTTTGATGTCAAAGAGTGGCTCGAATTCCTCTCGAATGGTAAGGTAGGTTGATATGAGAATTTTATTTTGTTGCGTCAAACATTTGAAATCCGGTTGGGACCATTGTTGTTTAGGAGGTGTAAGCCACGCCGGTCCATGGGGCCAAAGGTTTAATTTGGAGCTAAATTACTTAAAGGAGACGCCATGCGTTTTTAAGTCAGTGGGCTTTTCCAACGTGTTAACGTTATTACAACAAATGGGCCTTTTGAATTTGCGAGTGAGTTCTTCTTTAATTTGATCTATATATTGCAGGCGGTTTTTCACGAAAACCGATCTGTTCTTTGATTTGCGATATCGTATAAAAGCCAAGAGAGGACGATCTGAGCGTCGACCAGTATTTTAACGGATTTAAAAGGGTGCAAGAAAGATTCGAAAAGAGGTTAAGGTCTTGAAAGCAAGAACCACACTCATGAGTTCGAGCGAGGGTAGTGTTCTCCCAGACCATGGGGAGACCTTTGACTTTGATATGATTAAATTAGATCGATTTTGAAAAACAGAATATATCGAGAATCCGTAGCAAGACGTGTGTCTTAGAATAGGCTCTTGACGATATACCATATATAACTATTCGTTGAGGGAATTATTCTAATATTTCGAGTGCGTGGTAATCTGATTGACCGAGGTTATTTATCTTCAATATGCTTAAGAAGTGGAACTGAGCTCAAGGATAATAATATGGCTATCATTAATAAAATAGAGTTTATTAATTAAACTATCAACAACACACAAAAAGAAAATGTTTACATAAACGGAGAATGGAAAGGGTCGTGGGAATATCTGACTAATCCGAAGATTAAGATTTGGAGAGATTTAAAAAGGTAAACAAATAAAAATTAAAGGAGGGGGGATGGTTCGCTAAACTATTCAAAGCACAGGGTAGCGTTGACAAAAGGTTAGATAATTAAAGGTAATGCTCAGCTTACGTAATTACAAAGTTGTTGTGCAGAGGAAGACGATGCGAAGGAATCTTCGGTCCATTGGCAATTTCCAGCAGAAGGGTTCTTCGGGGGGTTGTCCTTAGCGAAGGGAAAGGACTGTCTTCAAAGAGTGAGAGCGAAGTGGGGCTCGAAGGTACGAGCGATCTTTGTGACAACAAATCGGGGATGTTCTAGATGAACAATGGAGGTTATTGTTGAAACCAAGCGTTCTCTTGAAGAACGTTAAAAAAGGGGGGAATTAAATTTTCCTGGCGTGTTGTCTTGGGAATGAGAACCGTTTCTTGACGAACGGGCTTGAAGAACAATGACTGTTCTAACGTTGTTCTCTTCCTGAACAACAGGGGGGGTGAGAACCGTCTCTTGTCAACGGGCTCAAAGAACAATGGTTGTTCTAACGTTGTTCTCTTTCTGAACAACAGGGAGGCCTTGTTGACTTGGCGTCTGGAAGGCACAAACCTTGGCACTCAAGGGATATTGTACTCTTCTGGACAATAAGGTGGATCTCGAGGTAGAGAGCTCCTATGGTGCACAAGGGAGACCAGATCAGCGTGATGCCTCGCGAAGATAATCTGGATATGATCTGCTTCAATCGGGGAAAGCTATGTATAAGTACCCGGAGCCGTTTCCATGGCGTAAGGGATAATTGAGTGGGGGACTTCGGGGAAATGCCCCGGTCGCGCCTGGGAAAATACCTTATCTGCCCTTAAGCCTAACTCAATGTGGCGAGATCAACGTATGGAGGCGAAACGAAGGAATGAACATCCTTGATTAAATATTGGCTAAGGTTTGCGATAACGCGCTCTGCTTCCTCTCACAGAAGCACGTGGGTAGCATGTGTTTCTAAACATGTGATAGCGGCTGAATTTAAGCGGCCTCAGACCGTTCTATCACAACGTGCTTGCATCGCAAAATATTTTAAGCTCTGCATATCGTGGAATTTCACTTCGACCAACTTCACCAAATCGGTTTGAAGTTTTTCCTAAGTAGCGACATCGGGGCCAGAAATCGGACTATCCCAATCCAACTTCTGAGAACGCAACTTTCTCATGAGTAGTCTAACCACAAATAAAAACAGGTAGATATAAGTCGAGAGGGTGAAACAATTAAGAAACCATTGCTAAGACATTACGCTTGGTTTTAACGATTGCATCGAATTTAGGACCAATTAAACCCATTAGATCACTGTTTACTTGGTAATTGTATCCCAAGATTCTTTAGACTACGCAGTTATGGTTTTCAGACGTCTTTTCGGCTTTGAAAACGGTTTTTACCTGTTTGAGATTTGTATCCCAGGATCGGAGCTCGACCTCCCTTGAGCCAACCTTTCATTGGCGCGAAAGTACATTTCTTTGAGGAAGTCAGCATCCAAGTTAGTATACACAAAATTATCGACATAAAATTAATTATTTAAAACTTTAGTGTATGAGTCATTAGGGAAGCTCTCAAAATGATGTTTTAAAATTAAATTTAACACAAAGGGGGACCAGGTTAGACCAAAGACAATCGACTTGTATCTATAAGAAACGAGTCTGCCTTCGTTAAGCCAGAAAAATTAGAAACGATTCTTGTCGCTCTCTGACTTCAATCGAATTTGAAGGAAGGCTTGTTTAATGTCGGAAAGTAAAAGAAACTTGTTAAAGCGAAATCTACAAAGAAGGGAAAACAGAGAAGCAAGTAAATTTCCTCCTCCAAAGGAAGCCTAGTTTAGAGAAGGCGCTTGGCCGAATTTCAGAAAGCAATTAAACACAGGTCGTATTTTCGTGGAAGTCTGAAGAGCATTTTCTTATGAAAGGGTGATGGGGGATTCATTTATAGAGGGGATAGTTTTTGGGTTCAACCGCGATTTCTTACAGAATTCGAGCCTCTATTTAGGTTTGAAACACTTCGCTATATGCTTGATCTAGTCCCTGTCTGTCTAAACTCTCTTTAACACGCTTTAATGTTGCCAAGGCAATTTTGAAATTGGATGGAACTTGGGAAAGTAAATCGTGGAACCAGAGCAAATCAACGAAATACCTCCTATTCCTAAGCTCTATCGACCTTTTGAAATGTTTAATTTTAGATTTGTCGATCGATCCCGCATCCGCATCCTTTAACTCGAGTGATTCTAGGGAAAACAGATACTTTAGGCCCAAATCTAATTCAATTTCTGATTTTGTGAAATTCAAAGGGTGGAATTAAGAAGGCGACAGACTAAGGACAAAGTTGACCACATGTTCGAAAGTTTCGTCAGCCTCCGGTTCCAAATTAGGCCCTTGGGGCAAATTAACCTGGTTTCCCACTTCGTTCCCCACCTCACTCTCGGAATTGGAGGAGCCGGCTTCCTCAGGATTACTATCTAGAAGGAAATTACCATTATCCGTGTACGAGTTCTTTAAGTGTTTTGGGGGTGCTTGTATTTATTTGGAGTGAGGATCAATGGCTGTTTTCTGAAGCGTGGTGGCCTGGGGCACGGGGTTGGGAAAAGGCATCGTCTGCCCACGGGATGTCCCTCTCCCTTAGGACCAGAATTGTACCTTCGACTTCTTGTCCCGTAAAATCCAAGTTTAAATTAAAATCGACAAGAATTTGATCGACATTTGGAGAGATCCGAAGTGAAAGCCCACCTCTAATTCCCTTATGCGTGCGATTTTTGACCCGATTAATGTTTTGATCGTACAAGAATACGAGGGTAGTTCCTGCAGATTGGCACCCATTTGGGAAGCTACGGGTTCAGAGATGTACGCCCTTGGGCTCGCTAGATCGAGTAGGCAGCGCACAGGCAAGAATGTACTCCCCAGTCCAAGGTAGCCGGTCAGAGTCGGAAGAAGGAAATCTAAATAGAGTTTTGAATTAAGGGAACTTTTGGCTACTTCCACATCCAACTCTAGAGTCATAATCTTCCCCAGGTTTAGTCACAAATTTACATCGCGTTTTAAAGGAATGGGGCAAAGAGCAGATGTGTGCGTTTTCTCCTGGAAGAACTTACACAGGTAGGACAGGAAGCGTTTGAGCGCGGGGCACGAGTAGAGTTATGTTTAACACTTCCTCAGAGGTAACTCTCCTTGTCGGAGCCCGAAAAGCACCTCAATCTTTCGAGGCCTCTGATTATACTGCTTTCGTTGTCTAAGGTTTGTGCCAGGGAAGGAGAGTCAGTATTGGTAGTCAAACTTAGCTCTTTTTAAAGTTTGAGGGCAATTTACTATACATTACGTGAGATATCATAATATTTCCGGCGCTGTCTTCCTTGAAAAACCAACCCTGATAGTTTGTGGAGACTCGAGTCGGGGATAATCTCGGAGTTTAAGATTTTAGACAAATACGAATCGATAACCGCATTTTGTCGAGAAATTCCCTTTTGAGTAACTTTAGAGCAACTGCATAATTGGCATCTGTACTTCCCAGATGCTTGACTATGGAGTATGCGTAATCTTTAAGATACCCCTTTAAATACGCAAGTTTGGTAGCAGAAGAAAGGTTACTCCTCGAATCTATAAGGTTTTCAAATTGTGATATAAAGGAATGATAATTAAGTTTATCTGTCGTACCACGAAAGGCGATGCACGATAACACAGCGGGGGAGGTTCTCGTACTACAGTTTTTCTCAAGTCGCTCAAAATCTCTTTGAGATCGGAGACTTTAACGTTAGACTCCGAGGAGGCCTCAGGGGGCGGAGATTTCGTATTCATCGAAAACTCATTTAATTTAGATTTAAAATCAAGATCGTATTCGCCCTGAGCAGAAAGCTCGCTGTCTACCATTGATTCGGCCCCTCCCTCTGCGCAGAGGGATTCTCAAGCCTCTAGTATCTGACTGTCTAAATCATTCACGGAAGCAAAGTGGGACTTAACCGTATCTATCTTAGTTTGCAATACATCAGGGGCAATGAATTTCGCCTCTTCCAACTCAGAGCTGATTTTATTAAAGCTCACGGTGAGATTACGTTTAAACAACGCCTTATTTCTCACCAAGACTTTGATGTGGGGTTCAATTTAATCCGAAATGGAAATTTGAGGATTTGGGGCCATTTTGAATTTTAAAGGAAAACGGGAAGCTTGGTAGAGGAAAAAGGTAACCCAACGAGGGTATCTCTGGGAAGACAGACTTCTAGAAATCAATCGGAATTTCGTTTAAAAGAACTAATGGAAATACGAGTAAAGTATAACTTTCCAATGTTGTTAGAATTATTACCCCGAAGGCAGGGCAGGGCAGGGCTAAGCAAGGTGGTGGTGCTTAAGTGAGAGACGTTCACCTCCGATTGATTTGGAAAGTTATATTAGTCTCTCCATAGAGCTTATTCGAAACGATGTTTAGTTCTGAATGCCCTCGTTAGTTAGAGTTTAGTTTAAGGCTAGTTTAAGAGTTTGAGTAGAGTTTGAGAGACATTTGATGGTTCCGAAATCGATAGAAGGTTATGAGTTTGAAGGACCGAAGGTTAAATGAATTTAGGTGAGAGAGAGGGCCCAAAAAGAAAGAGATAGATAGATAGAGAGGAGAGAGAGAGAGAGAGAGAGAGAGAGAGAGAGAGAGAGAGAGAGAGAGAGAGAGAGAGAGAGAGTGAGAGAGAGAGAGTGTGTGTTTGATGGAAATTCGAAGGAACTCGCAGAACCAATGCAAGAAAGAGGGTATAAAAGCTTACCTTGGTCTGAGAACACAGGCGAGGACCTACTTGCGAGTTGGTGTCGTTCACGGTGCCGCACACTTCTGCAGTTTTGTCCAGCTAAGTCCAAGAGTTTGAGGGGAGTTTTGAGGGTTTTGAGTTCGATTGTTCTTTCTTCAAGCTTCAGAACGGTCCTGCTCAGAGTCCAAGAGTTGGCCAGGAGTTTCAGATCGTTGTTTCTTAATCCAGCTTCTGATCTATAGTGGCTGTTTGTTTGTCGGAACCGGGAAGGGGGGAGTTAAGAGATAATTAGGAAGGGGGGGGGCACGAGGAAGACAGACGTGCAAGGTTCGAAACGCGTAACACCCTCTACCCACCATAAATCACTTGCATCTGAACCGGATCGCACTGCCATAACCATAAACCATTTTTTCAGTCTTCGATTTTAAATTATCCAACCGATCCTAATCAAACCTACCTAACCTTAAAAAAAAAAAAAAATTGTAATGGAATTATTCAAACATAACGAAACACCTGATTATTCCTGATCTTAAAAATCAGATTCAGTGTCATAGAATCTGAAATCTCGGTGTTATGCGGAGCCAAAGATGTTTTTGTTTTCGCTAAAATCCACTCGCCATTATATTTCTGACAAAAATAAAAATTTGTTCCATAACACACCATTCGCTCTTAAAATAATATTACTATTTTTGCCCTGTTCAAAACAGCCAACTCAATTATTCTTACTAAAAGGTTGTAAGTAAACGAACGAAGGTGAGAGCAAATAATTGAAAAGAGAGTGGAGCGTAGAAGAAACACTGACACAACTACAATATTCAAACGAAAGAAATCGGGGGCAAAAAATATAAAAGAATTAAGGTACCATTTATATCACAAAATGAAATGAAACTAAAAGGAACAAACATAAATAATATGTTGGCAAATGGCGGTTTTTTTTATTCCATAACATGCATTATATATATATATATATATATATATATATATATATATATATATATATATATATATATGAATGCAATGTCCCGCAGGAAAAAATGAAAAGGTGTTTCCAAGTACTTTCGAACTTTATTAAGTTCCTTATCAAGGATAACTACAAGAAATAATATTATATTAGAGGCGGTCTTTCATACTTTTTTGGCGTATATATACCTCTAATATAATATTATTTCTTGTAGTTATCCTTGATAAGGAACTTAATAAAGTTCGAAAGTACTTGGAAACACCTTTTCATTTTTTCCTGCGGGACATTGCATTCATTTGCTACCCTCACGTGATACTTTGTGAGTTTTTCATTTCATAATATATATATATATATATATATATATATATATATATATATATATATATATATATATATATATATATACAAGAGATGGCTTCACCACTTCCCACAACGTGCGGAGCTTGCGCTTCACTGCGGTCGCTATCAGCCTTTGGACTGTTGGCCTTCGGGCTCTTTGATCTTTCGAAACGATTGTGATCATCTCTTCCTCCCTCACCTCCATTTTGCCCTACCTTCTCATCTTCCTCTTCCTCTACCGCAATCATATCATCTACTCCTTCCCCTACCCCATCCCGTCACTGTGGTTAAGAAGGCAATAATTACCGTCTTAACCGCATAATTATGAATGCACAATTGCAAATAATTCTCGATTTTACAAGGCCAAGCTAAATTGGAGAAAAAAACGAAATTTCCATTTTCTTCGACAAGCAGGGATAACAATTAAAATAGCCGATCGAAAGACAGTTTTTTGACTGCCTCAGAAAAGTTAATTTTTGGTGTTATCTTCTCGTGTATGAGAGAAGAGCTTCTTCCGAGGCCTTCGATTAACAGCCTAAGTTAGCCAATAATTGCCTTCTTAACCGCATAATTATGATTGCACAATTGCAACTAATTCTCTCTCTCTCTCTCTCTCTCTCTCTCTCTCTCTCTCTATATATATATATATATATATATATATATATATATATATATATATATATATATATATATATGCAACAAAGCCCACAAGGAAAATAATGCGAAGATTCCAAGTACTTTCGAACTGTATTTCGATTTTTTTTTATCAAGGAATAACAAAAGCACAAAGAAATGCAATATATATAAGCCAGACACAGATGAGAGGGAACGCCTACACTAGACAGTAAACCAATCATACAAAATAAGATTATTAAAACAGGTTAACTAAAAAGACTGAAAGGCTTCACAGAGGATTAAGATATCACTTAAACAAATCTGGAGAAAGAGAAAATCAGAGGGAGAGATTAACATCGGAGGTCAGGAGTAAAAGCCAAGGTAAATAATTACATTTGTACTAAAAAGTGACAAAAGAAACGTATAGGTACATAAATAGATTAGAAAAATACAATTAATTTCTTAAGGTAAATATATATAATTAATTGCAAGTTAAAAGTTTCGATATTGAAGTGTGAATGCAATTTAAAATATAACTATCGAGTTTAAACAAGCCAGGGCTTAAATTGAAATTTGGGAACTTACTAATAAATGTCGATTCTATGATATTACGTGCAATAATATCTTTGTTATGGCAAATGATTTTGGCTGAATTCCAATCAATATTATGATTAAGATATGACATATGTACATAAAAAGAGCCGTTTTCTTCTCCAAGACGGACATTATATTTATGTTGAGATATTTGATTATTTAAACAATTACTTGATTGCCCCAAATAATATTTAGAGCAATCGATACATTTTAAGGAATATACATTGCTAGTAGTGGAGGGGGCGTTCTGGACTAAAAGCTTAGAGATAGTATTATTATAATTAAATACTATAGAAATGCCTAATGATTTTAGAATACGAGAGAGAGAAGCAAAGGATGGATTTAAAGGAAGTGCAAGAGTATTTATATCATTAAAAGGATAGTGAGGTGCAAAGATTATTGCCGATGTCAAAAATTTTGGAAACTTCGGAGTCAAAGAATTCAAGACTAACCAGACGAAGGGTGCGGAGAAACATTGAGATAAAAACTGATCCTTTGACTTTAATATGATGAGAGGAGTAAAAGTGAATATAAGAGGAAGAATTGGTAGGTTTCCGATAAACATGGAATTTAAAACCACAAGGAATGCGGTGTGTTAATAAATCAAGGAAAGGAATTGTTGCGTTCTGTTCTATTTCCAGGGTAAATTTGATAGAAGGTACAAGTGAATTAAATTGGTTAAAAAAAAAGTTGATATTTTTAGAATTGTGCCACAAGCAAAGGATATCATCAATATAACGAAACCAAGTAATAGGAAAATCTACAATTGAGGGAAGGTAAACACTTTCGAAAAATTCCATGTACAAGTTAGCTAAAGCAGGGGATAAGCAGTTAGTTACCCATAGGTAAACCAAATTTTTGGCGAAAGTATTTACCATTGGTGTAGAGTGAGATAAGTTCTAAAAATAAATTAGGCGTACAGATAATTCAACGTTACACAATTTATCTTTAAAAAATTGAAATAGATCATCGACTGGAACTTTGGTAAAAACGGAGCAAACATCAAAGCTAACAAGGGTGAAGTCTGAAGGGTAAGGGATGGTATTAAGTTTTTTATTAGGCTGGAACTATTGACTATATGGGACTCAGAAATGCATCCCACCAGAGAAATAAGTAGTTAACCATTCAGACAAAACATATGAGACAGAACCCACAGAACTAACAATGGGGCGTAAAGGATTATTGGGTTTGTGGGTCTTGACAAGGCCATAAAGGTAAGGAAGGGAAGCATTCATAGATTTAAATTTAGAAATTAAGTGTGGATATTGTTTAAGAGTTGAGCGTACTTTTTAAAAGGGTCTTTGTTCAAATGCACAAAGGTAGTCATCGTTAATTAGTTCGCTCATTATATCGAGATAGGTCTGTTATCTAAAACGACTATTGCACCAGATTTATCGGCTTTAGCAATATGAAGTGCAGGATTATTTTTAAGAATATTAATGGCACGGCGGAAAAAACTTTTAGCAATAGAAATATACTCAATATATATATATATATATATATATATATATATATATATATATATATATATATATATATGTATATATAAAGTCTTTCAATAAGGCCGCTCGGTCTTTAAATGTAAATAAAACAAGTTTTCTGTGATATATGCACTCAATTTATCTTAAATTTGAAAGTACATTTTATGGCATTAAATGTGCAATATGACGTCGTTCAAATATCCGCCGCGGCTTCGCTTGGTGGAACGTATTCGGGAGGTCCAATTTTCGATGACTTTGTCGGATAAATCTGGCTGAATTTGCTGGATGGTGTTCGTTATGTTGACTTTGAGGAAATCGACTGTTTGCGGATTATTCGCATAGACCTGCAATTTAAGGTAGCCCCAAAGGAAGTAGTCTAATGGCGTTAAATCGCATGATCTCGGTGGCCAGTTGACGTCACCGCCGCGCGAGATGACCCTGCCCTGAAATCGCTGGCGCAAAATGTCTATCGTGGTGTGCGCAGTGTGGCATGTAGCGCCTCTGTCGGAACCACATGTCGTCAGTATCCATATTGTGCATATAATCCAGTTGAGGCCACAAGAAGTTGCTTATCATCGATCTGTAGGTCTCGCCGTTGACGGTTATGGAAATCACATCTTCGTTCTCAAAAAAATACGGACTGATGATTTCGTTAGACGAAAATCCGCACAAAACAGTGACTTTGTTGGGATGCAATTGGTGCTGGTGGATCTCGTGTGGATTGTTTTCGTCCCAAGTCCGACAATTTTGCTTGTTCACATATTCATTCATATAACCATTGTTTGAAATTCTTATATTTATATTGTAGCACAAAAATATCTTTACTTGCTGATAATTATTATTTTTACATTTGAGGCAGATTCAGGAGAGGTGGACACTTTCCTTATCATATAATATACTTTAAATAAGTAACCGTTTCACCGCGCGTGCCCGGCAGTTTACGCTCAACCTTGACTGAGCGTTAGTTATGAGCGAACAACTTTGTGACCAAAGAAACAGATCCAACATCTTATCTTCTTCTTCTTCTTCTATAAGTCTATATTTTAAAAACGGGATATTTTTTAATTGTTTCTCTTGATTTTGATGTCCTTTTAGAGGGGGGGAGGGGAGAGAGAAGGGAGAGTTATTAGGGAATAGGGTTGAGAGAGTGGGGCGAAATAGAGCGTGAAAGTAGAGGAGAGAATTTTTCTCTTGTTTTAGATATCCTTTTCTAAAGGGGTAAGGAGGGGTGGTAGTGGAGAGAGATAGAGAGCGGGCGGGGGCAGATATAGGTGGAAAGAGGGGGAGAAGGGGAAGGGGGAGGGTGGAGACGGCGAAATGGGGGTGGAAGAGGGATATGGGGGCGTGGAGGGAAGAGTAGTGGGGGAGATTAAAGCCTAATATACAGGAGGAGGAGAATTGAGGAGAAGGGAAAGGGGGGGGGGATTTGAAGGAAAGTAGGAGATAGTCGTGGGATAGAGAGGGGGGAGAGAAAGATGGGTAGGGGGGTGGTCAGGGAGAGTGTAAGAAAGGGATAGGCGGGAAAGGAATAGGGAGAAAGGAGGGAGGGAGAGTTGGGGGAGAGAACAGGGAGAGGGAGAGAGAGAGAGAGAGAGAGAGAGAGAGTGGGGACAGATACCGGGAAAAGAGGGGGAGGGATGGAGTGGGAGAGAGTTAACGTGGGGGATAGGTAGGGTGGAGAGGGAGGGTGAAAGGGAAAAGGGGAGGGGGAGAGAGGGAGGGAAAAGTGGGAGGAGGGAGAGGGGGGAGAAGGAGGGTGAAATGAAAGGGTAAAGAATGCATTTGAAATTCATACCATTTTACAAGTCCACTTAAGAAAAAATCAAGTAATTAATGTATATATATATATATATATATATATATATATATATATATATATATATATATATATATATATATATATATATCATCAATAACTGTATATTTTTAGAACGTGGTTTCTTTCTATTTTTTTAAGTGGACGAATAAATAGTATGAATTTCATATGCCTTCTTTACCCCCTCCCTCTTTCCCTCCACCCCTCCTTTCCCCCCTCTCCCCTTCTCTCCCTTTCCCTCCCTCCCTCCCACTCTCCCCTATTCCCATGCACCCTTTATATACTCCGCCCCCTGTCATCCCTCCCCCCTCCCTATCACCTTCTCTCAATGCGGGACATTCTACTACAAGAGGCCCTGCTGGTGACGAAGAACCACTCCCAGGTGAAGAAGATCCAGGCAACTCGGAGTAAGCTCATGGTAATACGTCCCTTTCTCAGAACAACACTCCATCCAAGTCGTCGGGAAACGCGTTAGTGGAGGGAGCGTGTGGACTAGCCAGCGTTCCCCCAAAGTTTTATTTTTTTAACGCGAGGTCGATACGGAACTAATGGGACGAACTTGTGACTGTATTGGCCTTCAATAACCGAATAGATATCGTGGCGATCGTAGAAACGTGGGTCCACACTATAGCGAACGAGAAGTGCAGGCGAACGGCTTAAAAGCTTCTTTTGAATGAGTCATTTTTGAGACTCAGGATGGCCGAGCGGATTCGCCGCTGGCTAACAGTGGTCCAGCGAAGCGGGAAGCTGTTCGAAACTCGCCTACGCTATTATTTTTTCTTTGCCCCTTTCCTACTCCTCTCTATTGACAATGGTGCCCAGACCCGGGAGGGGGAGCGTTAGCCCTTGGATAACATTTGCAAACGAGCTCTCTTCATTTCTTCAAAATACGCTTCGCTTCTAGGAGGGGGGATTGTATAGCGTACGAGAAGTGCAGGCGAGCGGCTTAAAAGCTTCGTTTGAATGGGTCTTTTTTTGAGACTCAGGACGGCCAAGTGGATTCGCCGCTGGCTAACAGTGGTCAAGCGAAGCGGGAAGCTGTTCGCAACTCGCCTACGCTATTATTTTTTCTTTTCTCCCTTTCCTACTCCCCTCTATCGACAATACTGACAAGCAAGATTCCGAAGGTGAGTTTGCGATTCCCGGTTATACAATGTTTCACCGACTGTGACCGACCTCCTCGAAAGGGCGGCGGAGTTTTGTTATACGTACGGAACTGTTTCCCCGCTGTCTAATGCAATGTGAGATCTGGTCACGAGATTTTAGGGCGAGACATAGATTATACCAGCTCCTCTTATCGAGTAATGGTGGTTCACCTACCGCAAAGACAGTCAGAAGAGTTAGACTCAAGCCTGTATGCAAAGCCCACCGACTTGATAAATAGTTGTACGAGTTTGGTCATTGGTGACCTCAAACTGCAGTGGTACTGACTGGAGGAACTGGACAGGCAATGCGGAAGGGAGAAGATTGATCGAGTTCGTTCAGGATAACTACCTGATACAATGGGTAGAGAACCCAACGAGGGATGAGAATATGTTAGATTTGGTGTTTACCACCAAGGACGACATGGTATCCGGACTCAACGTGGGAGAGTGTCTGGGCGGGAGCGATCACTGCACATTCACGTTTTCCGTCCACATTCCATGTGAGAGACGCTCTCACGTCGCTATCTTTAAACCCGACTTCCGACGCACAAACTTTGTGGGTTTTCGGGATGCGATAGCTCGGCTTGGGTCCGCAAAAGGAGAAGGAGCGTTTAAATAAAATTTTATGACCCAGCAGTCTGCGTTTGCCCCCAGCAGAAGGAGGAGCGGCAAGCCTCTCCAACCGAGATGGTTCAATCAAGGCATCGCCGCAGTGCTAAGGAACAGGAAAACTGCTTATAATAACTGGAAAGCCAATCGTAATGAAGAAAGGCTTTTTCAATACAGGGAAAAGTGTAGGCAAGTTAAAGCACTGGTAAGCAGAGCTAAGCGCAGAGAAGAAGTTCGTGTTGCCTCCCTCTGTAAATAGACTCCGAAAGAATTCTTCCTGTATGTCAATAGCCACAAGCCGAATCGCCATAGCATAGGACCGCTGAGAGATGACAATGGCGTGTTACGGAAGTTAGAGCAAAGTTGACGGTCCAGCTCCGAGGCCGGGGGTTTATCTCGAAGAGGGGAAAAATCTATTCGAAATAGTCTTAGAGAGAAACGAAGTAGCAGCCAGACTAGGAAACCTTAACCCGTATAAGTCTCCAGGTCCGGGTGGCTTTCTTCCTAAGGTCCGCTGAGAAATTAGCGAAGAGGTCACTCCACATCTTACTACCATTTCAAAAATTTGGGGGAAACTGGTGAGGTGCCAGAAGACTGGAGAATAGAAGACGTAACTCTCATCTATAAGAAGGGGGACAGCGAATCCTCGGTAATTACCGGCCTATTAGTCTGACATCCATCGTAGGCAAACTACTAGAACGTATAGTGCAGCACTTAGAGTCGTACAACCTGATCTTGGATTCCCAGCACGGATTTCGCAAGAACCGTTCATGTCTTACCAATTTACTAGAATTTTTCACGGTATTTTAAGTGAGTATGACCATAGTCGAGCTGTGGATATCTTATACCTGGACTTTCAAAAAGCCTTCGATAAGGTACCACACCGCAGGTTGATAAATAAAGTCCGCACCCTTGGCATTACCGGCAAGGTAGCCGAATGGATAAAAAACTGGCTCTCGGGACGGAGGCAACAAGTAAAGATCAACGGGATAGCCTTGCAATGGATCCCAGTCAGTAGTGGGGTGCCCCAGGGCTCAGTGCTTGGGCCTCCATCGTTCATCGTCTGCATCAATGATATAGACGAAGGACTAATATGCTCGATAACCAAGTTCGCCGACGATAGCAAGCTAGGAAGTAGTGTGATCTCTCGAAAAGGAATTGAACACCTGCGAAATAGCCTTCTCAGGATAGGCGAGTGGTCACAAAAGGTGGCAGATGCCATTTAACCTTGACAAGTGCAAGGTAATGCACATCGGCCATGCTAACCTTCGGGAAAACAACTTGCTAGGCAAACAATTATATACCACTGACCTTGAGAAAGATTTATGCGTGCAAATCAGCAGTGATCTAAAGTTTTCTAAGCAGTGTCTTCAGGTGGAAAAGAGGGCCCAGCAAATACTGGGGTACATAAAGAGGCATTTTCGCTTCCGAAATAAGCAGATTGTTCTCGACTTGTATAACTCTCTACTCTGGTCACACCTTGAATACCCCGTAGAATTCTGGTTCCCAACCCTGAGGAAGGATATTGAACCGCTGGAAAGGGTACAGACCAGAGCCACAAAATTGATCCCCTCCCTTGGACATAAAAAGTTATCAGTATAGGCTACGAGAACTGAGGATGTTCTCATCGGGACGTGCCAGTTAAGAGGCTAGCTGATTGAAACTTTGAAGATAATGCAAAGAGTTGAAAACGTAGATCGCAGAAGGCTGTTCACGTTGATCGCAAATGCTACACGTAACCACGGTTACAAACTGGAACTACCGCAATTCCATACTAGCATTTGCGGAAACTTCTCGTACAAAATCTGTGGAACGTGGAACCGCTTACCACCAGAAGTGGTGAACAGTTCGTCAATGGAACAATTCATATCTCGACTTGACAAGATAATCCACACCCTGACCTAGATGGTACCACCTTAGTATAGATTATAGATCTGGGTAAAGTAGATAGGTTTCAATTTTGTTTATAAAAATTTCCTGTTTGTGTTCTTTTTTCAGCACATCCAGGTATCGTTTTAGCTTTCTGGCCCGCAAATGCGGGTGGGAGAGATGGGCTGGGAGAGCCTTCATCTATGCTATACTTTCTCTTATGTTATAGGTTAGGGCTTTCCCAAAGTAGTACCTCCACGCTGTGGTCAACAATGTCCTTCGAGGTACTACTATTCCTTGTGACTCCTTGTGACGCTCTCCCCCCCTCTCTTTCTTGCTCTCTCCCTTCCCCCTCTTCTCCTCCCTCTCTCTTTCCCTCTCTATTTATCACTCTTTCTACTCCCACTCTTTCTCTCTCTCACCATCACTCTCTCTCCTCTCTCTACCCCCCTTCTCTCTCCCCTCCCCTCTCTCCTACACTCCCCCATCTCCCTTCCTGTATTCCCCCCTCCCCCCTTCTTTCCCCTTGCACCATCTCCCCCTGCCTCTTCAGCAACCCACTTCTTCCACATATATCTGCTCATCTATCTCTATCTAACTATCTCATATATCCTTAAATCTTATTCTAATATATGAGTAGAGTGTTGGGGAGGGTGAAGAGAGTTGGGAAGAAGTGGAAAGTGGAGAGGGAAAAGGGAGGGGGGAGAGGGGGAAGAGAAAGAAGGGAGATAGAGAGAGAGGAAAGGGACATAAGGGAGAGAGAGGGGTGGCAGTGTATATTTTTAGAACGTTATTTTTGGAATAATTTTTAATTTTTTATAGCTTAGTATATGGATGAGCTCTCCCTCACCCTGTCCCCCTCTCTATTGAGAAGGGGAGAGATAGGGGAGAGATGGGGGTGAGTAAAGGGATTACTGAAGATAGAAAGGAATGGGGATAGGTGACTCAATGAGATAGGGGAAGAAGAAAGTAATGTGATAGGGGTAGAGGAAGAGAGGGATGAGAAGGTAGGGGAACACAGAGATAACGGGGTAGAGATGATCACAAACGATCTGAAAGATCAAATAGGCCAAAAGCCAACAGCCAGCGAAGCAAAGAGCAAGCTTTCCCCGTAGGGGGAGGGGGCGGAGTGGCGAAGCCATGGTTTGTATATATATATATATATATATATATATATATATATATATATATATATATATATATATATATATTAGAAAACTAAGCGACGCTCCACCTACGTACAACGAAAAGATCCAAAACAGACTTGGCGTGAAAAATATAAATAAATAATTATCAGAAAAGCTGGATTAAAAGCAGATACCAAAGAGTAAAGATATATAGATAAAATCTCTACCAAAATATCATCGTGTGACAGATTGTGTGTGAAATGTAGCAATTTAAGTCATAACTGTAAATACATACTGTCGTGGTACGAGTATGACCAGGTGTTATACGCATACTGGCCTACTGGCCGACCGAAATTAAGGCTCCACCTAGGGATGGTTCTAAGAGTGCTTTAAATACACAATTGCTAGGCTAAGGAATATTCAAACACGGCTACAAAAATATACTTTAATAGGACTAAAGATTACATATACATATAGGGCAAGTTAAATAACAATGCAATTAAATATTGACGGTTCACTGCTAAGATGATTAACACTATCAATTAAGTTTGAAACCGAGGGATAATTAATCAAGGAATGATTTTACATTTATTTAAGTTCTACAGCAAAGGGGATCCTTGATGTTCGACGCGGTAAAGGTGGGAGGAGCGTGACGAAGCGGGGGTTAAATCGCCTTTACCTTGATGTGCGGCGAGTAGGACCAAGTAGGTAAGTTCGACCTTGAACTTGTGATGGCCTTTCCGATCCTTAAAAGCCAAAGACGTGGTAAGAAGGGTTGAAATGCGCCTAACTATTTCCACGAACAACACTGAGTGACGACTAGCTCTTCCTTGGCTCTTCGACAATCATTCAATTCTTCTCTGGACCAGAATGTAGTCGATTTCCTCTCGAATAACGAAGACGTTACGGCGGCTTCAGACACAATCTGCCTGTGAACTCTGAAGTGTCGAATATATACTCCTAAATTATCTAGACGAGGAGACGGATTCTTCGCCAACAGAATTCCTTAATTGCCCATAGCGAGAAGTTGCGATGCCCCCTTAATGGTCTTTCCATCGTTCTAATTTTCGCACTAATAGCGCAAACGAATTTAGTGCGGTCAACGGCGAACTGACCTACCTCCTATTGATACTACTGCTTCTCTTGACCAAACCTTAAACTCACTGCACCAATTATTACTTGCCTGCCTTGACGTGCACACCCCACTTATCACTCCTTCTTCCAACCGCCATCACCGCGCCCCTTGGTTTACCATGGAACTCCTTCGTTCAAGGAGGTCCTTACGTGCCCATGAACGTGCCCTTCGTTATGCTCGCTCCCATGGGCAAGACACGACCTCCCTCTCACTTGCCTATCGCCTTGCTACTTCAACTTATTCTTCCAAATTAAAATCAGCGCGTGAGGTTCATTCACGCAAACTTTTGTCTGAAAGCAAGAATGACCCTCGGACTATCTTTCGTCTCCTCTCTCGTATTTCCTCTCTTAGTCCCACTTCCCCCACCTCTCCTCCCATCAACCCCTCTACTCTTTCTAAATTTTTCTCTGATAAAGTTATTAACCTTCGCGCCGTACTACCCGAGTTGTCTGAACAAACCCATGCTGTTCTCTCCAACCATAATCTATTGTCGCTTAATGTCCTCACTCGGGCATCCTCTGAGGAAGTAACTACTCTGATCTCACGCTCTAACAAATCTAGATCTCCTAAGGACGTCTTTCCACTCAAACTCCCCCACCAAATTCTCCCTGCTGTCATCCCACTGATTCTTCATCTCTTTAACACTTCTCTTGCCAACGGGGTGGTTTCCCCTTCCTTCAAACATGCCTCAATTCGTCCTATCCTTAAAAAAACACACCTTAACCGCTCTGAACCATCTAGCTATCGCCCTATCTCACAGCTTCCATTCCTCTTTAAGATCCTCGAGAGAGTAGTTTTCTCTCGCCTTAATGACCATATTTTTAACTGCAATATCGATGAAACGTACCAATCGGGGCTGAAAGTGAAGCACTCTGCTGAAACCGCTCTTCTTAATGTTTCAGACGGTTTACGTAGAGCTGACGATAGGGGATATACATCCATTCTAGTCCTCCTAGACCTCTCCTCTGCTTTCGACACCATCGACCACACTGTCCTCATTGATCTTCTTCAAACTTTCCTTGGTCTCTCGGACACTGCACTTGATTGGTTCTGCTCATACATCTCCTCCTGCAGTCAGTTGGTCGTGCTCGATAACCTCTCCCTCGAGCCTACGCTCATTCATTTTGGGGTGCCTCAGGGCTCAGTCCTTGCCCCCCCCCTCCTCTTTCGCATCTACTTACTTCCTCTTTGCTCCTTTCTTCCCGATTTAGGCCTGTCCTCCTACCTCTATGCTGATGACACTCATATATACCTTTCCTCATTCACTGTGTCCTTCGCTCAATCAATTACCAAGCTCCTTTCAGCCTACACCTCCACAAACGAATGGCTTTCTGCTAACTTTCTCAAACTTAACCACGATAAAACTGAAGTTCTACTTGTTGGTACCTCTTCGATAGTGGAGAAATCTAAAGCTTTCTTCCCATTCCTTAACCTTGCGGAAACCAATGTCGCCTTCTCTGTTACCGTCAGTAATCTTGGTGTTATTTTCGACGAGCAACTCTCGTTTAAACCGCACATCCATCGTATCTGTAAGTTTTCTCTCAGTTTCCTCCGCAACTCTCCACGTGTTCGATCCCATTTTGATCGACGAAGCCTTGAGACTGCTATTCATGCCTTCGTCACCTCACGCTTAGACTACTGCAATTCTCTTCTAGTGAATCTCATTTTTCGTTACTTCGCCCCCTCCAACTAGTTCAAAACTATGCTGCCTGGCTCCTCCTTCGCCGCCCCTGGTTCTCTCCTTCGATGACTCTATTACAGGAGCTACACTGGTTACCTATTCGCTTCCGTAGCTACTATAAAATTCTTCTCATCACCTACAAGGCCCTAAACTTCGAGGCTTCACCTTATCTCTCGTCTGCCCTCTCCCGTCGTCAAACTCATCGGGCACTCCGGTCTAACCTCGCTCCCATCCTGAACACTCCTCCTTCTGTCCTCTGCTCGATGGGTGACCGTTCCTTCTCAGCTTGTTCTCCTAGACTCTGGAATGCTCTTCTTGCTGAAGTCCGATCCTCTCCCTCCCTTGCTACTTTTAAACGTCTCCTGAAGACTTATCTCTTCAGAATTGCCTTCTCTTTCTTGTAAACTTTCTCTACACTCGCTACATAACTTGCGCTCTGTAAGGGCTAACAGCCTTGAAAGGCGCATTATTAATACTTACTATTATTATTATTATTATTATTATTTTGCAACTCCTAAATCGAGTAATCCATTGGGTGCAGTCTGAAAATTGCTGCGGCCACTAATGCTTCGTAATAACAAATAATCAGAAACGCCTGTGGGGTATTACATGAATGTGAAGGTACCCCATCTTGTTGAAAACAAAAATCCTCTTTTAGTTAGACACGACGCCAGTCTGGCAACAAACAGCAGGCTCTTAAAAATTCTATGTAAATTGCAGAATTCATTTTTGCCTTTTCGTTCTCAATAAAATGAACGTCAATTTTACCGTTCCAAGAAACTCCAGCATGAAGATATAATCGTTAAAAAAAAAGAAATCTTGGTCTTATGATACAACATATTCACTGGATACTATTTTTTTACCGCCCCCCGCATACGTCATTTTAACTGTTTCGTGGAATTTCCTGTGTAAAATCGTTTTCATCCGTGAACACCATCTTCTTAACTTCATTACTGAAAAGTCATCCCCAAAACGATTTGCACCTTGCGCTCCTTTTATCCTTCACATTATTTCTTTTTAAATGGGAATTCTTTTGAATGTTTTATAGCTTGCACAATTTCACTCCACGTTGCACAGAACTCTTACTAGTATTCAGATTTTTAAAAATTGTCCGTATCAATAAATGTGTCCCCGGTTCGTCTTCTTGAGAGTAGATTTGAGGATCAATTATGTAATTCACATTTTCGGGAAGTGTGCTGTTTTAAACCGAACACTCCTCGGTCTCCGGGTGTTGGTTACTGTATCGCAAATCTTCTTTAGAAGTTTTTTAAGTGTAAGGTTTAATAAAAACACGGTCTTCTTCTGACAGCACCATTTACTCTATTGAAGAATTTAAAAATAACGAGAATATGGCTGTCGAAGAATAGGTCACCTCCCCAGACAGTATATCTATATATACATATATGTATCTATTGGTTGGGAGGAAAGAGATAAAAGCCACGAGAATAGGTATATATACAGTTATATACATATATATCCTCTAATGTACGTACGCGTCCTTCGCTACGTACAAGTACGTTTACTTCGTAAAAGTAATCCGTTGATTACGAGGTATAAGAGTGCGATTTTAATGCAGGGGCCGATAGCGTTTAATGAGTTTACCAAGCTGCAGTTCAAAGATATATTTAAAGAGTGAAAACCAAAAATATAATTTTAATAAGTCACTAGTTAACACACACACACATATATATATATATATATATATATATATATATATATATATATATATATATACGGGAAATATAGGAAATGTAAATAATGATAATATTGACAGACTATAAAAAATGGCAATCGGGTAACGTTAATTACTTGTTAATTAGCTTTAAAATGGGATACTATAAATCAATTATACAGAAGGAATATTAAAAAGTTGGAAAGCGGGTCGATTAACGGGAGATGCAAACAAAGGTCGTTTTACCTTAAAGAGAGTCACCTCTAGGAAGGAAAATCCTTTAGCGAGTCAGCGCGGGGAAATGGAGACGGAAAATAGTCGTGATTCTCGGCCGAATATCCTGATCTTGACGAGGATGATGGAGGGGGGGGGGGGCAGAAGATGAGTTCACGATCCTCCTTGAAGACGGACGATTGCATATCTGCCTCAGAGAAGTGAAACCTCCAAAATTCGAGACTCTGACGCGGCTTGGCGTGAAATCTCACACGGGAAACTGGAGATCCTTGAGAGGGGGGTTCCAGATGAGACGAGAGGAATCTCGGCCAGTCCTTCGGGTTAGAAGCAATGATTCGAGGCTTGCTCTGAACAGAGTAAGCCGTCACAAAAGAGATGGATCTGCCTGGTGAGATCCGACCTCGATGGTATAAGCGAATACCAGGGACTTGGAGAAACAGACACACGATCTGAACCAAAGGCGACGAGATCTCAAACTCAATCTGGCCATCTTTGATAAACTCAGGGTATTTATATGACAGCTATTTTTATTTTTGTTCGATTGCTGGAAAGCACAGACGTCTGTGAGAAAGCTTCTGGCGCCTCGATGGATTAGCTTTTGTCGTGCGACACAAATCTTAATCGTCTCCAACGATGTGGGTGGGAACTTTCGGCTATCCTTTTCCCGACTACGGAGATTAGCATGTCATCGGTGAGGTGAAAGCTTTTAGCGCCCCGCTTAAGTACACATGTGAGGCTCTGACCGATATTCAAATTCTTTCTTATTTTATTTTTCTCCTTGGATATAGGGTTTACTCCACGTGGAGTTATACTTAGGAGATATAGGGAGGGAATGAATTTAAGAAACAAATTTAGGGGGTATTCTTCTTGGTGTCCCTTTCCCTTACAATGGTGTACTCTTTAAAACTAAGACTAAGGCGGGTGGGAATAGGCCCGAAAACTCGGAAGATAGGCTAACAAGGCATGATGACAGATGTTAACAGGATTTTTTTAGTTAAATATTCCGAGCTAAGTATATAAGCTATTGTTTGTAAGGCAGGGTGCGGTTGTACATAGAGTTAAAATATCGTCAAAATAAGCCAACTGGTTATGAGATATGACTAGTGGAAACTCAATTCCTTGTATCTGTGTTATCTGGCATCGGTTCTATCTTATTACTATCATAGTAGACTCAGTTGTGTATTTTCTGTGAAGTAGTCAATACAATAGTTTATAGCTGAATTCAATCATCTAAAAAATTGGATAAAAATATGCTGTATTGCTTGGTATTCATACGAGGAGCTCAAATCCGAACATCTCTTAGTGCTTGGGTGTCAAACTGAGGACGATGCCGAGGATCAGGAACAGTTGGTTGATGCATTGTGTGATTACGAGTGTATGGCAGCTCAGAAAACTCACTCTAAACGTTCTGATACGAAAAGAACCCATGAATTTGTTAACGTATTCAGGCCATCATTGACAATTATCTCGGCAATTCAATGAGGTCCATAGCTAGCTGGGAAAAATGGAGTGTGAGAGTCTCTCGTTAGACAATTACTGCATGTAGACATTCGCTACTACACATACAAAATGAGAAATGACCAGCTTCTGTCACAGAAGGTGAAGGGAAACGGAAGAAACGCGACGCGTAGATTGTGAACAAACTGAAGCATGCCGTCAAGCCTGACGAGCTTTGGTTCTTCCCAGACGAGAAGCATTTAGGCCAGGAATCTGACACTACTCTTTTATACCTACACAATCTGGCAAATTTAAAAAAAATTGAAACCTTCAGCAGTTACGACCACTTTATAAGGTGAAGTCTTCCTCCAGTAAATGAATTAGCGCATTCACAAACTCAGAAACTATGTACCTTATAGGTCGTAGCTTTACCTACACAAAATTGATTAATAGTAACCATATATTCCCCATATGAAACAAATTTCAATTTTTTTCATTTGCCTCCTTAGAATTGGTTTCTGATTCTGAAATACTCAATTTTTCAAAAAGAATTCTTAGCTCTATTTGGCGACAGGTAGCGAGGGCACAGCCAGCTAGATCACATAAAGGCCTATAAAGCAAGCTTAAATAAAATCTTTAAAAAAAGGGAAGTCTCTACCACCAACAAATAAAAACAAACAAAAGAAATAAAAATCAAATAAATAAAAAAACAATTAAAACAAGCAAACAGAAATTTTAAAAAATATCTGAAAAGTTCAGGTTCCGGAGGGACACCCACCTCTATCACAGTCCCAGCCAACAATTCAAAGAGGAGAAGAAGTTTGTTATGGCCCTTCAATCCTCATATTTTCTGACATTAAAGAGTTGGATGTGCCGCTATATTTCATATATTTGTTTGCCATTAAAGGGTTGAATATGGCGTCTCATCCCATATAGTTTTCTGCCATTAAAGAGTTGGGTATGGCACCCCGTCCCACATATTTTTTATATTAATGAGTTGGGTAAGGACCGTCACACATATCTGTCTGCCATCAAAGAGTTGTGTATGAGGCATCATCTGATATATTTCCGGCTATTAAAGAGTTTGGTCTGATGCCTCGTCTCACATATTTGTGTCATTGACTCATTAGTAGTTGGGTATGACGCCACATTTCACATATTTGTCTGCCATTAAAGAGTTGGGTATGGCGACTCATCCAATATATTCTTATGCTATTAAACAGGTGGGTCTAGCGCTCCATACAACATATTTTTTTGCGATTAAAGAGTTGGGTTTGATGCCTCAATCCGATGTATTTCTTTCCTTTAAATAGTTTGCTATGACGGCTACCCGACATGTTTTCTGTCATTAGAGTGCTTGGTATGGCGCCTCTTGACACACTTGTTCTGTCATTAAAGAGTTTGTTATGTCGACTCACCACATATATTTTCTGCCCTTAAAGAGTTTGCTATGACGCCTCATCCAACATATTTTTGGCTTTTTATGACTTTGGTATGGTGTCTCGTCCAATATAATTTCTACCATTAGAATTTGGTATGGCACCTCATCTCATATATTTTATGTCATAAAATAGTTGAATATGACGTCTCATCCAACATGTTTTCTGCCCTCAAAGTGCTTGGTAGGACGCCTCTTGACACACTTTTTCTACCATTAAATAGTTTGTTATTGCACCTCACCCCACATATTTTCAAGCATTAAAGAATTTGGTATGGTGCCTTATCACATATATGCTCTACCATTACAAAGTTGGTAGGGTGCCTGATCTTCTATATTTTTGTCATACAGAGTTGGGTATGACACGACATGCCATATATATTGTTGTTATTAATGAGTTGGGTATGGCACCTCATCAAATATATTTTATGCCACTAAATAAGTGTATATAACAGCATATCCAACATATTTATTGCAGGTAAAGAGTTCTATTTGGTTTTCCATTTCACATTTTTGTCTGGTATTAAAGAGCTTTGTATGGCGCCTCAGTGCACATATTTTCTGCTCTTGAAGAGTTGGTTCTGGCGACCCATTTCATTTATTTGGCTACCAATAAAGAGTTGGATATGGTGCCTTATCACATATATTCTTTGCCATTAAAGAGTTTGATCTGGAGCACGATCCCATATATGTACTTTTTGCCATTGCAGAGTTGCTTCTAGCGCCCCATCCCACTTATTTTTTGCCATTAAGTTCGATATGGTGCCTCTTCCTACATATTTTATACCATTAAAGAGTTTGGTTTCACACCTCATTCCATATTTGTTTTGCCATTAAAGAGTTTGATATGACGCCTAACCATACATACGAGTATTCTTCGATTAAAGATATGGATATGGCTCCTCATCTTATGTATTTTCCCCATTCATGAGTTTGGTATGGTGCTTCATCCAATATATCTGATGCTATTAAAGAGTTAGGTATGGCGCCTCATCCCACATATATTATACCATTACAGTCTTCATTATGGCGCCTCACCTCACATTTCATGCCATTAAAGAGTTTTATAGCGTCTCATTGTACATAGTTTTTGAAATAATAGAGTTGAGTATGACGCCAAATCCCACATATTCTTTTTTGCTGCTAAAGAGTTGGGTTGTTGCTCATCTCATATTTTATTCTCCCATTACAGGGGCGGGTGTGATGCCCCATCCAGCCTATTTTTTCTTATTAAAGAGTTTGGTATGGTGCCTTATCCCATATATTTTCTGCCATCAAAGTCTCTGGAATGGCGCCTCACCACACATATCTCTACCATTAAATACTTTGGTATGGCCCCTCATCCCATATTTTTCTGCCGATATAGAGTTGTGTCTAGCGCCTCATCCCACATAACACTTTTTTTTATTAATGAGTTTAGGGAGGCACCTCATTCCATATATTTTTTGCCATTAAATAGTTTGGTATGGTCCATCACCTAACATAATTTCAGCCATTAAAGATGTGTCTGGCGCCTCATCCCATACATTTTTTGCCCTTCATGAGTTTGGTATGGTGCTTCATCCAATACATTTTATGCTATCAAAGTTAGGTATGGCGCCTCATCCTACATATATTATACAATTAAAGCCTTCCTTATGGCGGCTCATCTCACATTTTGTGCAATTAAAGAGTTTACTATGGTACCTCCTCTCGCATAGTTTATGCCTTTAAAGAGTTTGGTATGACGCTTCACCCGACATTATATTAATAAGTTTAATATGGCACCTCACCCTATATGTTTTATACCATTAAAGAGTTCGGTTTGGCACCTCACATCACATATTTTATGCCATTAAATAATTTTGTATGGCGCCTCATCTCACGTATTTTATGCCATTAAAGAGTTTGTATGACGCATCATCTCATATATTTTGTCATTTAAGGGTTTGTTATCGCGGCTAATCACATATATATTTTTTTACCAGTGCATAGGTGTACAATACGTTCGATCGCACATATTTTCCTAATAATAAGTTGAGTATAGCAACTCAGCCAACATATTTTATTCCATTAAAGAGTTTGGTATGAAATCCTATCCCATATTTTCTACCAGTAAATTTTTGCGTATGATACCTACTTGACATTTCCCAACCATTAAAGTGATGGAGCTTGCGCCTAATCTCACTAAGTGTACTGCCCTTAAAGAGTTGTGCATGGCACCTCATGCCATATATTTTCTGCCATTAATGAGTTCGGTCTGGTTCTCCACACCATATACTTGTCTGCCATTACAGAGTTGGGTATAACGACCCATTTCACTCAGTTGTTTGATATTAAAGAGTTGGGTATGTCGCCTTATCCCATATATTTTTTCTCAATAAATAGTCGTGTCTGGCACCCCATCTCACACCCATATATTTGTCATTAAAGAGTTTGGTATGGCACCTCATCCAATATATTTTTTGCCATTAAATAATTTGGTCTGGCGCCTCACCCATATATTTTTATGTAAAGAGATGGGCATGACGAACTATCCTCCATATTGTTTTCGCCGTTAAAGTTTTGCATAGGGCGCTCCATCTCATGTATTTCTCTGCCATTAAAGTTATGTATGGCACCTCATCCTACACATTTTCCTGCTGCTATTAAAGATTTGGGTCTGGCGCCTTTTCTCGCATATTTGTCTGACATTACAGTTTGGTATAGCGCCTTATCCTATATATTTTTATGCCCTTAAAGAGTTAAGTATGACACCTCATCACACATATGTTTTTGCTTTTAATGAGGTAGGTATGGCGCCTCATATCATATATTTTTTACCATTAAATTGTTTGGTATGAAGCCCTATTTCACATATTTGTCTGCCATTAAAAAGTTTGGTATGATGCCCTTTTTTGCTGTTAAATCGTTGTCTATGGCGCGTTCTCACACATATTTGTTTTCCATTAAAGAGTAGGTAGGAGCATGATTTCACATATTTTCTGACATTAAAATGTTTTATGTGAAGCCTCAGCCGACATGCGTTCTGCTTTGCTGTCATTAGAATGCTTGGTATGGCTCCTAACCAAACCTATTTTTAGCAATAAAGAGTTTGGTTTGACGCCTCATCTCACATATTTTCTGCCATAAACGAGTTTGGTATTGCTCATCACATGAAATATTTTTTGCCATTAATGAGTTTAGTATGGCGCCTTCCTCCCACATTTTTCTGCCATTAAAGAGTTTGGTATGGCGCCTCGTCTTATATATTTTTTTGCCATTAAAGAGTTTCGTATGGCGTCTCAGCCCTTATATTTTCAGGCATTAAAGAGTTCGGCATGGTGCCCATATCATATATGTTTTCCACTAAAGTGTTTAGTATGGCACTACGGCCGCATATTTTATGACATTAAAGAATTTGATATGCCGCCTACACCACATATTCTATGGCATTAAAGAGTTGGAAAGGACGCCTCACCCGACAAACAATCTACCTTAAGAGTGTTTGATATGGCCCTTCACCACACATTTTCTGATATTTAAAAAATGGTATTATACACATTCCACATATTTTAAGTCATTAAAGAGTTTAGTATGGCGCTATACCCAAGACATTTTCTGCAATTAAATAGTTTTGTATGGCACCTCACTCCTCAAATTTTATGCCATTAAAAAGTTCGGTATGGCTCATCAGTCCACTAACTTTATGCTATTAAAGAGTTTGCTATGGCGCGGCATTTCAAAGATTTTCTGCCATTAAAGAGTTTACTATGGGCCTCATCAGACATCTTTTCTGCCACTAAACTGTTTTGTATGGCATCCAGAGACATATTTTATATCATTAAAGAGTTTGGTATGTCGCCTCGCCACATATACTATTCCATTAAAGTGTTTGTTAAGGAGCCTCACCTCACATTTTTATGCCATTAAAGAGTTTGCGATTACACCACTTCTTCCATATTTTATACCATTAAAGAGTATGTTATGACGCTTCACCCGACATTCCATTAATAAGTTTTAATGTTTGTTTGGTATGGCGGCACTTATTTTATACCATTAAATCATTTGGTATGCTACGTCATCTCACGTATTTTATGCCATTAAAGAGTTTAGAATGACTCCTCTTCCGACATATTTTCTGCCAGACTTTATTATGGAGCATCATATTGTATATTTTATGCCATTAAAGCATATGGTATAGCACCTCATTCCATATATTTTCTCCCATTAAAAAGTTTGGTATCGTGCCTCATCTCATATATTTTTTGCCAGTACAGAGTTCTGTAATATCCTCTCTTCAACATATTTTTTTGCTATTAATGAGTTAGGTATGGCGCCCATCCCATATATTTTTATTGCCACTAAAAAGTTTGGAATAACTCCTCTCCATGCATATTTTATGTCATTAAAGAGTTTGGTATGTTACCTCATCTCACATATTTTTTGCCATTAACGATTTGTATATGACATGTGCACGATATTTACTTACCATTAAAGTGTTGAGTCTGGTGCCCCATTTCACTTATTTCTCTACCATTGAAGGGTTGTATATGGCGCCTCATCCTACATAATTTTATGCCATTAAAGAGTTTCATATGACGCTTCACCCGACATGTTTCCTGCCATTAGTTTTTGGCAATGCTCTTCAGCACAGATCTTTGCTGTCATTAGAGTGTTTGGTATGGCGCCTCATTCCATAGACTTTCTTCCATTAAAGAGTTTGTCATAGCCCTTTATTCCATATATTTTATGCCATTAAGGATTTCGGTTTAGTGCCCAATCCCACATATTTTTTGGACTTTACAGGTATGATTATGACCTCTCATCTCACATATTTTTGTCGCCTTTAAAATGTTATGTATGGCACCTCATCCCACATATTTTTCTGCCATTAAAGAGTTGAGTCTGGCCCCTTATCCCATATATTTTCTTCTCTTAAAGAGTTGGGTTTGGCACTTCATCCCATATATTTTTTTCATTACAAAGTTTTGGGTATAACGCCTTATCTTACATATTTTTCTGCCATCAAAAATTTAAAAGATTTTCTAATGAGCGAAATTTTGTGTGAAGTATCTGGCAAAGCAAACAACATTTGAATATTTAATTACAAGTTAAATGAAATTTAAACTTTAGATTTTATTCAAGTCATCAATTGAAACAGGTACATAGTGTTATCTGTCCACCCGAGTTGTAGACAACTCGAAAGCACATAAATGTCATTCGAATAAGTATGCTTGGCATTGTTGTTTCTCGGTTAGACCTGCATCAACTATTAACCCACTTCTTTTTCTGCGATGGCCCTTTGACCACCAACTAGAGACCTGTTTACCGAACCAAAGGGAAACTCATTCGCAACAAAAACTCTTTAAATTCCCAAATGCTTTCGAAGACATTTTTAGTCGCGTGTGGCTCTATTTCTCAGTATGTCGGTCGGTCCCGGTTTTGCTTTATTTGTTTTGGTAATAACATTGTAACTATTTGGCCGATTCTAACTAAATTTGAAACCCTTATGTTGTTTTACATTCTCTTTCGAAAGATATAATTGTCAAGGTCCTCCCGAGATTAAGCGCGAATTATTGAAAGTTTGGGTGGTCAGTGGGTGATAAATCAGAATAAGTGAGAGCACGCGACTTTGGTCAGCAGACCTTGTTAGATTTACTCCGTGTTCCCCTCAAAGTTCCAAGGCACGATTAGGGTAACTGTGAACCTCTGCTACGGGGTCTTTGAAATACATTTCAGACTGCATAAAACATAACGCAAAGTTGTTAAATACAAAACAAATAAAATGGGAAAAAAGGTGACGCAGTAAGCTCGGTCGAAAATATTAAAACAATGTGACGTCACTGTAACATTTTTCTGGAAAAGTACTTTTCCGACTGTGACGTCATCACACTTAAGGAATAGAAAAAATATTGAGATTTAAACTGTTGTTTTATTAGTTTAATATCGACCGCTCAATAAATTCTATATAGATAGATGCGAAAAAAATGTGCTTGATATAATAAGAGTGATTAAATTTGTTTGTATGCTTAGGATCTTTGAAATATTAACCGAGTTCGTTTACACGTCTCGCTGTCCACACTCAGGGTAGTGGATAACATTTAACTTCAGTGGCTTTATAGGTGTTTTGCCCTGTTATGAGTAGTTTGCTAACCAGGGAAGATTTGTTACCGAGTTGTGGTACCACTCCTGGGTAGCCAGATAGGTTTCTTGGTTCGGCTTGGTAGCTATAGGATCGATTCTTCTGGGAACGCCCTTTACGCGATGCACGAACTCCAAAAGGTAGATTATCTTTTTTCTTGATTGCAGTCCAGGTAGAGGTGATCAGGGATTTCTTTGAGGGTAAAGAAATCTTCGGTACTGGCTTCAGTATTCTTTATGCGGCGGTACTTGGAAAGTCTTCAGGTGTATCTTTCTTTATATGTGAGTCTCATCATATATTATATAATTCTTCATCTTGACACACTCTCCAATTTCCCTTTTATGTAAACCGTCCGCATACACAGCGGTATTTAAGAGATTACAAATGCAATTAACTTTTATACATTCGATATGAATGAAAAAATAACGTTAAATTTGTACATTCTTGTTACATTAATTATTTTACAATGTTTTACATATTAAAAAATGTTCAATTGGTATGTAGTTATACATAAGTAATTATTAAGATATTTTCTTTAATATTTCGATAAAATGTGTTCATAATTAGAGCGTTTAATAGATTCAAATAGAAGCTTTTTGGAGTTTAGTTTATTGTATATGGTTTGTTTTAATTAAAGATATATTATTTTTTACAGAAATAAAACAAACTCATTATATTATTGTTTTTATAAGATTAAATTCATTTAAGGGCTGTTTTAATATTTAATTAGCGGATATGGCGGCGTCTGTAAAACATTCTTTCAATCGTTGCCAAATGCCACCATATCTCCTATTTTCATGCTCAAAACACAAATTCTCTTTTAAATCATCGATTAAATTTAATTTAAATTAAATATATAAAAGAAATTGAATTTTAATTATTACATAATCTTTTACACAGATTTTTGTAATTATTCAGCTAAAATTATTATATTCATGTATTTTGTTTGTTTTTAAAACAGTAATAAAGTTCCTCGAGTTAACGAAAAAAAACAGTGATTTAGGCATACAAATAAGGAACTGCTAACGAAAATGTCAATAATTTGAAAAAATGTGACTAAGCTGTTTATTCTTTTAACGTTAAGAGATATAGAGATTTTAATGTTGACAGTATTTACTGTTATGAAATTTACTAATTATCTTTTGGTCATAGTTTCAGACTTTATTGTTCCTAAGTACTCAGCACGAGCTGTCATCATTTCTTTAAGGGGTCTGCCAGCATCTTTAGGAGCTCGTTATAATTTTGTAGTTTCGTATATTTATTAACTGTCGTATTTCATTGCTTGCACAGATCTCACCAGCTTAGGGAAAGGACAGTGGTCATTTGACCATTGTCTTTTCGGACTTTTCCCAAACGGTAGTATTATTACACAGGAATAGTGGCCTTTTCAAAGTATTTATCTATTCGGATTCCCTTATATCAAATGTTATTTTGGTTCGACATGAACCCATTATAAGATTTCATAAAAAGTTCCAAGTGATCATTTTTAAGATTTCTTTGAGTCTCTTATTACACCTCTACGATGTAGTCCCTACAACCTGAGTAAGTTATAGAGTTATAAATTATCATGTTTTAACGACAGGTGATCTTAAATTCAACCAGTTTGTAGCAGAATGAGTTCAAATGGCGGCCACGTGCCCCCCTGTACCCGCGTGGATCCGAAGATCACCGCATTGAGCTGGTGAAAGCATGGGAACCTAGGCGAGGAGGCGGCTGACGCTGTTATCACTCACCCCAACTGTATTTGCATAGGGACCAATGCCATCCCCCCCTCACGCGGCCACCTCTCCGCGAGCACGCGGGTCTTTCTGCCCAAAGATTGGAATCCGTTGGACATTCCAACGAGCCTTATCTAGATTCTCCCTTCCCCAGAAGGAGTCGCCGACTTTTCACTAGAGATTGCGCGCGCCTCCTCTCCAGGCGCTTATATAACGCTTTGGCTGAGTTTAGAGAGGAGCACTGTCACACTTCCTCCTACTCCGTCGAGCGAGCTAAAGGACGCTCTCCACCCACCCCCACCCAGTGGCGATTTCGGTTCAAGTGAAGGCTAAATCGATCCGTGAACTCTGCCTTAGTCAAGCGGCAAGATTTGACATCAGTGAACTCTGCTATAGTCAATTGGCAAGGACTGACAAGGACTCCCAACTCCAAAAACGACTAGTGCTCCCTCGTATTCAATCCAGAGGTAAAACCAACTTTTTCCGTCTCCTTCACCGTACCCTAACTGGCCCCTTTTTGGCAACGACCTCATAAGGTAATCGTAACCGTTGCCGCCTGCAGATTGATCTTAAATCTGGCTTATCCCAATTGCTCCATTATTTGTGTGCACGCCCCAGTTAAAATCCCCCTTTAAATCAGCAACTGTATCTGACCTCTTTAATCCCTTAATCAACCTACCTGATCGCGTGTATATCTTTAACCCCGTCTGGGCGACCATTCCATTTAAATCCAATTTCTATGTAAATATATATATTTTTTTTGTTGTTAGTAAAGTCATATTTTCGTCATTGTCCTTCTTTTGCAACCCCAACGCGTAACAGCTACCTTTTTAATCTTTGGCCAAATTGCACTCTGAAATATTTGTTTATAAGGACTCCGCAAAGTAAGAATAAACCATCCCCTTCCCTGGACTCCAAACAATTTCCCCTTTCACTCTCGGTCTTCAACCCATTTTGGGCCAATCCCCAAAAGACACTCACGTATATATAAATATGTCGTCTGGCCATTCCACGACACAGTTTAATATACATAAATGTACTGAAATCCGAAAACATAGAGGTTACCATTTACCATACAATAAAATGTCGTTTTGTGTATGAAAGAAAACAACAAAAATGCTAAGTGCATTACTTGGTATAGTTTTCGTATAATTATGGAGATAAATTTGCTATCCATAGAAAATATTTATTATAAGAGTAAACTTCTCTAAACACTTCTGGGTGCGGTGTGAAATTTATTACCGTCAGCTGTCATTTTGACCTAACGGCTTCTTGTTTGGTTAGTATCTGACGTAAAAACACTACACAAACTAACAACTTAATAACACAGACTAAATCATTCCTCAAAAATTAATTTAATCTAAAAGCAAACTAAAAAGGACTAAACTACCCACCTAAACTTTCATCTAACCACATTCATTTGGCCCATCAGGGGAGGTACCAAGGGTAGCCTATTGCACTTGGAATCTGGGGCAGTTGTACGTCCCCTCACCATCATCATGCGGCAAAAAGGTTTGGCCTTTGCCATCTATGGAGCCTCTCTCGGGCACCTCTGGGAAGTATGTGGCCACTCTGTGCTTTCTCAGGGGGCTCTCCAATCATATTCTACCGGAGAGGAGGCTTACCCCTCTCGCAGGGGTTTCTCCCCCATCCCCTTCTATGGAGTTGTCCATGGACGACTCCATCTCTCAACAAACTCCAGCTCCCCCCTCTCATTCTATCACGAGGGACTGCGGTCCAAAATTGACCGATTTCGGTGGGGAGCGACCCGATAGGACCAACCCCCTTAGGGCGGCAAAGAAAAGCGTGACGCGGCGGGCCGTGCTCCCTGCACTCCTGCAATCATGCATCTTGGCATTGCGGGTGGGTCGGCGTGACTGCCTCCCTATACCCCACTGAAGGTCGGTTGCCGGCCAGAGACTTGACGACTGTGACGGAAGATACCTTGAATTGGGTCTGTGATGTTTTTGGCGGTGATAGCCACACGGAGTCCCCCTCCTCATCGCTAAGATGGATATGGTGCATCTCAGATAGGGTGGAAGCCGGGTTCGGTGTTACACACCGAATCTGAGTCTACCGAAGTGCAAACCTTTCCTCAGGAGACTCGGGCTACCTAGGATTCACAAGAAGAGGGACAACCGCCTGCCCGGGCTGGTGCCTCTCTTGTAGCCAAGAACTTCTCCATCTCGGAGAAGGATCTTGCTGAGGCCGGTCCATCCGGGTTAGGGGCTTCTTCTGACGGCGGTGGAGAGAAGCTGGTTCATTCTCTCACCTTTCACTTTCCAAAGGAAAAGAAACAAGAAGACTAAAGGTTCTTCTCACTCCACGGGGGCAGCAGGAACGGACAAGTCCGGTCCGAGAAGCAGAGCACCTTCCGTTCTCTTCTAATAAAGCTAGCTAATCCTATCCTCTGATGGATCATGTTGCCCTTAGCCATCATGCTTCCATAAGTGGAGCGAATAACTAGAAAGCGTTTCAAGCCAGCCCTCAAACGCGTACTTTTCCTCTAGGTTTCAGTTGTATCTGAGACATTACCCTCCTGCCACACTCTCTAACACTTTACGGGAGATAGGAAAAGATAAAGAATGAATGAAAAAAAAGAGAGTGAGATAATTTAAAAAGTGGTACATAGGATGACTTAAGAGAGCAGCAGTTTCTCTTAGAGCACTCCAAACTAACCTAACATAACCTATGCAAAAGAGTCAGGTCAAATTAAGTTAAATTCGGTTTAATGTTGATAATGCTTTGTACATTCATTGTGGAAAGGTGTTTGTAAAGACACTAATAGGGAAGAAAGAAAGAATAAGAGCAATGCAAATCAATAACTCGAAAGGGGTGCCAGGGGTAAGAAAGGTTGTGTTTATAGTACGACGACTTATGTCCTTGGTAGCAGTCGGCAGATGGGTGCCATAAAAAAATGTATTTAGCAACGGATGGAAAGAGAAGTTATGGTGAGCAGAAAGATGCGAATGATGTTGTGACTGGGAATACTCTGAGGTGGAACGAACACGTAAGTAGAATGGATAAGAACAGACCTATTAGTGTATGTACGAGATACACATACACACACACACACACCATACCAACTCTCTGTCCCCGGACTCTACCGAAGAGGTATATGTATCGACATAGCCTTGGCGTGGAACTGATAGCCTCCGCCAAACCCAAACCTCATCTTGGGTCACGAAGAATTTTCTGCATCTTGGGGCTCTCAGAAATGAAATCAATAAAAAAAAAACATATCAGAACAATCTATAGTGTACGAAATCAAACAACAAAATTACGATTACATTGTTTATTGGGTTATTTCATATGAGATTCTTTGCTGTTGTGTTTTTTTCAGCCTACATTAGTCCTTATTGTTCTTTTATTGTTAATAAATTCAGTCATCATACATATTTATCTATGTTAGCACTTAAAAGTACGTTTTCTATGAATATAGTATGGCTAACTGCGCAATTATAATTTATGAATACAAATTTCACCCAATTTATGAAATTTTAACGAATACAAAAATACCAAGTCTTATAGCAATAGTCTGGACATCAGTTTCACGTCAGAACTATTTCGCTACAGATACCTCTTGGGCAGGGTCCGGGGACGGAGAGTTGGTATGTTGTTTGTGTGGAGACGAGGGAAATATATATATATATATATATATATATATATATATATATATATATATATATATATATATATATATATATATATATATATATATATATATATATATATATATATATATATATATATATATATATATATATATATATATATATATATTTTTTTTTTACATCGAGATTACATCGAAAGTCTGGTAGCAACAGATCTACTGATCCTCACTAGGCTACCAGAAGGATTATGGATAAAAAAATCTCTATGAAACGACAAAGTAAAGGCGAGGCAGGAAAAATTTACTAAAGTAGATTGCAACTTTATTAGTTACTATTTTTCATCACCCTTTTTTTATCTACTGTAAAACAAGTCTGGGTTAGTGTTTGTCATCATCCATTTATCAAATTTGTCTTTAAATGAAACTATACTAGCTGCGTTGACCATAGCATCTGGTAGATTATTTCATATTCTTATGGTTCTGTTGAAGAAGAACGATTTTAAATAACTATCTTGTCCCCGCCTATGCGTCTCTGTCTAAGAGAGAATAGATTTAGAGCTTACTGTCTTGGTAATTATTTGTTCGCAAGTGAGGATATATATATATATATATATATATATATATATATATATATATATATATATATATATATATATATATAGAGAGAGAGAGAGAGAGAGAGAGAGAGAGAGAGAGAGAGAGAGAAATACAGAAACAAGGACCAGCAAAGACACTAGGATCCGCTCAAGGCCAGTCCGCTTACAGAAAATATTAACTACCACATTCTAACGTTAGGGTATCATGTTTTTTTTCATGCTGTTTTTTGTTATTTTTTTAACTATTTCAACTCTACGGTACACACTTATCTATGTGTGTACCCTTTGTATATATATTTTGTACATTTTTTTAATATTTCTATTCTACTGTACACACTTATCTACATGTGTATGATTTGACCTTTCTTTGCATTACTGTTCAAATTATTTCAATTCAACGGTACACACTTATCTACATGTGTACCCTTGACATGCAGGTTTAGCTATCCCTCAAATTCACGAACACGCTTCTTCGAACCAGGAGGGGAGGGTATGATAGTACTCTCTTCTCCCGCAGTCTTCGCCTGTTAGTGATGAAAATAATAAACGTATAGGACATACAGAAAATGAAAGAGGGAATTCACATTCGCTCCATGCAGGGAGGCGTCGCTGGCATCTTTCTATTCATCATTTCATTTTAATCCTCAACTCCTTATAATATATGATGTTTTAATCTGTGCTCCTACTATGTTATATTTACACTATTGAAGTACTCATCAAGTCGGTTTTTGAAGATATTCACTGACGTACTTTCTAATTCACAGTGGGGAAGGCTAGTCCACGTTTGCGTGATCTTAAAAGTGAAGTAATTTTGAGCTGATTCACTATTTTGAAACCGTTTTGGCGTGTATTGGCCCTTTCATCCATCTCGAACAATATTTTGTAATTAACAATAGTAAATCTTTTTAAGATAAATTCAAAGGATTGATCAACTGCCCACTTAATCATCTATTTTCAATGGATAGTAGGTTTAATGAGTGGAGTCTATCTTCGTACGGTTTGTTTCAGTTTTCAGGAACCAGTTTCGTAGCCCGACGTTGCACTCTTTCTAACTGCGCTATATCCTTGTTTAGGAAGAGACACAAAAATTGAATCGCGTATTCGAGATGTGGGCGCACGAGAAAGAGAGAGAGAAAGAGAGAGTAACAAGGAGTAACAAGGAAAGGAAGTACCCTAGGAGACCTTACGGTCCATTCAAAGAGGGTACCTTTGGAATAGCAATCGAGCGGGCACATGGCTGCTCAATTCAACGGTACAGAGAGAGAGAGAGAGAGAGAGAGAGAGAGAGAGAGAGAGAGAGAGAGAGAGAGAGTTACATAGATACACAGATCACACGGGCCTTATGGCCCAGACTAAGGTGATCTGGCCTTAAATCTACTGCCACTTACTCATAGAATAGTAGAAGTAAAGGATAGAAAAGTTAATAAAGGATAGAAAAGTTAAGTAAAGGATAGAAAAGTTGGGAGAGAGAGAGAGTAACAAGGAGTAACAAGGAAAGGAAGTACCCTAGGAAACCTTACGGTCCATTCAAAGAGGGTACCTTTGGACTAGCAATCGAGCAGGCACATGGCTGCTCAATTGTTTTGCGTCCCTAAACGGCCACTTTTCAAGACTTTGTCTAGTCTTGACTTGAACTGGTCAACAGACTCACTGTTGACAACTTCCACTGGAAGTGCGTTCCACTCACCGCAGATACGTTAAGTGAAAAATTTTCCACACAGATTGCGGTTGTAACGCTTGAGTTCAAGTTTGAAGCCGTGATTGCGCGTTCTGTTCTCACTCAGTGTGAAAATATCCCGGTAGTCAACATTGTCGAACCCTCGTAGTATTTTGAAAACTTCGATGAGCTAACCACGCAGTCTACGGGTTTCCAGCGAGAACAGATTTAATTCCCTTAGTCTATCCTCATAACTTTTATGTCGGATAGAGGGGATCAGCTTGGTTGCCCTGGCTTGTACGCGTTCCAACCTTGCAATATTCTTTTCGAAACGAAGGACTCCAAAATTGTACGGCATACTCAATGTGCGGCCGAACCAGGGAGTTGTACAGACAAAGTACTATCTCCTTGTTACGGCATCCGAACTGGCGCTTTATGTAGCCTAACATCCTTTGGGCTTTCTTCTCTGCCTCGATGCACTGTTTCGAGAACTTGAGATCGCTAGTGATAGTTACACACAAGTCCTTCTCAGTGTCACTCGATTCAAGAGCAGTGCCCTTGAGAGAGAGAGAGAGAGAGAGAGAGAGAGAGAGAGAGAGAGAGAGAGAGAGAGAGAGAGAGAGTTACAATGAGTTGCAATGAAAGTAAGAACCTAAAAGACCTTTCGATCCATGCCGAGAAGATGCTTGTTTCCCTAATCTATTATAAATACAAATAAAATATAGGAGTTGGAGACAAAAGGACAGTAAAGTTGAAGTCTCTCCCACTCGCAACGCGGGTACGGGGAACCGAAAAGATACCTGGTTCAGTTGAAATATAGAGCTCTACCAGGAACTTTGATAGTAAAGATTTTGATATATTTATCAACAAATACTATTTAATAGTTATAGTCCTTATAACTTTATCTAACCTCTTTTTAAATGTGTTAACGGTGGGACTCGAGACAACCTCTTCCGACAACTGATTCCATACATTTAGAATTTTATACGAAAAGAAATTTCCACATACATTGAGTCTGTACTTTTTCGGAACGAGCTTCATGCTGTTATTACGTGCAATATTTCTATTGAATTCAAACCAGATAGAGTAGTTCACGTTTTCTATTCCATTTAAGATTTTATATACTTCAATTAGTTGACCTCGTATACGTCTTGTTTCTAATTTGTAAAGGTTTAACTTTTCCAGCCGTGTATCATAACTGTATTTTCTTAATGATGGTATCATTTTCGTAGCCGTAGCTTGCACTCTTTCTAATCTTTCTATATCTTTTCTGAGGGAGGGCGACCACACCTGGGCACAATATTCTAGTTGTAGTCTTACTAAGGCATTGTACAAGTTAATTAATACGGTCTTGCTTTTATAGCTGATCTGTCTCTTAATGTACCCGGGTGTCTTTCGAGCTTTTTTTTCCACGTCACATTCAGACTATTCTCCATTGATCACGACCCTCTGTTTACGATTACTAAGCCAGTCTCCAATCCAATTTGCTATTTTACCTCGTATTCCTAGAGCTCTAACTTTAGACATTAATCTCCGGTGTGGCACCATGTCGAAGGCCTTTTGAAAGTCCAGATACAGAATGTCGACAGATCTCTCACTATCATAAATTGTATTAATGTAATGGAAGAACTCTAATAAATTTGTAAGACAAGATCTGTGTTTCCTAAATCCGCGCTGTGTGTTTCTTAACAATTCGATGGTTTCTAAATGGATTACTATTTTTTCTGCAAAAATACTCTCGAGCATTTTGCCAATTATTGATGTTAGACTTATATGTCGATAATTGTATGCCAGATCTTTACGTCTTTTTTTAAATATTGGCGTTACATTGGCTAATTTCCAATCTTAAGGGACAGTAGTAGTTTTAAGTGACAAGTTAAAAATCTATGTTATTTGGTCCACTACTGCATCTTTTACTTTTTTGATTACTCTTGGCACTATCTTATCGGGCCCTGGGGATTTGAATTTATTTATTTTATCTATTCGTATTATGTAGTACATCGCTGCTTGTGCATTTCAACATTTCTAGTGGGTCATTGCCTAAGTACTCATTATATGGTATGATATTTTGATTTGTGGTCTCGTTGTTGAAAACTGTCACAAAAGACTCGTTTAGTGCAGTGGCTATATCTTTATCTCTAACTTGTAAATTATTGTGACGATCATTGATTGGCCCAATATTGTTTTTTATTGGTTTTCTACTATTAACTAAGGCAAAGAATTCTTTGGGATTTTCTTTACAGTTTAAAGCTACTCTCATTTCATCGTTACGCTTTGATCTTTTAATTCCGGCTTTTACTTTTCCTCTGAGATCAATATATTTCTTATTCGCTTCTGAGCTGTTTAATTTGATCATCCTATAAGCCTCGTTTCTTTTATTTATGTCTCTTTTGATTTCATTTGTCAACCATTTAGGATTTTGATTTTTTCCACTTGTTCTGACTGCTAGAGGAATGATGAATTGGGATTGTTTCATTAAAATATTGTTATTTTATCATTTTTTAGACTTTTTTTAAATCTATTAAATTAGCCTTTCGGAAGTCTAATTTTGTAATACTTCTTACAATTCTTTTGTGAGGTAAATTTAATTCAAATTCTATTAGGTTATGATCGCTGCTGCAAAGTTGATCGCTTACGCTCACGTTTGAAATAAGTTCATCATCTGAAGTCAAGTGTCGAGGGTTAGTGAGTGAGTAATCCCAGGCCCACTTCCTTGGCCATATATTATAATTCTGCACCAAGGTAAAGTGGGATGAAGTGTAGCCAATACACCTACCGTAGCCCCTTCCGGTGAATAAGGATAACCCCAGTGCTTCCCTTTTGGTCAAAATTAAAATAATGATCCGCTGAGTGTGTTTTCACTCAGTAAAAGCCAGTCATGGGTGGACTTATGTAATATTGAGAATTGAGCCGAATGGATTGCTATCAATTGCCAAAGGATCGTCCAAAATAGCTAAAACACACAGATTCAAAAATGAACTTTAATAAAAATATATTGGAAATATGAAATAGCATATATCTGTATACATAGGATTAATCTTCGCACTGAACTGGTTAGTCTATATAATGTTGTAGGGATTACACTTGAAATCTACTTACTAGGATGCTTGCGTCTGAATTGCACCCAACAGAATGAATTGAATAATATCACGGAATTAAGCACTGAATTAATTAATCACTTGCAATACTCGAGGTTATGAGCTCGGAATGGAAATTCTAGTTAACGATTAAACTGGTGAAGTTAGGGGAGGGAATATTTCACTTTAACGATACCTTTGAGTTCGTAAGTATTTGGAGAATGACGGTGAATGTCTTCTTCTTCTGACGATGTTCACTCTTAGACTTAGCCTGGTTGCCCGAGGTTACAGAATGTGGGGGTAATCCTTGACCGGTGTCTTGATATAATGATCCTAGGCCGGATCGCGAAGGCGAGTCAAACTGTGACTCAAATCAAAATTCTTCTCCTCGAAGTGTCCGTTCTGATTATTGGCACTTGGAGTGGGTAGCCAAAAATAATTACCTAGCGGCGTCTAGGGTAATCCGCAGAGGGAGGCCATGTTTAACTTTTGACTCTGGAAGGGGAGTGGGGGTCTGCGAGAAGTTTAGTACCTACAAGTACCGTGACAACAACAAAAAATTCCCCGAAGTTTTTTCCTTGCAACGGCCGAACTGTTTCCTTTGTAGGACCAGCTCCACACACAACGTAGGTCTAAGATCTTCTGCCTGACTCCAGGGAGAATTTTCCATTTTATTTCCCTCAAGAGCTAAAATAGAGAGATAGAGTGCCGGATTCTCATAAAATTCTTATCGTCACGCGAAAAGACCTTTCGTCTGCCGCCAGGGCATGCCAAGAATCCACATCTCGGCGCCATCCGAGTTTTCCTCGTCTCAAGCAGTAAGTTTATGACGGCGCGAAGAAACTCGGGCCTTCGTCTGCTGGCAGGTGTCTTTTGTGGCAGACATTTTTCCTTGTGGCCGGCCACGAATTTGGTTGTCTCAAAGGTGCGAAAAGGGGTAAAGTGGATTCGATGCGAAAAGGCGCATTTGAAATCTTTCTCCTTCAGACTCTGAATTCTTTGTCCGCCAATTAATTTGGGGGCAGTTAAAATCGCCAATAATGAGAGAGAATCTGTCCTTACTAACGTTCGTCAAAAATTCATAAAATCTATTGTCTCTTTCATATGATTGGTGTGGCTTTCTATAGGCCAAATATATATGTAAACATTTGTTTATATTTAGTTTTATTCCTATAAGTTTAAATTCTGTATCTATATTGCAATTAATAGGCTGAAGGTCTTAACTTATACATAAGAGTACTCCTCCTCCTTCCGTATAAATTCTATCTTTGTGAAATAATTTGTAGCCTTGAAAATGAAATTCACTGATATAGCCCCTCAAATGACTGTGGATCCATGTCTCGGTGATGCATATTATATCATATTTTTTTTAATGCTACTAACGCTTTGAATTCGGATAATTTGTTCCTGATTGATCTGGCATTAAATAAGATGGCTTTGAGTAAAGTTATCCGTTTACTTCTAATGCTGCACCGAAGTCGTTTCCCTAATTTTCTTGGGGTTCTGAGGAGATACTAGGTTGTTCTAGAAGTTCTATTAAATATATATGGATCAATTCTCCATATTCTTTTTTTCCTTTTTGGCTAAAATGCGTTCCATCATGGTTGAAGTATGCCTCTTTTTGGATAAATTTCTGCCAAAAGTCAACGAATTTAACATTTTCTTTTTCACATATCTTTTGTACGCGATCGTTAATGCCAATTGCTCGACTTAACGCTTCTCTATTTGAACTTAATCTCGGTAGTAAGCCGATTACCATGCCTATTTTAGTCTTAGATTTGATTTTCTTGACGAGCGTAGTATAGACCTCAACTATCTCTTAAGTTCCGGCATAATTATTTTTACAAAAGACATCATTACTTCCAACATTGGCTATTGATGAACACTTTTGATTTTTTTTTTAAGTTAGGTTGTCTATCTTTTGGGTTATCTTTTTGATGTTAGATCTCCAGGATAACACCTAAATTTACGTTTTTGAGAATTTTTCGCACCGAAGTAGTCAATCTGATTTCTGATTAAAGAGTCTCCAAATAAATTAGTATATTCTTCTTTTAATTCTGAATACCTATTTTTCAGTTGAATGAGTATATTCGTATTTGGTTTAGGTCTAAATTTTGGTTTGTTAGTAACTGCGATGAAGTCCTCTTCTCTAACGTTATTATGTTCAATTTTGTTTTCTAAAAGCAGTACAGATTGTTCTAATTTCATTACTTTTTGATCGACGTGTGTTATTTGATTTTCATTGATAGCACAGTCATATCTTTTGGTTTCTAATGCAGTTATCCTGTTGGCCAAGTCATGAATAATTTTCATTAAATCGTTCTTTTCGTTCTCGTGTTTTTCAGCCATTTTACAAAAAAGACATTTTGGGCTGTAATTTGTTCAAAGCATTGCCCGGGGAAATCTATGATCCACTATATTGTCTTGCATTTAAAGCACACCGCCTTTAATCTTTGGGATCCAGGCATTTTTTTTTCTTCTTGATAGGTCTATTGTAAGTTCAAATTAATATAAAGTAAATTCACTTACCAAGATCTGGTTTCAAACAATGTAGGTGAATCGAATTAGCGTATTCAGCGTAAAATTAACTTAATTTTCAATCACTGCTAAATAATTTGCAACTAGTACGAAGAGTGTGAATATTTTAGAAGATGATTGTAAAGCAGTTACTAACGGTTTGCCGAGTTATACAAAAATGGCGCCGGGTAGATAATATAAATCGAACCAACCAATTCGCTGATTGGCTCCATTAACCAAGGGAGAAAATAAACTATTCAATGATTGGCTAAAAACTTCAAACGTCACTTTTTGAGGCTGTCTCTGAACTGACTTTTTATTCTCTTCGCTGATTGGTTGAAGTCACTGCGAATACCCGATGTGAGACTAGGTTATTCAATGAAAATTCTAACTCAGAAGCCTAGCTTAATAATCTTGAAATTTTATTTATTAATATAGTAACTAATATAGTAATTGTGGCGCGCAAGTTAAAAACCCACGACCAAGATGGCCGACGATGTAAATAAAAGTCCGTCTCCGAATTCAGAAAACCGGACTTCGGATTAATCACAATTGATCTAAAAATTCACCACTATTCAAACGCAATTCAAGATTTATAATTTGATCGAAGATAAACCTTAAGGACAACCATTAGAGAAAAAAAACACTTTTCAAAATGAATATCGATAAATAGCAAGCACTTTAATCTATTTTCATAACTTTTATGTATGATAGAGGGAATCAGTTTGGTTGCCCTGTCTTGCACGCGTTCCAATCTCGCGATGTCTTTTCGGAATGAAGGACTCGAAAATTGTACGGCATACTCCAGGTGCGGCCAAACGAGGGAGTTGTACAGACAAAGTACTATCTCCCTGTTACGGTATCCAAACTGGCGCTTTATGCAGCATAACTTGAGGTCACTCGTGATAGTTACACCCAAGTCCTTCTCAGTGTCGGTGGATTCAAGAGCAGTGCCCTTAAGGATATACTGAGATTGGGGGTTTCGGTGGCCGATATGCATCACTTTGCATTTGTTTACGTTGAAAGGCATTTGCTACGTATCAGACCACTCCCCAATCTTCCGAAGATCTTCCTGCAGGCTTGCAGTATTTCCATCCTTTGCAACGTTGATACCAAGCTTGGTATCTCGGCAAATTTGAAAATCTTGGCAACCATGTCACCGTCCATGTCGTTGACGTAGATGATGAATAGTAGTGGTCCCAGGACAGAACCTTGAGGCACCCCGCTAGTAACTGGCACCCACTCAGAAGCCTGTCCATTCACCACCACCCGTTGCCGAATGCAACTTAGTCAGTTCTCTATCCAGCCGGCTACTTTTCCGTCTATTCCCAGCGCTCGCACTTTCCGGAGAAGGCGGCGGTGTGGTACCTTATCAAAGGCTTTCTGAAAGTCTAAGTAGACCACATCCACCGCCTTGTCCCGATCGTGCTCACTGAACACTAAGTGGAAGAATTCCACAAGGTTCGTCAGGCATAACCGTTGCCTTCGGAAGCCGTGCTGGGAACTCTTCAGTAGCAGGTCTGACTCTAAATGCGAAGTCATTTTGTCCACCATCATGCTTTCCATGAGTTTACCGACTATCAAGGTCAGACTGATAGGTCGGTAGTTCGACGGTTGGCTACGGTCTCCTTTCTTGAAGATAAGAGTCACCTTCCCCTCACGCCAGTCTCTAGGAACGCATTCGGTCCGGATTGACATGTTGAAGATTGCGTTCAGGTGTCGTGACACTTGATCGCGCCTTTCTTTCAACACTTTAGGTAGAAACCCATCCGGGCCAGGTGACTTATTCGTCATTATAGAGGGAGAAATAGAGAGAGAGAGAGAGAGCTACAAGGAGCTACAAGGACATGAAGTACCCTAGGAGACCTTACAGTCCATTCAAAGAGGGTAACTTGGGCTAACAGTTGAGCAGGCACAGTTAGGCACAACGACCTAAGTGCCCAAACAGCCACTTTTCAAGACTTTGTCCTGTCTTGACTTGAACTGATCAACAGAATTGCTGTTAAGAACTTCCACTGGAAGTGCGTTCCAGCTACCGCAGATGCTGTATGTGAAAAATTTACCACACAGGTGACGGTTGTAATGCTTTAGTTCAAGTTTGTAGCCGTGATTTCTCGTTCTGCCCACACTAAGTTGGAAAATATCCGTGTAGTCTACATTATCGAAGACTCGAAGTATTTTAAACACTTCGACAAACTGACCACTCAGTCCCTGGGTTTCCAATGGGAACAGATCTAATTCCCTTAATCTATCATCGTAACTTTTGTGTCTGATAGAGGGAATCAGTTTGGTTGCCCTGGCTTGCACACGTTCTAATCTCGCAATATCCTTTCGAAACGAAGGACTCCAAAATTGTACGGTATACTCCAGGTGCGTCGGACATTTAAGTTGTACAAACGCAGTACTATCTCCTTGTTCCGATATCCAAACTGGCGCTTTATGTAGCCTAGCATCCTTTGGGCCTTTTTGTCCGCCTCAATGCACTGTTTCGAGAACTTTAGGGCACTAGTGATTGTTACACCAAAGTCCTTCTCAGTGTCGGTGGATTTAATAGCAGTGCTCTTAAGGATATACTGAGATTGGGGGTTTCGGTGGCCGATATGCATCACTTAGCATTTGTTTACGTTGAATTTCATTTGCCGCTTGTCCGACCACTCCCCAATCTTCCCAAGATCATCTTGAAGGCAAGCAGTATTTCCTTCCTTTGCGACGTTCATACTAAGCTTGGTATCATTGGCAAATTTAGAAATCTTGGCAACCATGTTACCGTCCATGTCGTTGACATAGATGATGAATAGTAGTGGTCCCAGGACAAAACCTTGAGGAACACCGCTAGTAACGGGCACCCACTCAGAAGCCTATCCATTCAACACTACCCGTTACCGTCTGCCGTTTAACCAGTTCTCTATCTAACTTGCTACATTTCCGTCTACGCCCAGCGCACGCACTTTCCGAAGGTTTTTTTGAAAGTCTAAGTAGATAACATCCACCGTCTTATCCCGGGGTTCTCACTAAAAACGAAGTGGAAGAATTCCACAAGATTCGTTAGGCATGACCGGTGACTTCAGAACCCATGCTGGGAACTCCTTAATCGCAAGTTGGACTCTAAATATGACGTCATTTTGTCCACCAAGATACTTTCCATGATTTTACCCACTATTGAGGTTAAGCTAATAGGTCCAGTAGTTCGACGGCTGCCTAGGGTCTCCCTTTTTGAAGATAGGAGGTACCTCCGTTTCACACCAGTTTCTAGGAACGCATCCGGTCTGGATTGACATGTTGAAGATTGTGCTCGAATGTCGTGACACTTCATCGCGCACTTCTTTCAACACTTTAGGTAAAAACCCGTCCTGGCCAGGGGACTTATTCGTCCTTAGATCAGTGATCTTTTTTTCTATTTCTCCTTGGGTGAGATCCATTTCCTCCAGTTTTTCCTCCCCGAGACATAATTGGTGGGCATTTTCTGCATCTGAGTGCTTTATTGCCCCCTCTTTGTTCATTAAAGGGCCAATCGTGCGATGGATTGGCTTACGGCTGTTTACATAACCAAAGAACTCCTTGGGATTCTCCTTGCAAAGTCTCGCCACTCGGAGTTCCTCGGCACGCTTTGCCGCCCTTATGATAGACTTCACTCTCCTAGCTAGCCTACGGTACTCTTCAAAGTCTCCAGAAATCTTTGAGAGAGAGAGAGAGAGAGAGAGAGAGAGCCATGTTGTGATTAGCTATGTGTATGGTGACGTATAGGAACTAGTAGCTCTCCCTGGCAGGCTCAGAACGCCCGCCAATGTAGCCAGTCCTTCATATATGTGAAAAAAATCGTTATTACCTCTCCCCCCACCCTCTTTCCAAACAAGATTTATGAGAAGGATGTTCAAATGGTTAGACTATTAACCAGAAGTTCAAATGGTTATAAATATTTAACCCTTTTTAAAGTCACATGTAAACTACGAGAAGCCATAAAATATGGCTAGCCTTAACAAGTATACTTTTATTGGTACGATATAATGGAAAATATGTGATTGTTATTACTCTTTTTAGGTTACTTTAAATCATTACATCTCCCACACAATTACACATATTGCTTTTATTTTTATTTTTGCATTTTTACATATTACTTTTCATATTACATTTGCAATATAACATAATTTGAAAAATTATACAACTTAATCTAGGTCCGGTTAAGTTACGTCAGTTTAGCGATTTCTTGTTGATACATAAAAATATTCGTAGTTAATGGATGCATCCCTTCAAGAAATTAAAAATTTCCCTACCTGTCACTGCAGGAGCGAGTTAAAGGCCTTCACTTCATATCCATAACAAATCTTTGCGAAACTCCAGAGAAGGTTGATACGAATCTTTGTTTTGACACTGAAGACCAAATGTGGCCGTAAATTAACTGCCATTCCCACCATCACATTTTCGTGCTTGTTTTGTTTGCACGAAAGATACATTTGCCATATCTGCTCCAACATATTAGAGTGGTGGCGTTTGCTAAAGCAGCTGTCATCCGAAACTTCGGGGAATTATTCCGCTCCCTTGCTCGTCTTTATTTCTTCATAGGTCCCCCCCCCCAACATATCGTCGCTTGGAACTGCTTTCTTCGTTTCCTTAAATAAACCAGGCTATTGCGTCCTCTCTTTGCTTTCGATTCTTGGGGTATGTGGGCCCTTCCGTCCAGAACGCCTCAAATAGTCTCCTCTTTATACTACTCAGGTTGGAAAGAAAATAGGAGGAAAAACCCAAGCTGGAAAAGGAGCCTATAGATTGAGGTTTCCCTTCTATGCCTTTTTTCTATTTATTTTCAAAAACTTTCAATATTGCACTTCGGTCTAACCTACTATAACCTAACCTAACCTTTTACACATTTTCGCTTGCGCCATCCCCACAAGAGCTTGTCAGGTGTATTAACATGGGGGACTCTGCTATAGCAGACATCTTGAGGCATGTGTGCTCTCTCAGGCTAATGCCAGCATATGGACTTGGAGATATCTTTCACACCCTTTAATTTCCTTTATCTTCACCACTTTCTTGACATATCCCTTCTTCTTCTCAAATTTCTACGCAAGATGCCCCCATTAGTTTTCGCTTTAAATTAAAAAGAGGCACTTCACCCATCTTGATAACTTGTTGAATATACCTTCCGGGCAAGGATTCCAAAGTTGGGTTTCGCTTCTTAGTCCCAAGTGCATTTTATATATCAGTTTTAGGTGCGTGCAACCACTAATGATTATTTGCACCCGTGTTTGGTTTTATAGTTGAGGTTTCTGTACCCCTCAGCCAACCCTCCTTCTTTCTCAGCCGGGCTTGGGACCGGCCATGGCAGAGTTGCTTTGGCTGCATAACAGCAATCTCTTTTGTATTAATTGTCGTCATATCCGTTTTCTCAATTCTATGCCTTTCTATTTTTCATCCGAACAATTCCTTTTTGTTTATCTACAAAGGAGAATTAATTATACGCTTATAACTAATTTATACTTGAAAGAAAGTATCATTCACGTCTGCACTTTCTGCCTAAAATGTAATGCAGTTTTATTTAAAAAAGTCTAAATATACAAAGCTTGTGGCCCAAGTATCCTAACCTGGTTATTACGCCAGTTTCTTTTTTTTTTGCCGGCGAACGAACTAATAATTAACATAATGAGAGATGATTGTAATCAGTCGAATCAACCTGAGAACTTATCGTATGCAAACAATTTACACTTATTTCAACATAGACCCTCCTACTTGTTAATTAATTTAGCAGGAAAATCATCAACGCAATCACTACTTACTCAGTGGTAAAAAGAAATTTGGAGATTTCGGGTGGAGAAAATCAATTGTCTATGAGCGACTTCCTGTGATTGCATACTCAAGTAGGACCTTCGCTGCATCTGTAATGAAACAAAGTATAAGCAAACGCTCTTTATTAAACTATTTTTTTTCGATTTGTCAACTTGTATTAATTCTGATATTTCTTTCGACCAAAATGGACACTCCCAAGATTCTTGTTGCGCTACTAAGTAAATTAATGAATTTTACTATTTGGTAGCTTTTAGTAAGTCCAAGCACAAATTTAGACAATTAGTTACATTGCCTCTCACTACTTCTCTAAAGTATTAGTAGCCACACGAGTGTTCGAAACGAACATTCTTTTCTAACGTGTCAAAGGATGCAACTTATCAAAGGAAATGGCGAATTATGGAGAAAGGGAAATGATTATGAAGATATACTAAATAATATACATTCGGACTTGGTTGACGTCGAGAAAATCTTCTTGAAAATCTTGTTTACTTCCTTCCTTCAGATGAGTCTAATTTGGAATAAAATAAATTAACGATCTTTCATATGTTCAATTGCATCGGATGATTGGGGCCTGTCTAAGATAGGCTTTAGTGTCAAACCCTGCTGTATGGTGGATTTATTGCAAAAATCCATGCCGTGAGTATTGCCTCTCTACCGACTAAAGGGAACGGAAATCCGCATCCAATGCATTGACAGGAACAACAAACAAAATATTAATCTCTGAGATTGGGATCGCCGGACATCAACGAGGATGAAAAAGGTGTACAAAACTAGAGTAGCCAAAGCAGATAGAGAATTACAAAAATATCTGACCGAGTTCTCATAGGAAAAAAATCCAAAATAGGGCTAAAAAAAACAAGTTAAATTGCTATTTTTCAAGGTTTCTCTTACTTAATAGTTTCTGAATGATATTTTCAAACTTTCATTGTAAATAATGGATATATATTGATTTGTTAACTACTGTATCTAAATTTTTAGGCAACACAGGACTGTGCGCACTTCAATTAATGAGGAGGACAGAATGGCGATCCAAAGTGACGTTACGAGATTTGATGATTGGCGACTTAAATGATAAATGAAATTTAACGTATAAAGAGGCAACAACAACAAAAACATTTATTAAAAGCTCGTTTCTCAAATTTGACAGGAAGTATGTATGTGAAAATTGAGTTAAGAGAATTTCCTAAACCAATATCAACCTTATAAATGTATGTTGGCCTTTTTCAAGTGATCATAAACATTGCTAAGAAGACACCTTTCTTGTTCACTAAAATCGATTTATGGTCTTCAGTTTAAAACTTTATTTTTCTTGGCTTCATGGGAAACCTTTTGATAATTTGAATGGATAATCTTTAAAATCATGGCATTGTCATAGGAACTCAGCTTGGCCCTATTTTTTAAGCATATTTAGGATCGAATTAGAGAAGAGGGATTCAGTGAATATCTTACCTTCTTTCTTTCTTTCTTCTATAGATGATTCGTTGAAGACACGTTTTTAATTTTTACGATTCTTTCCTTCTTTAAGGTACCTCTTGAAGACACGTTTTGGTTTTTACGAAATGGGAATAGCCTGTCGACACGTTTTTAATTTTTCAGATTCTTTCCTTGTATAAAGAATATGTCGACGACACCTTTTTAAAAGTTTACGATTTTTTCTATCTAACGGAGATACGTTTTTAGTTTTTAAGATTATTTCCTTCTATAAGGGATTTATTGAAGACACGTTGTTTAGTTTTTATCCTTCTTTCCTTCTAATGGAAATACGTTGACGACACCTTTTTATTTTTTACTATTCTAATGAAGCTGATAAATTTTTGCAATATATTATTTCCCCAAAGGAAAATATAAAGTTAATTCAGAAAAGACGATGACCTAAATTGGTAGTCGTTAATTAATTAAAACTACGAAGCAAAAACCAACGAGTGAATCAACGCAATAATGTTATCTTGCATTATATCTGTAAAAAACTACTAAATAAGTATTAGTGAAAATATGTGGAAGATATATAGCCGCATGCCTACCTACGGAGCTGAGACCTTCTTAAGAAGATTGAATGTTAAACTTTCATTCCTTGACGATATGTTTTTTAGTAAAAAATGTAATTCTATAGAAACATACGAGTAGATACCCACTATATTGAAACTCAGCTTTCTCTGACAAGGTGTGAATTATTTAAGTTTATGCCCACATAAATTGAAAATTAGTTCTAATGAAACTATTTTGGTTAAGTATAAATAACTGCTGTCATTGGTTGAGAAAAGTATAAGTTTACTCGCCAATTCAGTATATTTGGCTGCGTTTGTAACCATATAAAGAGGAAGACCACTGAAGACATTGAATGAATCATTCCAGGTAAAATAAATTGAGTGAGGGTTTTAGGCCTTTCATTGCGCAAATGACAAATATGAACGCATCCATGAATGAATTTAAATACCTAATTTGGTCATTACAAACATAATACAAATTAAATCAATAATTGGTTCATGATGTGGCCATAGATTACAATTATATGCAGAGGAGAGATGCAGAATGTAGGATAATGCAGATACAATAAAAATCAGCCGATTCATGAGGTGAAAGATCGTGCTATTCAAGTTAAGTTAATCAGAGTTGACATTATTTTGGTTCGTGATACAAGCTAAGCATTGCTGGGGAATCGTACGAAAAAGTATCACGCACTTTGGTGACAATAGAGGATGGAGAGAAAGGAAAAACTCTTCGTACCTTGGCGCCGAGAAAGAGAGAAAAACTAAGCATAAGAGAAAGAAAGCGAGTGAAGATGAGAGAGAAGATAGAAAACTACAGAACTACAGAAACAAGGACCAACAAAGACCCTAAGATCGGCTTACCCAGACGGTGCTAAACTCCCCCTATCTAATGTTATCATCATCATCATCACTAACTCTATAATCTAAGAAGATTTTTTTGAGTATTTGAATAATAATTTCATCTTAGTTTGGTTATGACTTATGTTTTTTTATCAAAGTTATTTCTAATAATTCTTTTATCATATAAAAAAAAATGGTGAAGTTCAGAAATAAATATAAGTATCGAAGTTTTGTCAATTTTTTTAAAACCCAAAGAATTACAAATGGTGAAGTTCAGAAAATTTATTTTTATATGTCTTCTATAACTATATATTTTAGCAACGTGATATTTTGAAAGGGAGGGGGAAATTTAGTTTAGAGTTCCTTTTTAAAATTATTATAATTGGCGAAGTTCAGAAAATTTAAAAAAATTTAACCATGGCTGCTTATTTTTAGATTTTAAATTTTAATCTTAGTAGCGAAGCGCAAGCTCTACGGGGGGAGTGGCGAAGCTATTGTCTGGTTATATCAATGTTTTTTTTTAAAATGCTGTTATTTAACTATTTCAATTCTACGGTACACAATGCACGTGCAAGCTCGTCCAAACGAGGAAGGGGGGGGTGGGGGTGGGATAGTACTCTCTTCTCCCGCAGTCTTCGCCTGTTAGTAATGAAAATAATAAACGTATAGGACATACAGAAAATGAAAGAGGGAATTCCCATTCGCTCCATGCAGGGAGGCGTCGCTGGCATCTTTCTATTCATCATTTGATTTTAATCCTCAACTCCTTATAATATATGACGTTTTAATCTGTGCTCCTACTACGTTATATTTACACTATTGAAGTACTCATCAAGTCGGTTTTTGAACATATTAACTGACGTGCTTTCTACTACACGGTTGGGTAGGCTATTCCACGTTTGCGTGATTTTAAGCGTGAAATAATTTTGAGCTATAGTAGAGTTAAATCGCTTGTTCACTTATTTTAAACCACTTTGGCTTGTGTTGGCCCTTTCGACCATCTCGAACAATAGTCTGTAATCAATATTAGTGGGAGGGTATGGAACGTACATACTCACATGCCGCCAGACAATCGTGGGAACGAAAGAAATTGGTCGTTTGAGTTGACCTTCGTCTCCTCTCCCCCTCCCTTCCCCCAACTGGCGACAGAAAGTCGGACGAAAGAACGCCTATCTCAGAAAGAAGCTTAAATCTTATTTGCCTTCTTTATGATAGCATGGAGATTGTCCAGAAGGCGCTGCGATAAGCGAATTGTCGTGAATGGAATCTCTCTTTCGATTTCCCACAATACGCGGTATAAATAACATCGTCGTCTACCTCTCCACAGCAGTGACCCAAATCTACTCGCGTAATCCTCACGTTGAACAAGAGTCGTTGCCGTAACGTATCGACTACCAACGCACCGTCGAGTCAACCTGGTCGCTGTCTCAAAGTGTTCCTGGAAGTAAATCCCGCCCCGCAGAGTCTGTGACTAGAAGAGTACGCTCTGTTGCTCAACGTAACTTGAGTAAGAAAAGGAACATCCAAATAGTTACTGGAAGTTTCTATTTGTTAGTGTCACATCCAGCTAGGAGTGAACTAACCGGAACTGCAGCCAGCAGCCCCGAACCCGTCCTCTCATCCCTCCTATCCCGAGAACTCGTGTTAACGCCACCCGAACCACCCCGTCTGGACCCGAGTAGTCGTCTCTCCAATCCATCAATTAATGGTAATCTGTAAACCCAGTGTCCCTCTATTCTTAAATTACCTATTTAATTAACAGTGATTGATACTCCCATTGAGTCAATATAAATCTAGATGCTTAACGTCATTGTTTAATATTTAATCCTTAATTTTGCCTGTTAACTATTGCTAATTATTATATTTGTGTAAAGTAAAGTTTATTTTTGAGTACGTGTGTTTATTTGTGGCTCCTCCCTTTTGACGTACCCTTGGCAAGACTTTAATTAAGCATCCCTTCGGCTTATTTATCCAACCTGTATTATGCACTCTTAGAATTCAACAACCACAAACCTTTCCCCAGTAACAAGTGGTACTTTTATAGTGAGAATCCTGGCTACAGCACAACACGCCTCTAACCAGCTTTCGCACGTTCAGTAGGAATTAAAGCCTTCCAATATATATATATATATATATATATGATTGTAGGATTGAGTCATAGGGTCAATACCACCGACTAAAACAAAAGCGGTGTGTCCAGATCAAGGACTAGAATAATTATTGGACCAGACTATGAGCAATTCTACGATAATTAGTAAATCTTTTTAAGATTTTGAATATCTCGATCAATTTTCCACGTAATCGTCTACTTTCAAGTGATAGTAGGTTTAATGAGCGGAGTCTATCTTCGTACGGTTTGTTTCGGATTCCAGGAACTAGTTTCGTAGCCCGACGTTCCCCTCTTTCTAACTGCGCTATATCCTTGCTTAGCTAGGGAGCCTAAAAATTGTACCGCGTATTCGAGACGTGGGCGCACGAGTGCTTTGTATGGTGGCAGGATTATATCTTTCGATTTGAAAGTGAAATTCCGAGCGATATATCATAGCATTCGGTTTGCTTTCTTACAAACTTTTGCGCATTGTTTTGATACTTTCAGGTGCTCTAAGATTAAAATCCCCAGGTCCTTTTGTAAATTAACATAGAAAGAGAAAGAGAGGGGATAGGGGAGCGAAAGAGAGAGATGGCTTTCATTCTAAACTATTGAAAGGTCTCTATCTTCTTCCATGAACGCGTTCGTGATTTATTACCTCGATGCGAGAGCCACATGGTCAATCGCAAACAGGGTATCTGAAGTTCTGGGGAGGATGACCGGGGCTCTGGCGTCGTTGTAGTATTTGTTTTCTACGCTACGCTCCTCTATCTCTCTAGTTCGCTCAAGCTCGAAAGCAGCTACTCCTTCTTTCACTAGCGAACGCCACTTACTCCGATATAGGGCGTCAGTCTCCCAGGTGTCGGGAAGCATTTAGCAGCTCTTAAGATTCGACTTTAGTCCGTCTTTGTAACACTTTTTCGGCGCCCAGACGTTTCGGTAGCCGTGGCATATCTCAGGTTAGAAAATCTTTTTAGGTAGACGGTTGTTGTCCATTTTCACTACATGGCCAGCCCAGTGGAGTTGTCTTTCTTACGATCATAGATTCTATGCTAGGATAGTTAGCCGCCTGAAAAACGCTCATTTTGCTTGAAGATCTTTCCATTTGATTTCTAAAATGGATTTTAAGTTTATAGGATTAAAGCTTTCCAAGTCTTTGATATGCTGGACTACGGGTCTTTGATATGCAGAACTCCGTTGCGTAGAGCAGTGTGGTAATAAAAATTGCTCTGTACACCATAATCCTGGTTTCAACTCAAATGCTGTGGTTCTCGAACACTCTTTTGCGAAGTTTAACGAAGGCAGCCGTCGCCATTCTGATGCGATATTTTATTTCGCTGTCGATATTAACGTTTTTAGAAAGATGACTACCGAGATATGCAAATTGTTCTACGCATTCTAAGGCTTCACCTTGGATTCCGATCACCGGCTAGTTTGGGGGGTGATGGCTCAGCGAAGGTTGGTAAAAAACTTGTTTTACGGACATTGACACTAAACTTAGTTTTCTGTAGCCTTTTCCGAAGGCTGTGACCCAAGTTTGTAGTTCGTCTTTGCTTTGAGCCACGATAGCGTTGTCGTCTACATATTGAAGCTCTATAATTGCTGTCAAGCTAATTTTGTTTCTAGCATCATATTTGGATGCCCGGCGGTAATACGTCCCTGGCTAAGTGTAGAATCACAGCTATGAAGAGGGAGAAAAGGGTTGGCGCGATCTCAAATCCTTGCTTTACACCAGATGTTATTGAAAAAGGTTCGGTTGTGCAACCATTTGCCGTGGTAGTGGCATTCACTTCGTCGTGGAACAGCCCAACAATCCGGATGATTTTTTTTGGACATCCACTCTTAGCTAGGATCTTCCATAAAAGCTCACAGTTCACCGAGTCAAACGCTTTCGTCAAATCAATTAAAGCCATATGCATGGGTTTGTTCTGTTCCCTACACTTCTCCTGCAGTTTTCGTTAAGAGAAAATCATCTCCATGGTTCCTTTTGCCGGTCTGAATCCGTTTTGCAATTGAAGGAGGATGTTTTCTGCAAGAGGCATATGTCTTGAATTGAGTATTTGAGTCATAATTTTGCCGGCGATTGATTGAAAGTAATGTTATATTGAAGGAGTTACCGCAGTCTGATTGTTCTCCTTTTTTTCTTGTAGATCGTGACAATGATACCGTCCTTCAATTCGCCAGGGAGTACTTCTTCCAGCCAGATCTTGACAAGTTCATTTACTTGGGTTTCAAGAGTAGACTTCGCAAACTTGTAGACTTCTGCTATATTGTTGGGGCCTTTAGCCTTGTTGTTCTCAAGTCGATTAATAGCGGAGTGTACTCCTTCGAGTGTAGGAACTTCATCTAGATCTTGAACCAGTGGAAGAGCAGGAATTTCCTCAATGGCACGTGCATCGTAATTACAGTCTCTGTTTAGAAAATTTTGAAAGTGCTCTTTTCATCGTCCAATGATTTCCACGTTATTTTTCATGAGCCTTGTTCCGTTTTTAGTGCTAAGATGAGTTAGACCTCGACGACTCGGACCCTACAAAGCTTTTTTTTCTCGAAAGAAACCTCTCATATCGTTCTTGTCAGGCAGGAATTGGTTTTCTTCAGCTTTGTTAACCCACCAGCGATCTTTCATCTTAAGCGTTTTCTGCTGAATACGTGCTTTCAGTTCCCGGTGTCGCCTTTTCTTCATTTCATTCCCAGGATCATGTAGGTAAGTTCTAAGAGCTCATTTGCAATCTTCGGTCATCCCAGAACCTTCGCATAATTTTCTTCGAACCAGTCCTGATGTTTGAATGTTCTAACGGCAAGCGTTTCCTCGCAACTAGTAATTATAGCAGATTTCAAGCTTTGCCAATGTTCTGGAATTGACCATGGATGTACAGAAGGAAGCTTATCAGAAAGAGAGAGCTGGAAATTTTCTAAAACTTCTGGATCTTTGAGAAATTCTCTCTTATATTTTTTGCGTTTGACACCCCCTGTGACGCGTCTTCTAAACTTTATTCGCCAAGAAAATTCTGAAAGAAACAAGCGATGATCAGCTCAGCATTCATCAGAAGCCACATCTGCTCTGGTTATCAGCATTTACTTTGATCTCGGGATTTGATGATGACAGTGCAGAAGATGCCAGTGTTTGGAACGAGGATGCATCCAGATGGTCTTGAATCTGTCCTTCAAGCGGAAGATCTTGTTGGTAATGACAAGTTTATGTTCCGAGCATTTAAAAAGAAGTAGGAGCCGTTTGCGTTCATCTTTCCCACGACTTACGTCCGATTAATCCGTTCCAGAGATTCACTTCCTTGCCACCTGGTTTCTCACGTTCAAGTCACCCAATAGGAAAAGCTTATCACTGAATGGGACATTATAAAGCAGCGTTTTCTCTTAAAAACAACAAGAGATCTAAAGTATTAAGTTACTGTTTCGCTAGAAAGGGCGACTGAAATTGATCTTCCCTGGTGTTGACTAGGGCGTCTCTCAGGGTGCTTACAGAAGAGGGCAGTATCATTCTGTGCTATCCACTAACCGCATCATTTGTTATAATTTTCCAAATTTGTCAAAAAGTGTTTAGCATAGATACCCAAATAATTTATGTTTACTTTTCCGTTTTCTATTTAAAATAACAAGACATCTAAAGTATAAAGTAACTGTTTAGAAAGAACCTTTTGGGGTTCGCTAGAAACAGTAACTGAAACTTGATTTTCCCTGGTGGTGACTAGGGCGTCTCCCATGGTGCTATAAGAAGCGGTTGGTACCATTCTGTGATATCCCCTAACCGCATATATATATATATATATATATATATATATATATATATATATATATAGAGAGAGAGAGAGAGAGAGAGAGAGATAGAGAGAGAGAGAGAGAGATAGAGAGAGAGAGAGAGAGAGATAGAGGGAGAGAGAGAGAAAGAGAGAGAGAGAGAGAGAGAGATAGAGGGAGAGAGAGAGAGAGAGAGAGAGAGAGAGAGAGAGAGAGAGAGAGAGAGAGAGAGAGAGAGAGAGAGAGAGAGAGAGAGAGGGAGAGAGAGAGAGAAAGAGAGAGAGATAGAATAATAAAGATAGAGATAAAGAGAGAATGAGCTATAGTGTGAAGGCGAATGTATTTAACTAGTGCATTGATTGAAAACAACTGACATACTTTATGGAATAGTTGTGGCAATGGGCTTGACCTGAGGTAAACCCGTCTTCCTGGAAAATACTGCTGTTTTCGTCGCTTCTTTTTTTAGGAGCCCATCTTGCGACTGCCTACTAAAGCACAGTTGCTATAATCACGCTACAACCTAATACTAGGCTAGATTAACAAGCAAAAAAAAACATGCCAAAAAAACAAAATCAAAGCTACATAAAACAAAAACCAATGCAAAGAAACAAGCAATAAGCAAGTAAAAGGAAACACGCTCCAGCGTCAGTGTGTGGCCCGCCTCCCCCTGGTGCAGGAAAGTGGAACCTAAAACAAGGAGAGGCAAATAAACTAGAGGAGGCTAGCTTTCTCGGGAGGGGGGGGGGGGGGCAGCGATGGCACGCTAATTCATTCCGTAAATGTTCTGTGAGATTGTTTCTATGACTGACAATAACCCGGATTTTCCAAGAGTAAATGAAAGACGATAGTAGACGGCAAAAAGCAAAAATAATTTCGAAGTTCTCACTTTTTACTGGTGGCTTTCATCAGCGTGGCAAGAAATTCCCATTAGAGGCCAGAGCCTGTGTGCCTCTGTTGTTTCTGTTTTCGTCTTTTTTCTCTATTGCACTGAAGTGGTACTCGCATCCAACTTCGGTAATCAGGTGCGTGAAATCCATCGGGGCGTTCCCCAGCTGAGTGATACGATAACGCGAATGCTTGGGATTGCAATATACTGGAGTGGGCAAGTGCATGGGTGTTATCATGTTGTATGTCAGAGAAGGCAAGAGTGAAAACTCCTATTATCATGCTAGAATGGCATTACTATTGTAGGGGAATCGTCAATTCCCCCCCGTCCCCCGTTCACTCGTGGTGCAGTCACAAGGCGGTTACCGCAAAGACTTCCGCCCCAGGCATCGGCGGGTCAAGTGCGTAACCGCAGCGTCGCACCTTTCGGCGGGATGAAAGACCTTAAAGGTTAGAATGCAAGATCTCCCCCAGGAGAGTGAGATTCAATTTCACGTCAAATAAGAAATTGGAGACGTGTTTCTCCCAAGCTCGAAGGCTAACGAGGAGCCGATGTAAGACTTGGTGGGAAAAACCGTTGGGCATAAGAACTCTCCTGGGGCCGTCCTCAAGCCCCTCCCCCCCTTACCACTCCCCCAGTGGGGTGACAAGGTATAAACGAGGAACACTGAGGAAAATCGTGGTAGTATACGTCAGACTCCAGGTGACGAAGTCCTCGATTAAAACCGAGCTACCGAGACTGGATTGGTAGTATACGTCAGACTCCAGGTGACGAAGTCCTCGATTAAAACCGAGCTACGAAGACTGGATTGGTAGTGTACTTGGCTCGCCAGACCAAGAAGTACCCTGTAAGAGAGGCAGGGCTACCTACCTTAAGGGGATAAGAAGCAGCTCATCCTCGAGCTAGTCCCTGGTTATCAAACCAAACGCTAAGTTAACTTTGTTAAGTTCAACTGACTCTCGTCAGAGAGACTCCCCATATCCTGGTGCATATTAAACACCAGGGGTATTCCTCGTCCTTGGTGAGGAGCCAAGTTCAACTTATTCTCGTCAGAGAAACCCCCCTCCGTTATACTCGCCCTTGAAGAAGACTGGAACTAAGAAGAAGCTCATCCTCGAGCTAGTTCCCGGTTACTAAACCGAACTTTAAGTAACTTATTCTCGTCAGAGAAATCCCCCCGCATCGATCCTCGCCCTTGAAGAAGACCCTCCACGAGTTCAGCCCTCGTCCATGAGGAATTAAGTAACGAAGAAGAAAAGCTCCCCCTCGAGCTCGTTACTCGGTGGTCACACCGCACTCCAAGTTAACTTGGTTTAAGAACCAAGTTCGACTCCCTCTCGCCAGAGAGACCACGACTACCTTGGTGCCGCATAAAGCACCGTAATTGTTCTCGTCCGTGAAGAACCTTCCCCCAGTTGCTACCCTCGCCAAAAGGACATCCGTGATCTCGCCTACCTACATCTGGCCAGACGGCACGCGTCGTGAGGCAATAACATTCCTGAGGCCTTTTAAACTCCAGATGAGTCCGTAAGCCTAATTCTTATATTATTGAGGTGTGTAGCGAAATTAACCAATTTTAGACGGTCAAATTAATTGAATTAATTCTTGTTTATAATAATATTCATTCAGAGTATTGCTGTAGTTAATGTTTAAATGTTGTGTATTCAATTGATAAAGTTAAAATATAAGTTATTTGGGGATTATTGTGCGTTTCTCTCTATATCCTTACGTGTTTCCAACGGCTCTATTCTTTAAGATATTATTATAATATCAATATATTAGACTCTTAGTACTCTTAAAACAAAAAGGGGGGTCATTTTACGACAACTATGGAGGGGCGTCATTTGAAGAGGTGGTAGCTCTTAACTTAACTGAAGATCGTTGTAAACTAGCCCGAACTGGATTCCGCCGTCGCTATCTACATAATCGCGATTGTAAATCTGGCCATGAGAATATTTTCTGTGTGTGGTAAATACCACACTTTCAAGCCGAGTGAATGTTTTCGCATCCTTCTTTTCTTCATTCAATCTTCACTTTTCCAAGAGAGTTGAATTACTTTGTCGTCCTTGAACTTGGATCTTAAAATTTTGATGTTCAAGAAAACCTTTGAAAAATTTGCTGTTTAAACATTACCCCGATCTCATTTAAATTTATACTTATTAGAAGCTAGATTTTTTTTCAGGAAAAAAACTTGGTATATTATATACACAAGTTCAGTTGTCTAAGCTTGGAATTCCTACAAAAATATATAATACTAGAATTGGTTGTTTGTGCACATGTATCTATCAGATTTCTCGGAAAATATTGTTTCAATCCAATAAAAATCTTCAGTAGCTGATTAAATTTAGTATGATATCTTCTTATTGAAATTAAATTGATATTCCTGATCAGTGTAGATTGAAGTAATTTACTTCTTCAAGTTTGTTTATTTTTTAGACACAGCTAATAAATTGATTTCAGTCTCTATTATTGTGTTCGGGTGAGAGAGCTAGGAGGAACTTAATAAATTTCTGCTGCCAATGCAAAGAAGAATACGGAGGTAATAACAAAGAAATGGAGAACAATTCCTCGTTGTAGAAAACCGAGAATAAAACAACGAATCAGGAGCAAACATCATCTGAATGAATGCTAAGGAAGCAGCACAGTCAGAAATGCTGTCACTTTGTCCTAATCTTTTTAGCCTAATGAAAAATACATGGAAACCTACCTAGCCACTCGCGGGGAGGGGAAGGGGGAGGGAAGGCAAGCCAGCCCAACTCAGAGCCGGTCCCAAGCTCGGATAAATAGGGAGGGTTGGAGTGGAGTCAGGAAAGGCATCCGTCCGTAAAGTCTCTGCAAAAACCTTAATGAATGTCTTTTACCGAGAAACGACTCATAAAGAATGCCGACTCCGGTTAGGAAAAAGACGAGAAGAAGAAGAAGCAGTAGCAATACTAATAGTGGTGGTAGTAGTAGTAATAGCAGTAGTAGTAATAGTCCCTATTATCAATAATTTCATTAACGCATCTCAGTTGTCATTTACAATTCCTGTCTCCATTACACTAAAATCCACTTCAGACTAGTTCAAGAAGAAAGGAAATGGTGGATATCAGAGGTTAAATACCATTAAAAATAAGAGAGAATGTGGATAAAGAATTATGGAAGCAATGTTTTTTCTGTAAAATTGAATCTTAAAGTAATATTTATCGATTCTATTCTAAAATATCTTTACTCTAGTGACGACACTCCTAGGCAAGTTATTCCAAATTTTTGTTATTTTATAGGCCAATAAGTTTTGTGCTATCTTTTTTGCTAACTTGAAACCGTTATTTCTAGTTGCTCGGTTAGCTTGCGCAATGACTAATAACAATCAACAAGTTTAGTATTTTAAAGAGTTCAATAAGTTGGCCATGTCGATGCCGATGAAAGCAAATTGAGGTGCTTTTAGTCCGTCTTCATAAAATCTATTTTTAAGTTCTGGAGTTAATTTCGTCGCTTGACACGGAACACGTTCCAATATTTCAACATCCTTTCGAATATGTGGAACCAAGAATTGCATCGCATATTCCAAATGTGGTCTTTTAAGCGCATTATATTAGAGAAGAATAATATATTTTGATTTTGACTCAAAATGTCGCGCTATGTATTCGTGACCCCTATTTGCCCTTTGTGAAACTACACTGCATTATTTCGAGATATTTAGATCGCTTGAGGTACAGACACTTATAATTTGATCGCTCATTCATTATAACATCTTGTTACATCATTAATTATAACAAATGCATTGCCTTACACTTGTTCACGTCGAATTACATTTCCATCTTTCCGACCACTTCACTAATCTATCCGTCTTTTTGCAAGTTATCACAATTACTGTGATATTTTTGCCTTTGAAACTAGTTTCGTGTCACCCCCCAAAAAAAATTAATTTTCTCATCATAAATAACTATTACCATTCACATCGACTCTCTGCCAACATTTTTCCAGCCAGTCTTCGATCCATTCTAATATGTTACCCCCTATTCAGGCTGCTTTCCCATAGCACTATATTTTAAGAACGAGATTTTTGGGAGGGGTTGAATAATAATAGATATTTTTTTCTCTTAGTTCGGTTGTGATCTAGGTATATTTTAAGGTTTTATCCAAGTTTATTCTAAGAGTTCCTTTAAATTTTGAAAAAACAAAATGCTAAATTTCAGAAATAAATATGAGTATCGAATATTAAAAAAAAAAAAATTACAAATGGTGAAGTTCAGAAAATTTATTCAAATTTAGGCATGGCTGCTATTTCTCGTATATTCGAAACTTTTATCGAAACTTTTATTGAAAGGAGGAAAAAAAAAAGAATCCTGGGCATTGTTTTTTCTATATTTAAAAAAGACCTGATAAAACTTTTGGGGGGCCTAGAAATTAATCTTTCATTTAAAAAATAAATAGAGCAAGAGTAAATTATTAGGAGACAAGAGGAACAGCTTCGCCAACGATTCTTACAGGAGACCAAGAGTAAATTATTAGGAGACAAGAGGAGCAGCTTCGCCAACCCTTCTTACAGGAAGAGCTTGCCCTTCGCAGGCAGATCTTCTATATGTGCCCTACGGCCTATTTTTCTTTGGCAACGGTCTTTTGGTCTTAATTTTTTTAAAAGTTTCCAGTACATACTTATTTTCTAGGCTTAAAGGCCATACAAACTTTTATCGGAAGTCTTTTTAAATAAGAAAAAAACAATCCTTAGAATTCTTATTTTTTCTCCATCAAAATTTGCTGTTAAAATTTCATTTTGCTTTGCTCGTTTTTAGGAGCCAGTGGCTATTTCCTCCCGATAAAGATTAAACTTGAAAATCTATTTTATAAATAACTTCCATTGCACTTACGAATATATTAAAAAAAAAGCCTAAATTCTAATAAATTTTCTGAACTTCATCATTTCTAATTCTTTTTGTTTAAAAAAATTCACATACATTCGACAATCATATTTACTGAATTGCACAATTTTGTTTTTTCAAACTTTAAAGGAATTCTTGCAAATAACTTAGATAAAAACTTAAAATATTCCTAACCTAGGTCATAACCGAACTAAGAAAGAAGATATCTATTATTATTCAAACTCTTCAAAATATCCCATTCTTAAAATATAATGTTTTGGACAAGAAGAGCGGCTTTCCACTCCTTCGCCACTCTTTTTTCAGGACGAGCTTGCGCTTCGCAGGCAGACATTCGGCTTGTGCCCTACGGCCTATATGGTTCTAGCAACGGGGGTTTTGTTCTAAAAATAATCCAAAAGTTCCCAGTACATATCTCCTAATAATTTACTCTTGGTCTTTTTTTCAGAGCCCCGTTTATTTTCTATGTCTAAAGGTAAAAAAACACTTATGGCAATTCTTTTGATATAAGGAAAAAAAATCAATCCTCAGAACTGTTTTTTCTTATTTTAATTTGCTTCTATATACGAAAAAAAAACCCCCAAAACAGCCATGCCTTAATTTTAATGCATTTTCTGAACTTCACGATTTCTAATTATTTTTTTAGATTCCAAAACTTTCGATAATCATATTATTTTTTCCTGGAAAGTGAGAAGGAAGGTTGTTTCAAAGCTCCCGATATATCCTGAAAACCAGCCTTAATTTTAATAATTTTGGAAAAAATACGAAAACATTGAATAAGTGATTTTAATTTCAAAAAGTTTAATTATGTTAATTTTTTTTTAATAAAATTACAATAACATAAAAAGTCACATTTGAACTAAGAAAAAAAAAAAATTCAGACTGTTGGAAAAATAGCCTTTAAAAACATTTAGACCCAAAGACCATTGCCAAAGACGTATAAGCCATAGGCCACAAACCGAAGGTCTACCTGCGATACGCAAGTTCTTCCTGTACGGAATGACGAATTCTCTCCTCTTATAGCTCTATAAAGAGTATTTTATGTGGAATGGAGAAAAAGGCATTTTTCAAATTGAGTTAAACTACATCTAGATGCATCTTTATTTTGCTGAAACATTGTGATCATTTTATGAAATTATCGAACTAATTAATTAGGCATGAGTGTCTGCCTCTAAAGCCATGCTGTGAACAATTGAACAAGTTATTTATTTCCACATGTTCCATGATCATAACTCTAACAATGGATTTGAATAGTTTACTAACAATCAAAGTAAAGGAAGTGGATGTGAGTTTTTTTTATTGAAAATTTCGTTACATTTTCCTCTTTGAACTCCCTAAGAACTACTCACTCACGAGTAGATATTTAAAAAAAAACAATAAAAATAAATAAATTCGTAAGTGAAAGAAGAGGATGGTAAGAATTATTAGTACTATATCCCAATCGCTCTCTCTCTCTCTTATCTTTTGGAAGTTAAACGTTATTTCATTATTTACACACACACACTCTCTCTCTCTCTCTCTCTCTCTCTCTTTCTCTCTCTCTCTCTCTCTCTCTCTCTCTATCTTTTGTAATTCTTTAAGTGCATGGGACAGATTTTATCGGCTCCATTCCCCGAAAGTAAAGAACATAATACTAACAGATAAAATACTGGCAAAATTTGTCAAAACACTAATAACAGAACAAACAACTACAAAATAATACACATTATTACACTGTCCAAGAGTAACACTACACAATCACCTGAAAGCAAAACCACAACAGGCCTCATACCATCAAACAAACAAGAGTCCAGCACTTGAGCAAGCATTTTTCACATGAGCCACTTAAATCCCACCTAAACTACTGACGAATCACCTGACGTAAAGAACTCTTCCCCATCAACCCAAACCGCGCACTTTTTTCAAACTACTACACGTATTACATCATCCACGATCTCAAACACAGCTTCCAGTGGTTCAGATAATATGATTAACATATACCTTAATCACTTCGGGCCACATGGAATACTTGCACGACCAACATTGTAAACTACAGCTGTTCAAACAACACAAGGCCCAACATCTGGACGCAAGGTACAATCATCATAATCCTTAAACCGAACAAACATCCTACACTACCTTCTTCATACTATCCCATCTCTATCCTCAGCGCCGCATCCAAAGTAACAGAACGCATCATCCTAGACCAAATAACTCCAAACATTCCCTCAGCACATACAGAACATGGTTTCAGATAACTAAATTTAACAACCACTATTCTTACAGACTTAACAAAGAATCTATGATGGCATCGACAAAGCACAGCCACACAAAACACCCCTTGTAACCGCAAGCATCAGTAAAGCTTTCTATGCCATCCCCAGCCATAACCTTATTAACAATATGTACAACACCAACATCCACAACACAAAAAGAGGGCTAGCTAAATATTTGACGGGTAAACACGCCCATGTCCAATTTGCTGGCAACATATTAAACTTCAACACCTTCCAAAATGGCGTCCCAATACTCTTTAACTTTAAATGCATGATATACTCGCACGCTCCTCACCAGAGATACACATAAGACACAACTCTCAACATGGACACACCGAATAAGATACACAGCTACCCTTCTCTAAACCTACCTCAAAACATTACATATCTGGTTCATCACAAGCAGTTACTTTCCTTAGGAGTGATACATGGAAATATTAATTTAAACCTCAGCGAACAATAGACAACACCCCAATACCTCACACACCGAAAATACTTTGGGCAACATAAAATACGCTAATAATATTTACACATCGTGCCACAAACATGAAAAAACAAATGAACAGCGAGACTGCAGGCCCTCAAATCACTTGCACACGCAATATTCATATAAAATGAATACAACTCTAGTTTAAAACAATTCATACGCTGGGTAATGAACTATGAAAGCCTCTCTTAAAGATTCCTCAACACTCTCCAGACTGTAGAAATTCTATGCCTCTTACAAGAAAGGGGCCCTGAAATATACTCTTCTGAGTCATCCCTTTCTCGTAAGGAAAGAGTCCACCTTGCCAGACTACGGTGTAGACATCACCCAGTCCATCTAAAATACCAGAAAAGGTTGGAAGTGGCTATCGCGAATTATAATCCAGAAGACATGATGCCAACCCACATAACCGAACACATAATGTAAGAATGCCCTGCACACAATTGTACATGCCAGCACCACAATATACGTCCTTGAAATTCAGCTCTGTGGATAACCCCGGCACTGGCCATATCCTTCTTCGGGGTTTCGGTGTTGCTCTTCCTATCAGCTTGAGGATCAGCAATAACAACCATTAATTTAATTTTCAGGTAGGTAGAAATTTATTGCGCTTCGTATTGTAGATAAGTTATTTATATCTCCCACGCCAAAAACATTTACAAACACTTATTTAATTGCATAACTAGGCGCAACTTTATTTTTTTCAGGTGCGACTTTGCCGCCGGATCTGGTGGGGTTGCGCCTTTGCGACTCCTCTATTTTTGCCCTGCCCCTCCCGTGCGACTTGCGACTTTGCCACTGTGACTCCGCTAAATTACAAAGTAAACTTTAGCGCGATGATAGAAACATGCTTTTATAAGGCAAAAAAACACATATTTATTTTTTTTTTTACTTAAAACATAGCCTAAATTAATATCTACACTACAGGTCATCTTCCTCCTACTCCATATCCTCCTGGCACATTTTCTCCTCCAGGAGGTTCCTCAAAGTTGACCTCATCCAAGTAGGACCTCTTTGTCCTGAGGATGTCCCCGGCCGTGCTGAATAGCCTCTCTATAACTGCAGAGATGGGGAGGGGGTTATTGTACTTAATGAATAAGTCCACCCACACCTTCCTGTGCTGTTAGGGGAAGAGGGACCAGGCCAGTTTAAAGGGTTTATAGGTATGGCGTATTTTGAAGGATTGAGGAGAACGACGTCAGGAAATGTTATTCGAGGACTACTGTTCTTCCTCCCCGGCCTCCCGGGTCTTGGGACCAATTACCATAATTGGTAGCTTATAGTAGGAAAGGAGGCAAAGAAAAATAAAGAAAGAAAAGTAGCGAAACAAGTTTCGAACGCGCTTCCCGCGTTGCTGGACAGCCGTTAGCGAGATTCTTAAACCACTCGGCCATCCTGAGTCCAAAGTAGACTCATTCAAGCAAAGCATTTAAGCCGCTCGCCTCAACTTCTCGCACGCCACAATCTATATCAATATAATCTTTAAACTTAGAACCAAGGTCTAGTCTACGTACGATGGTCCAATTTTTATTTATATTTTTTTTAATTTTAGGCATGATAAAGGTATAATGCTGTTAGATTTTAATTACTTCTTACACTTCACAGTATATTTTTCGTCTTAGTCAAAAGAAAAGTATAAACACATACTAAAATACGAGAACATGAGATTAATTCGCACAATGAACTTCACAAGGCATAACACTTTCTTGAGCGTTTTTAACTGACAAAACAGGTTTAAAACTTGGTTCACGCCTGAAAAGTGGATGTAATTTTAAAAATTTATAATAAAATTCAGAGTAACAAACTATCTTTTGGCACGTTTAGGTAGTTTCATGTAACGTCAGTCTCATATAATGTGAAGAATTTAATTTATCGTAAAAGGAAAGTTAAAAATCAGATAAAATAAAGTTAGCTGTTACCAACTCAAATTTGACATTTTTAGCCAAATCGGGCTTTAAAACTGGCTTAAAACAGCCGCAGCAAATTCTTTAAAAAATGTCGTCTTTGTTCCTGTTAAAAGTCGCGGAAAATTGGTGGTGTGACTTTGCTTAGTCCGACTTTTCAAAACGTTTGCACCCTTCGACTTTGCGACTTCAAAATTCATATTGCGGCAAAGGCGCAAAGTCGTAACTCGTTGCCACAACGCCCAGCTCTGTTTAATTGTCTTCACCACGTGACCCAAGTCGTCACTAGGACACCCTGGCATCTTGAAAGTGTCCGATGAACTCTTTATTTTCTTACGACTTAAATAGCTATAAATCGCGTTGGCTCGAGTTCTGGTAACCACGTTAGCTCGTTTTCATAGTTTCCTTTTGTTGTTCCTTTTTTTTGCGTTTGGCAAGGCCACGATATTAAAAGTATCGGTTTCGAACTTTAACACAACATTTAAAATTTCTTCCCAATTTAAAAGTCCTAAACTATTTCTTAATAATATAAAGATTACAAGATTTATAGTTCCGAATGAGTTGGGAACTGACACGAGCATTTTGGGGAATATTTTGATGGAATCGAATTGGAAAATCTACGTTAGAAAAATTGAATCCTCCGCCTTTAACCGTTATTTTTTGTCTAATTAAGGCTGAATGCCTCTTACAAAAAGGATAGTATTGCAATCTTCGATTTTTTTGGTGGCCTATAGACCACGAAAAACTTTTTTCAATACTATTTATCATGAAATCGATAGTTAAAGTATCAGATGTAATAACCGTATTGATGTCTTTCATTATCACAGCTACTTCGTTTTTATGTATAATATAACGCCTCCGCCTTTACCTTTAGATCTACCCCAATTAAACATTTTACAGCGTAGCGAGGTAAATTTTGCAATAAGTTTCATTTTAAAACTTTCAATCCATGCTTCTGTAACTGTATTAATATAAAATATATATTGTCAACTATTATTATTAGGAGATCGGAAGTAAAGTACTAAATTTGACTAAAAAAATTGCTATATTGGAATAAAATAATACCAGTTTTCTTTTGTCTTGTTTTACTTCCGAAGATAAAACTATGATCGTTATGGCAATGGTTTTCAAACGGGGTGCCGCAAGAGCGACCAAGAAATGATTTATAAAATACCTAAATTGCAAATAAAAGTAGTTTGAAACCAGCTCTTATGCACTGTGCCAATCGAAAGATAGTTTTTTAGCTATCTGAGAGGACGCTTATTTTAAGTGTAACCTTCTTGTATATGTGGAAGAGCTCCTTCCGAGGGCTTTGAGGAAGACTGCCAAAAATAACCATTTAACCTCATAATTGATTGCGTTACAGCGATATTTTTTCTTAATTTATAAGGCGTGGCGAAAATGGGAAATAACAAATTTTACATTCTCTTCAATAAGCAAGGGGAACATTTAAAAAGGCGAATCGAAAGATATTTTTTTGGCTATCTGAAAGAACGCTTATTTTAAGTGTTATCTTCTCGTGTATTTGAGAAGAGCTCCTTCCGAATGCTTTGAGGAAGACTGTGTTTGCCAAAAATAGCCTTTTAACCGTATAATTAATTGCGTTACTGTAATAATTTTTGTTAATATATATATATATATATATATATATATATATGGATATGAGAAACTCACAAATCACAAAGTAGCGCGTGAGTAGATCAATAAATGAAAAAAATCACACATGAAAATAAAAGGCGGATTCCAAGTACTTTCGAACTAGTTCAGTTCGTTATCAAGGAATAAATGAAGAACTTTACAAAGCTGGTATATATAACCCTAATAACCCTATGCGGCCTATATTAGTTCTGTTGGCTCAGTTTCATATTCTTTATCTAAATGGCTCACTTCATACCTCACTTTCCTTGTTGGTAGCATTTCTATTTCTCATATTAAAAATAGTTAAGACCTTATTGAAAAACTCAACTCCATCCCTTACTCTAATAACTTCTCCCTTGTCAGTTTCGATGTTTGTTCTCTCTTTACTAAAGTGCCGGTAAACGAGCTTTTTCCCTTCCTTAGTGATAAATTGCGTAACTTTGATATTCCCCTGCCAGTTAATATTTTCATTGAACTCATCTCAATGTGTACTAAAAACTGTAAGTTTTCTTTTAATGGTGAATCTTACCTTCCAGAGTTTGGTTTGGTTATGCGAAATTGCTTATCACCTTTTCTTTCCAATATATATATGGAATTCTTTGAAACTACCTTACTCCCCATCATTATCGATGTTTGTGGCCTTCTTCTAAGTATGTTAATGGTTTTCGTACTGAACATAATTCTCTGGTTTCCTCGATTAAATTTACCCTTGAACTTGAACAAAATGGTGTCCTCGTGTACTTAGATCTACTTATTTATAGGACTCCATCTGGATTTAAATTTTCCCTCTATCGTAAGCCTACCAATGCTAGTTCTTATATATTAATTTTTACTCAGGTCATAATGATAAAGTCAAACGGTCTGTATTTATTTCAATGTTTCCCCGGGGCTTGCGGGTGGCCAGCCCGGAATTCTTGAATCTTGAAATTTCTAAGATCTTTGAAATAGGTAACAATCTTTGCTACCCTCAAAGATTTCTTTCAGGATGCCGAGATTTTGCAAAAAAATCCTTTTACAGAACTGAAATCCCTCCCGCATACAATTTTAAGAACTCCCTTGTTTTACCGTTTTCTGAGTCCTTTTCCTTGCTTCCCCGCCTCTTGAATTAGTTAAATATTTCTGTCATATTCAAGTATCAGTCTACCATGTGCAAAATGATGATTCATAACAATACCAATAGCATAGGGGGGTTATTCTGTCGATTATTCAGTTTACCCTAAGCAATACTTTGGGCAAAGCGGTAAATTATTAAGTGTACGGTTGACGCAACATAAATACAATATTAGGAGGGAAGAAAGCACTAGTGCTTTCTTTGTCCATTTATCTGAAAACAGTCACGCTATCAATTGGAATTCGGCTAAATTTATTTACAAATTTGATGACTTTGTTCAAAGAAATATTGTCTAATGCTCATTCATTAATTCCTTGCCTAATTTTAATATATCCCCTGGTCTTTATAAACTAGGTCCTACATTAAAAGGCTTATTTATAAGGAAATTGTCCATTTTAAATCTTAGCCCTTTGATTTATTAATTTATTTATGTTTCTCTCGTTTATTTTTATGTATTCATAATTAGGTGTGTGTGTATTTAGTTTAGTGACCTAAATGTCTACATTCTGTGCTCACAGTTGGAATTTCCTGAAGTAGACCTTATTCTATTTGGTTTTATACTTCATATCCGTCTTTGATAATATTTTTCTATTTTGTGTCCTTTCGTTGTACACGTGAATTACTCTGTTGTTTCTCATATATATACCAGCTTTGTAAAATATTTCGTTATGCCTTGATAATGAACTGAACAAGTTCGAAATTACTTGGAATCCACCTTTCATTTTCCTGTGGGATTTTATTCATTTATATATATATTTAAAACAACACATATTGCTCCAATATTTCAATTATATCTACTTTCTACAACGAAGACACCCAAAACTGATTATTCTCAGTTTTTATGTGAAAAGCAAAAACATATCTCCCATTCCCTAATAGTTAAAAGCCCTGCATTTTTATAATTTGAATATTGCCACCTCTGCTGCTTCCCATTTCCCATATAATTAATTTATAATTATCTGATAACTATTCTAAAAATTTCTTATCATCATCACTAACTCTATAATTTAAGAAGGGGATTTTTGTGAGTATTTGAATAATAATTTCATCTTAGTTTGGTTATGACTTCTTTTTTTATCAAAGTTATTTCTAATAATTCTCTTATAATATCATAAAACAAAATGGTGAAGTTCAGAAATAAATATAAGTATCAAAATTTTGTGAATTTTTAAAACCCAAAGAATTACAAATAGTGAAGTTCAGAAAATTTATTTTTATATATCTTCTATAACTATATTTTAGCAACGTGATATTTTGAAAGGGGGGAAATTTAGTTTAAAGTTCCTTTTTAAAATTATTATAATTGGCGAAGTTCAGAAAATTTATAAAAATTTAATCATGGCAGCTTTTTTTTAGATTTTAAATTTAATCTTAGTAGTGAAGCGCAAGCTCTCCCCGTAAGGAGGGGGAGTGGCGAAGCCATTGCCTGGTGTTTATCTATTCCTAGTGCCATAGCCTTGAAAATGGGTTCCTACCCGAAATGTCGGTACCAAGAAGTTAAAATACAATAATGAACTTCCTAAATGCATCCTGCTTATATATCCTAAAAAATGTATACGACTTGCACGCGCAACCCCTCTTAAGATATTATATATATATATATATATATATATATATATATATATATATATATATATATATATATATATATATATATATATATATATATATATATATATATATATATATATCTCAGTGGCTTGACGTCAATAGAAGCAAAGGAAGCCGAGATTTCTACTTTGTTTTTCTCTTAATTTCAATAATAGTTCTGCTTTTGGGTGCTTTGGAATAAATAGTTTAAAAGATGAATGATAATGTAGATACGAATTCGAATTTGTGGGTTTGCGGTATACAGAATGTGTTATGGAGCCGTTGATTTTCATAAGTTTTGCGTTGAGGAACGGCAGCGAGTTGTCTGATTCCCACTCGACCTTAAATTTATTAGTGGTATGCAATGTTAAGATTTTGAAAGAAGCTATCAAGGTTTTCAAGATTATTATAGGGACAGAAAGAGTTTCATCAATACATCATCTATTTTATAAATAACTTCCATTGCACTTACGAATATATTAAAAAAAAAGCCTAAATTCTAATAAATTTTCTGAACTTCATCATTTCTAATTCTTTTTGTTTAAAAAAATTCACATACATTCGACAATCATATTTACTGAATTGCACAATTTTGTTTTTTCAAACTTTAAAGGAATTCTTGCAAATAACTTAGATAAAAACTTAAAATATTCCTAACCTAGGTCATAACCGAACTAAGAAAGAAGATATCTATTATTATTCAAACTCTTCAAAATATCCCATTCTTAAAATATAATGTTTTGGACAAGAAGAGCGGCTTTCCACTCCTTCGCCACTCTTTTTTCAGGACGAGCTTGCGCTTCGCAGGCAGACATTCGGCTTGTGCCCTACGGCCTATATGGTTCTAGCAACGGGGGTTTTGTTCTAAAAATAATCCAAAAGTTCCCAGTACATATCTCCTAATAATTTACTCTTGGTCTTTTTTTCAGAGCCCCGTTTATTTTCTATGTCTAAAGGTAAAAAAACACTTATGGCAATTCTTTTGATATAAGGAAAAAAAATCAATCCTCAGAACTGTTTTTTCTTATTTTAATTTGCTTCTATATACGAAAAAAAAACCCCCAAAACAGCCATGCCTTAATTTTAATGCATTTTCTGAACTTCACGATTTCTAATTATTTTTTTAGATTCCAAAACTTTCGATAATCATATTATTTTTTCCTGGAAAGTGAGAAGGAAGGTTGTTTCAAAGCTCCCGATATATCCTGAAAACCAGCCTTAATTTTAATAATTTTGGAAAAAATACGAAAACATTGAATAAGTGATTTTAATTTCAAAAAGTTTAATTATGTTAATTTTTTTTTAATAAAATTACAATAACATAAAAAGTCACATTTGAACTAAGAAAAAAAAAAAATTCAGACTGTTGGAAAAATAGCCTTTAAAAACATTTAGACCCAAAGACCATTGCCAAAGACGTATAAGCCATAGGCCACAAACCGAAGGTCTACCTGCGATACGCAAGTTCTTCCTGTACGGAATGACGAATTCTCTCCTCTTATAGCTCTATAAAGAGTATTTTATGTGGAATGGAGAAAAAGGCATTTTTCAAATTGAGTTAAACTACATCTAGATGCATCTTTATTTTGCTGAAACATTGTGATCATTTTATGAAATTATCGAACTAATTAATTAGGCATGAGTGTCTGCCTCTAAAGCCATGCTGTGAACAATTGAACAAGTTATTTATTTCCACATGTTCCATGATCATAACTCTAACAATGGATTTGAATAGTTTACTAACAATCAAAGTAAAGGAAGTGGATGTGAGTTTTTTTTATTGAAAATTTCGTTACATTTTCCTCTTTGAACTCCCTAAGAACTACTCACTCACGAGTAGATATTTAAAAGAAAACAATAAAAATAAATAAATTCGTAAGTGAAAGAAGAGGATGGTAAGAATTATTAGTACTATATCCCAATCGCTCTCTCTCTCTCTTATCTTTTGGAAGTTAAACGTTATTTCATTATTTACACACACACACTCTCTCTCTCTCTCTCTCTCTCTCTCTCTCTCTCTCTCTCTTTCTCTCTCTCTCTCTCTCTCTCTCTCTCTCTATCTTTTGTAATTCTTTAAGTGCATGGGACAGATTTTATCGGCTCCATTCCCCGAAAGTAAAGAACATAATACTAACAGATAAAATACTGGCAAAATTTGTCAAAACACTAATAACAGAACAAACAACTACAAAATAATACACATTATTACACTGTCCAAGAGTAACACTACACAATCACCTGAAAGCAAAACCACAACAGGCCTCATACCATCAAACAAACAAGAGTCCAGCACTTGAGCAAGCATTTTTCACATGAGCCACTTAAATCCCACCTAAACTACTGACGAATCACCTGACGTAAAGAACTCTTCCCCATCAACCCAAACCACGCACTTTTTTCAAACTACTACACGTATTACATCATCCACGATCTCAAACACAGCTTCCAGTGGTTCAGATAATATGATTAACATATACCTTAATCACTTCGGGCCACATGGAATACTTGCACGACCAACATTGTAAACTACAGCTGTTCAAACAACACAAGGCCCAACATCTGGACGCAAGGTACAATCATCATAATCCTTAAACCGAACAAACATCCTACACTACCTTCTTCATACTATCCCATCTCTATCCTCAGCGCCGCATCCAAAGTAACAGAACGCATCATCCTAGACCAAATAACTCCAAACATTCCCTCAGCACATACAGAACATGGTTTCAGATAACTAAATTTAACAACCACTATTCTTACAGACTTAACAAAGAATCTATGATGGCATCGACAAAGCACAGCCACACAAAACACCCCTTGTAACCGCAAGCATCAGTAAAGCTTTCTATGCCATCCCCAGCCATAACCTTATTAACAATATGTACAACACCAACATCCACAACACAAAAAGAGGGCTAGCTAAATATTTGACGGGTAAACACGCCCATGTCCAATTTGCTGGCAACATATTAAACTTCAACACCTTCCAAAATGGCGTCCCAATACTCTTTAACTTTAAATGCATGATATACTCGCACGCTCCTCACCAGAGATACACATAAGACACAACTCTCAACATGGACACACCGAATAAGATACACAGCTACCCTTCTCTAAACCTACCCCAAAACATTACATATCTGGTTCATCACAAGCAGTTACTTTCCTTAGGAGTGATACATGGAAATATTAATTTAAACCTCAGCGAACAATAGACAACACCCCAATACCTCACACACCGAAAATACTTTGGGCAACATAAAATACGCTAATAATATTTACACATCGTGCCACAAACATGAAAAAACAAATGAACAGCGAGACTGCAGGCCCTCAAATCACTTGCACACGCAATATTCATATAAAATGAATACAACTCTAGTTTAAAACAATTCATACGCTGGGTAATGAACTATGAAAGCCTCTCTTAAAGATTCCTCAACACTCTCCAGACTGTAGAAATTCTATGCCTCTTACAAGAAAGGGGCCCTGAAATATACTCTTCTGAGTCATCCCTTTCTCGTAAGGAAAGAGTCCACCTTGCCAGACTACGGTGTAGACATCACCCAGTCCATCTAAAATACCAGAAAAGGTTGGAAGTGGCTATCGCGAATTATAATCCAGAAGACATGATGCCAACCCACAAATCACAAAGTAGCGCGTGAGTAGATCAATAAATGAAAAAAATCACACATGAAAATAAAAGGCGGATTCCAAGTACTTTCGAACTAGTTCAGTTCGTTATCAAGGAATAAATGAAGAACTTTACAAAGCTGGTATATATAACCCTAATAACCCTATGCGGCCTATATTAGTTCTGTTGGCTCAGTTTCATATTCTTTATCTAAATGGCTCACTTCATACCTCACTTTTCTTGTTGGTAGCATTTCTATTTCTCATATTAAAAATAGTTAAGACCTTATTGAAAAACTCAACTCCATCCCTTACTCTAATAACTTCTCCCTTGTCAGTTTCGATGTTTGTTCTCTCTTTACTAAAGTGCCGGTAAACGAGCTTTTTCCCTTCCTTAGTGATAAATTGCGTAACTTTGATATTCCCCTGCCAGTTAATATTTTCATTGAACTCATCTCAATGTGTACTAAAAACTGTAAGTTTTCTTTTAATGGTGAATTTTACCTTCCAGAGTTTGGTTTGGTTATGCGAAATTGCTTATCACCTTTTCTTTCCAATATATATATGGAATTCTTTGAAACTACCTTACTCCCCATCATTATCGATGTTTGTGGCCTTCTTCTAAGTATGTTAATGGTTTTCGTACTGAACATAATTCTCTGGTTTCCTCGATTAAATTTACCCTTGAACTTGAACAAAATGGTGTCCTCCTGTACTTAGATCTACTTATTTATAGGACTCCATCTGGATTTAAATTTTCCCTCTATCGTAAGCCTACCAATGCTAGTTCTTATATATTAATTTTTACTCAGGTCATAATGATAAAGTCAAACGGTCTGTATTTATTTCAATGTTTCCCCGGGGCTTGCGGGTGGCCAGCCCGGAATTCTTGAATCTTGAAATTTCTAAGATCTTTGAAATAGGTAACAATCTTTGCTACCCTCAAAGATTTCTTTCAGGATGCCGAGATTTTGCAAAAAAATCCTTTTACAGAACTGAAATCCCTCCCGCATACAATTTTAAGAACTCCCTTGTTTTACCGTTTTCTGAGTCCTTTTCCTTGCTTCCCCGCCTCTTGAATTAGTTAAATATTTCTGTCATATTCAAGTATCAGTCTACCATGTGCAAAATGATGATTCATAACAATACCAATAGCATAGGGGGGTTATTCTGTCGATTATTCAGTTTACCCTAAGCAATACTTTGGGCAAAGCGGTAAATTATTAAGTGTACGGTTGACGCAACATAAATACAATATTAGGAGGGAAGAAAGCACTAGTGCTTTCTTTGTCCATTTATCTGAAAACAGTCACGCTATCAATTGGAATTCGGCTAAATTTATTTACAAATTTGATGACTTTGTTCAAAGAAATATTGTCTAATGCTCATTCATTAATTCCTTGCCTAATTTTAATATATCCCCTGGTCTTTATAAACTAGGTCCTACATTAAAAGGCTTATTTATAAGGAAATTGTCCATTTTAAATCTTAGCCCTTTGATTTATTAATTTATTTATGTTTCTCTCGTTTATTTTTATGTATTCATAATTAGGTGTGTGTGTATTTAGTTTAGTGACCTAAATGTCTACATTCTGTGCTCACAGTTGGAATTTCCTGAAGTAGACCTTATTCTATTTGGTTTTATACTTCATATCCGTCTTTGATAATATTTTTCTATTTTGTGTCCTTTCGTTGTACACGTGAATTACTCTGTTGTTTCTCATATATATACCAGCTTTGTAAAATATTTCGTTATGCCTTGATAATGAACTGAACAAGTTCGAAATTACTTGGAATCCACCTTTCATTTTCCTGTGGGATTTTATTCATTTATATATATATTTAAAACAACACATATTGCTCCAATATTTCAATTATATCTACTTTCTACAACGAAGACACCCAAAACTGATTAATCTCAGTTTTTATGTGAAAAGCAAAAACATATCTCCCATTCCCTAATAGTTAAAAGCCCTGCATTTTTATAATTTGAATATTGCCACCTCTGCTGCTTCCCATTTCCCATATAATTAATTTATAATTATCTGATAACTATTCTAAAAATTTCTTATCATCATCACTAACTCTATAATTTAAGAAGGGGATTTTTGTGAGTATTTGAATAATAATTTCATCTTAGTTTGGTTATGACTTCTTTTTTTATCAAAGTTATTTCTAATAATTCTCTTATAATATCATAAAACAAAATGGTGAAGTTCAGAAATAAATATAAGTATCAAAATTTTGTGAATTTTTAAAACCCAAAGAATTACAAATAGTGAAGTTCAGAAAATTTATTTTTATATATCTTCTATAACTATATTTTAGCAACGTGATATTTTGAAAGGGGGGAAATTTAGTTTAAAGTTCCTTTTTAAAATTATTATAATTGGCGAAGTTCAGAAAATTTATAAAAATTTAATCATGGCAGCTTTTTTTTAGATTTTAAATTTAATCTTAGTAGTGAAGCGCAAGCTCTCCCCGTAAGGAGGGGGAGTGGCGAAGCCATTGCCTGGTGTTTATCTATTCCTAGTGCCATAGCCTTGAAAATGGGTTCCTACCCGAAATGTCGGTACCAAGAAGTTAAAATACAATAATGAACTTCCTAAATGCATCCTGCTTATATATCCTAAAAAATGTATACGACTTGCACGCGCAACCCCTCTTAAGATATTATATATATATATATATATATATATATATATATATATATATATATATATATATATCTCAGTGGCTTGACGTCAATAGAAGCAAAGGAAGCCGAGATTTCTACTTTGTTTTTCTCTTAATTTCAATAATAGTTCTGCTTTTGGGTGCTTTGGAGTTGCTACAATTAATTTGGGTAATTTCTGCAACTACCGTTTCTGTAGAGGTGTCATTTTTAGCTTCGAAAACAATTAAAAGATTCACTAAGAATAGAAAGAGAGATGTAAAGCTTTCATCATTTGTTTTAATTTCATTTGAAAAGGAAAGATTTACCTAAATGGACGGATATTTTGCAGCAAAGAAAGAGAGAAGAATGGAGTTCGTGAAAAAATGTGTAATTAAATTTATCAAAATATTTTTTTACACATATTTATAAATAAGGCTTTTATTGACAATTTGTAAATGTAATTTGTTCGTCGTAGAAAACTGATGGAAATATATTTGTTATTTCTTTCGTTGAGGACGAAATCCCAGCAGACTATTCTTGTGCAGGCTAAATGTGACAAAGTCATTTTATTTGTCTCTTTAGTGGACCTCTTCTTCTTTCTAAAGCACAAAAAAATATGCACGGAAAAGAATTTGCATCGAAAACACAGGTGTGAACAAATAAAGACAGTAAGAAAGTGAAAAAATAAACCTAAAGACGACATTATTGCCTTGGGCTAACAACTTTGGCTCGAGATAAGGTTACGGCGCAGTACTGTTTAACTTCGTTATAACGTACTACTCCATATTATGCAATATTTTCACACTCTATGGTTTCCAAAATTGTTCCTAAGTTACACACTTTTCATAAGATGAAGGAGAAAATCTAAAAAATAAATTCAGAGGTGTAACACTACTTTGTTTTGGATGTTATTTATAAGGAACCACCAAAGGGGTGTCCAAATTTAGCCAAAATGCCCTCAGGTATATAAACAAAGAAATTACTCTGGCTCAACATCATTTTACTATTTTTAAAACTTCCAACAGCAGTGTGTGTATATATATATATATATATATATATATATATATATATATATATATATATATATATATATATATATATATATATATATATACATATATATATATACGGTTAATAGGCTATTTTTAGCAAACGCAGTCTTCCTCAAAGCCCTCGGAAAGAGCTCTTCTCACATACACGATAAGATAACACTTAAAATAAGTATGTGAGACGAACTCCTTCCGAGGGCTTTGAGTAAGACTGTGCTTGCCAAGAATAGCCTTTTAACCGCTTAATTAATTGCGTTACTGCAATAATTTTTCTCAATAAATATATATATATATATATAATATATATATATATATATATATATATATATATATATATATATATATATATATATATATATATATATATAGGGTGTTCCATTAAGACGGATCAAAGTTAGTAGTAAATAAGACAGTGTTATTGGTAAAAATTTATTGATTTCACTATTGGATCATGTTATTTGAGTCAGGGCAATTATGTGTGAAAATATCGCTTAAATGTCCGCCAAGGCTCGGCGGTACACCACCACTCGATGGTCAAAGTTTTTGATGACGTCTCTGCATAGTTGCTCTTCGATCTCACCAATATGCCTTATTATCTCATCCTTCAGCTGTTGAATTGTTGTTGGCTTGTTGGCATAGACCTTACTTTTGAGATGACCCCAAAGGAAGAAATCTAAAAGCGTCAAGTCATACGGACAATTGCACCCTCGGTTGGTGTATTATTTTGACCAAAAAAATCGCGAAGTGCCCGAAATACGTTTCTGTTTGAACGTCCATTTTCGTAATAGGCTTCGATAACTTTAACACGTTGTTCGATTGTTAATCTTTGCATAGTTGAAATTGCCAAAGAATGATGTTGTTAAATCTGAAAGAAAAAGTAAAAAATCATTAGACGCTTAAACTTAACTTACATTTAAAATCGGTCCAAGTTATTGGAACACCCTTCTTATATATATATATATATATATATATATATATATATATATATATATATATATATATATATATATATATATATATATATATATATATATATATACAGTATCGGCCATAATATAAGGGTCAGTAAGAACAAGTGTATTTAAATATTTATTATAAAATTTTAACAAAACTTTGAGACTATATATTATACGCATATTTAGATATATAAAATATATATATGTCGTGAAATTGCAAGTGAATTAAATATTTCGTAAGTTATGAGGAAATAAACAAACTCTCTTCCAAATTGCAGCAGCCCCAAATTAAGGGTCACTTAGAAAAACAATTTAAAATGAAGAAAGAACAAAAAAGAAACCCTTACAACAATATATTGTGAACATCCATTTACTAGCAATGACTTCCCGACATCTGTTACCACAGGACAGAATTAAATTCTTACAAAATGATGGCGTAATATTTTTCCATTCGTTTATCAATAATTCCCAGAGTTCTTCTTGGTTCTTTGGATTTTTCCTTCGCGCCTCATCTCCAATAATATTCCAAACGTTTTTTATAGGGTTGAGATCGGAACTTTGAGGTGGCCATTCCACGAGATCAACCCTTTTATCACTCAAAATATCTTTGACTCTCTTCGCAGTGTGGCAGGGAGCGTTGTCATGAACGAAGATAGGAGGTTGAACTGATGAGGATCGGAGATGTGGAAGGGCATGCTGTCTAAGAATCTGCTTGTAGATTTCAGCATTTACAGTCCCTTGTAGGCGAATAAGTGGACCAGGACCAGCAGCAGATATCACTTTCCCTACCATTACACTGCCTCCTCCATATTTCACTGTCTTCTTCACAGATGCACGAGATAACCTTTCGCCATATCTTCGTCGAACGTACATCCCGCCATCAGAAGCAATCACATCAAGCTTCAATCCATTGCTAAAATGAACCTGCGCCTACTGTTCTTCTGTCTAAACGACATGTTCGTGAGCGTAATGAAAACGGGCTCTTTGATTCTTCTTGGAGATCAGAGGTTTCTTTGCCGGTGCCCGAGCAAGCAACCCAGAACCTCGTAACCTCCGGGAAACTGTTTTGCGCGATACGCTAACTTCGGAGGTAGAGCTGAACTCGCGGGATATCTTAGCAGCACTCTTAAACCTATCCTTCAGTGACATTCTAACTATAATACGATCCTGTCTTGGTCACGTTTTATTAGGTCTACCGTATTTTCCTGCGGCGAAGCGCCAGGTCAAGCTTTTTTTTTCAAAAGGAGTTAAGTTCAATTGCGCCAATTTAGAGCCATGAAATGACCCATATGACCATAGGACATATAGTTATTCAACCTGGACATTTCAAATCTAATATCGGATTTGGCATTGGGTGGCTCCATCTAGTAGCAGAAGCCTCATTTAGCCATTTAGCTTTTTAAAGGCACTTAAAAGTTTAAAGTTTGTTGTTTTCAGTCCTCCTATCAAGCGACAGATGTTACTGCTTATGAGGCGGACGTCACCCAGGGCAAGCCCCAACTCCCAGTCACGGTGGTAACCTCCTTAATAAATACTGTCAGCTTAATAAGAATCCGGACGGAGACTCGAATTGCCGACCCAGTAATTGCCAGGCAAGCACGCTAAACACTGTAATAGCCGAGAGACTTGTAATTGATTTGAACCATGGGAAACCATCAATGCAATAACCATTATTTATCTTATCCCAAAACGCTGCAGGTCATCAGAAAGATTTTTCCTCTTGTTGAGTTTAGCATCTGTCGATCCTGATGACTTAAAACGAGCTATAATTCATTGTACAACACTTATAGACCTTCCTACAATATTTATTATCACCGAATTTGACTTGCCCTCTTGGTGAAAGCACAGAATCCTTTGTTTTTCATCACAGGACACCGGTCGTCTCTTACAAACGGCCATGTTGACAGTTAAATGTTCTAATAATGTATGATCATAAAAAAATAACTGTTAGCCCATTAAAAGTCTCCTAAACACAAATACCTCGGTTGGTAGTTCATTTTTTATAAGTGACCCTTAACTTTTGGGCGTTGCAATTTGGAAGATAGTTTGTTTATTTCTTTATAACTTACGAAATATTTATTTTATTCACTTGAGATTTTCACCGAAGATAGATATTAGATATATCTGAATATGTATATAATATTTGGTCTCAACGTTTTGTTGAACTTCTATAATAAATATTTAAATATACTTGTTCTTAGTGACCCTTATATTATGGCCGCTAGTGTATATGAGAATTTAAAACTACAATTAAAACAGACAAAAACAAATAACCATGAGCAAATGTTACACCACCGAGCAAAGTAACGAATTAATTGTAGAACAACTTAACTGAGAATGAAGGACCCAATTTAAGGGGCCCTCACCATAAGAGTTTTCTACTTATCCAAGTCTATCATTCGATTTGGGCATGTTTTTTTTACAGTGGTGTCTTCAGGGTATCTTTAATATACCAACAGTCCTAGAGTTTAGTGTTTTTTTTCGCCCAGACATCATCTGTGATTTCTTCTAACATTGTGTCCAGTTCAAAACTTCTATTCATTATACTACATCGATTACCCGTGAGTTTATGCATGGGCTTCTCTTATGGCTCCTGCGAGTTATATTGGCATGTAATATGTGTGTGTGGATGGGGGATGGGGGGTAAAGTTGAACTGAATTTCTGCTCGTTTTGTTCACTGCTACAGATTTCCTTCCCCAAGTTAAGAGTATTAAGATGTCCGTCACTCCTGAAAATGCTGCTACACAAGCTTTCTTTCTTTCGAGCCCAATTATGCTCTTCCACATACTACATAATAGGGACTCGAGATCGAGGCTCAACAGTGCAATGTTGTGGGCGAGCAATTGCGCTAAATTTCATTAATGAGAGAACTAGACAAATAAAGGGAAGCAGAGTACTTTAAAGAAAATCACCATCCGAGCTTTCCCAATTTTCTCACCCAAAACTTCGCGTACAAAGTCTCGAGTGACTATCGAACCAATTGTCACTCCTACTAGGACTTTTCCCTAACAAACCAGTAGTCACCTCTCATAGCCCCCTCCCAAAAACCCCCACAGTAATCACCCCCACTAGGATCTCCTCTACCCAAAATCCAGTTTCACCCATCATAGGACCTTTCCGCAACCAAACCTGTAGTCAGCCCTACTAGGACCATTCCTCCAACAAACTAGGAGCGTTCTCCGAACTAACCAGTAACCCTCCCTTCTAGGATCTTTCCCCTTCCCGCCACCTCCCGAAAATGATTATCAAGTGAAGCATGGGGAACCCTGCTGCCGCTGATATATGTAGGATTGCGTGCCTTCCCAGCCCCTACGCCTGTGCCCTCCGGGCCCCAATACCCGCACGAGAAACTGTGCTATATATTTTCGGAACCCGTTCACTCGCTACTTACTTCTTACACACTTTCTGAAGGATAATCCCACGTTGTTTTTCGATTTAAATTGAATTAAAAATCTCTCCGCTTCCCATATAAGGAATTCTGAACACTTTCCATATACAGCGTATTTGGACTAAATTTGAAGGTTTGCACCCCCCCACCTTCTCAATATATCAGCCCCAAATAAATGTTTTAAAAAATCTCAAAAATATCAATTAGATTATGATGGGAGATAGCAGGTTACTCAGAGAGCCGTCCTCAGCTTCCACTATGCCATCATGGTGGTTCCGGAACCTGGTGAATGTGTTATTCACTGTTTCTGAGAAGATCTTAGAACACCACCTTAAACCTGGACAACTCATCCTTGGCGAAATCATAGAACTTTTCTGACAACCACTTCTGACTCTTTTAGGAAATATGGACAGCAACCTTCTCCAGCTAGGGTTTGATTTCAATCTCTAGCAGCTCCACATAGCCGTCTGAATTGAGCCTAAGACCCTGCTGAAAGATGTGGTGCGGCATGGCATCACCGTCACTGGAGACACACCTACAGACCATCACAGTTTGTGGAACTTCATCTTCACGATACGTTAAACGTCGCATGGATTATAAGCAACCCACTTGTTTTGAGTGTTGTGTAACTAGTCCTCGCAGAAGTTTTTTACTCTGAGAAGAACCAGATCGTCCTCTGGTCAACAGGATGCTTCAGTTTGTCCAGGAGCTTATTTGCTTTCGTCAAGAGGTTTTCCTCGGTTCATGTCAGCTAACTTTTTCTCATACATAAAATAAGACTGCTAAGAACCTCGTCAGTTTGGATTCTCTATTTACAAGTTCCTTTTAAGGACGTTTTACAATTTTAAGGTGGGAATTACCACAAAGTGCCCCTCCTCCCCTTTCCACAAGCAATCTGTTTTCCTTTCCAATGACAAATCTTTTACCGACAAATATTTGAGGGGTGTGGCTAATTTCCTTAACTAATTAATTGCAATTCTCTTACACCAGTAAGTGCAATTCCCATCCACTCATAATTGCAATTCCCTTACCACAGTAAGTGCAATTTCCTTAACCAGGTAATTGCAAGTCCCTTAACGTAGTAAGGGTAATTACCCTACCCTGATAATTGTAATTCCATTACCTAAGTATTGAACCCCTTTACCCTAGTAATTGCAGTTCCCTTATCCCAGTAATTGCAATTCAATTACACTAGTAATTGATATACCCTTATCACAATAATTGCAATTTCATTACACCAGTAAGTGCAATTCCTAAACGCTCGCAATTGCTATTCTCTGACCACAGTATACGTAATTTCCTTAGCTCAGTAATTTCAAGTCCATTAGAGTATTACGTGCAATTTTCCTACCCCAATAATTGCAACCCCCTTGTCTCAGTAATTGTAATATATTTATCCCAGTAATTCCAGTTCCCTCGCCCCAGTAGTTTCAATTCCCTTGTACCAGTAATTGCAATTCCCTTACCAGAGTAATTGCGATTCCCTTACACCAGTAATTTCAAAACCCTTAATAGAGTAATTGCAATTACCTCACCCCAGGAAGTGCAATTTCCCTGTCCCAGTAATGGCAATTCCTTTATCACAGTAATTGTTAACCAACGAGGGGCGGTCAATAAGTTTTGCAATTCGGATATAAGGAAACGAGATATGAGGAAAAGTGTTTTATTATTTTTTAATATAACTACCTTCGACTTCAATGCACTTGCGCTACTTGTCCCTGAGGCTTCGAATTTCCGACAACCAGAAATCTCCCGACTGCTGTTCAATCCACTCCTGGACAGCGAGATGGACATATTCATCGTCCCCAAACCGGCGTCCACGCAGTGCAGCCTTCTGCTGGTCGAATAAAAAGGAGTCGCTAGGGGCCAGATCTGGACTGTAAGGGGGGGATGGTTGAGCTCCTCGAATCCGCACTCGCGCAGGGCAGCTTGTGCAACTCTGGCTTTGTGGACTTTGACAACGTTGAAATCGATCATGGGGCGTCAGGTTTCTATGGACTCAACGGGCAGAGACCTTGGTCATGGCGAAATTGTCGTGGATGATGTTGATAACACTTCCATGTGATATTCCCAGTCCTCGCTCGATTTCTTCGACCTTCACCAGTCGATTTTCGAGAATCATCCTCTCCACACGGGCCACATTGTCCTCATTGGTCACGTCTGACGGGCGCCCTGCACCGGGGTCATCTTCAAGGGACTCACGAACATGGCGGAACTCCCTATTCCAGCGAGCAATGGTTGCATAGGAAGGGGCAGTGTCGGTGTACACTTCAACGATGCGTTCATGGATGTCTTTTGCATTCTTGCCTTTCTTGGTCAAAAAATTAATCACTGCGCGGTGCTCAACCTTCTCCATTGATAAAAACTTTGTGACTGACGATCTGCGATCAGCTATTGCTTCTTAAATAGATGAGGCAGGAGCGTGCGGCTGCAGGTCGTGACATGTCATAACTTGTCCTAACAGCCCCACAAACAGCCATCCCCCTTCCTCTGTTTTGCCCTACTGATTCGCAAAACTTATTGACCGCCCCTCGTATATATGGAACACTTCAAGACGGTGATCATAAATCTTATCAAGCCGAAATATTTAGTTGCGTTTTTTGATATTTCATCTTGTGGCCGAAACTGGACACCAAATGTGTGCACTTCGAGATACTATATGTGCAGGCACTAGTGGTACTGCTGGCGATAAATTGTATGCTAGTAGAACCTACTTTCTTTCTTTGATTCACCTCTGATTTGAAGTGATTTTTTTTTACAACGTTTTATATACTCTCTGAAGGTTCAAGAAAAGAGATTGGGTTTTGAGTTTTATTACAGAAAATAATTAATTTTATTAATAAAATATGCGAAATATTGTAACACATAAAAGAAGGACTTCATTGTGAGGGTATGGAACGTACAAACTCGCATGCCGCCAGACAATCGTGGGAACGAAAGAAATTTGTCATTTGAGTTGACCTTCGTCTCCTCTCCCCCCTTTCCCACCATTCCCCCAACTGGCGACAGGAAGTCTGACGATAGAAGGCCTATCTCAGGGAGAAGCCTAAATTCTATTTGCCTTCTTTATGATACAATGGAGATTGTCCAGAAGGCGCTGCGATAAGCGAATTGTCGTGAATGAAATCTCTCTCTCGATTTCCCACAATCCGCGATATAAATAACATCGCCGTTCATCCCTCTAGAGCAGTATCCCAAACCTACTCGCGTAATCCTCACGTTGAACGAGAGTCGTTGCCGTAACGTATCGACTGTCAACGCGCCGCCGAGATAACTTGGTCGCTGTCTCAAAGTGTTCCTGAAGTAAATCCCGCCCTGCAGAGTCTGTGACTAGAAGAATACGCTCTGTTGCTCAACGTAACTTGAGAAAGAAAAGGAACATCCAAATAGTTACTGGAAGTTACTATTTGTTAGTGTCACATCCAGTTAGGAGTGAACTAACTAGAACTGCAGCCAGCAGCTCCGAACCCGTCGTCTTATCCCCCCTCTCCCCGGGAACTCGTGTTAACGCCACCCGAACCACCCCGTCTGGACCGGAGTAGTCGTCTTTCCAATCCACCAGAATTAATGGTAATCTGTAAACCGAGTGTCCCTCTATTCTTAAATTACCTATTTAATTAACAGTGATTGATACTCCCATTGAGTCATTATAAATCTAGACGCTTAACGTCAGTGTTTAATATTTAATCCTTAATTTTGCCCGTTTAACTATTGCTAATTATTATATTTGTGTAAAGTAAAGTTTATTTTTTTTGTACGTGTGTTTATTTGTGGCTCCTCCCTTTTGACGTACCCTTGGCATGACTTTAATTAAGAATCTCTTCGGCTAATTTATTCAACCTGTATTATGCACTCTTAGAATTTAATACTCACAAACCTGTCCCCAGTAACAAGTGGGATTTTTATAGTGAGAATCTTGGCTACGGCACAACCCGCCTCTAACCAGCTTTCGCACGTTCAGTAGGAATTAAAGCCTACATATACATATATATATATATATATATATATATATATATATATATATATATATATATATATATATATATATATATATATTGAGTCATAGGGTCAATACCATCGACTTAAACAAAAGCGGTGTGTCCAGATTAAGGACTAGAATAATTATTGGACCAGACTATGAGCAATTCTACGATATTCAGTGAGAATTGCGACTGAGAATTAAATCGCTCCGAATGCACTGAATTTATTCGCTTCACTTTACGCACTGAAAATACTGTAATGATATACGCAAGTGTAAAACTTGCCGGGCAAATGGTGGAAAGAAGGCTTCGATGTGGAATCACTCATTAACAAATAAAGGAGTGAAATGCACAGTTGCGACCTTGAATTGCAGTGAGAAACGTTTTTCAGCGGACCGTTACTATTCAGGCTATAGGAAGGCGAGAGGTCCAAGAGGCAGGCTAGTTTTCTCGACATGTATAGGGTAGATGAACTGCTCTGAACTTAATGTATTTCTCTTTATATATATATATATATATATATATATATATATATATATATATATATATATATATATATATATATATATATATATATATATATATATATATATATATATATATATATATATATATATATATATATATATATATATATATATATATATATATATATATATATATATATATATATATATATATATATATATATATATCGAAAAATTGTTGTTGTTTTTTCTCTTTCGCAAATTGGGGAAGTCTAGTTTTTCTCCTATGTGAATAAGTATTTCATTCCCATCAAGTTTATTCCGTGAGAGAAAAGAAAGGAGATGGAGCACCCTTATCTAGAGAGGCGCAGAGAAAGGTCGTTTTGCTCTCTCGCTCATTTTAGTGGGAGCCGTTGGCTCTGTGGAAAATTCCTTTTTTTTGTCACACTTGCCCTGGAGAACTGCTGTTTCGAGCTGAGCGGGTGTAAGGCGAAGACGTTCGAAGGTTGGGGCACAGTGATTGGCAGGGAGGACGATGTCTCTGTAACTTTGAACGTTGTCATTGTATGTATGTGCGAGCCTAGGAAAGCAGGTCCTTGTTAATTCTCGGCCAAACGAACTTCGTTCCGAGCGTCTTTTGAGAGGCATTAATCTTTGGGTGAGAATGACGCTGCATGGCAGCAAAACACCCTCCTGTAAGATTACAGTTATATATGGACGGCCGTGACTTCATTGTCGAGACGTCGCAGTAAATAGGGTAATTGCCAACTGCTGGAGCATACTAATTAAGATCTGTTAAATGTGACTATTTCGGCAAAGAGTATGTGCGAGAGAGCATTTGCAACGACGCTGTCTTTTCCGTTAACAAGGTGAATGTCGGTGGTGCATTGAGAGATATAATCCAACTGGCGACATGGGAAGGATGAATGGCAATCCGAAGTGGTCTAAATAACTGATAGGAATGCTTGGTGGTCTGTATATATGGTGAAAGTTCGCCTTTCCAGCTGATGGCGAAAATGTTTCACCGCGAAAAATACAACCATGAGCTCACTTTCAAAGGCGATGTAACGTCTCTTGGCTGGTTTTAGCATCTTGGAGAAGAAAACTATGGGAATCCATGCTCCTTTTTTTTCTTTGCTGAAACATGCGGCCCACGCCGTTCTCAGATGCGCCGGATGTGGGAAAAGGCTCGGATGAAGATTCTACATGGAGTAAACGTGGAAGTAATCAAAACGTACTTGACCTCCGAGAAAGCCATACCTACCTTATCTGTCAGCGTATGAGGAGGAGTTGCTTTTCCTAGAAATCCCTTTGAGGAGAATTTAAGAAATTTAAAAGTTGTGCATAGTGTGGGATGAATCAAAGGTAAAGTTGACCATCCCGAGGAGTTTGCTCGGTTGTATTTGGCTCTGCTAATGTTTTTATTATTTCAATTTATCGTCAGTAGGAGAAATACCATCCTTCTTGACATGATGACCCCAAAATTTAATCTTAAACCCTAAAACGTACATTTTGCCGTGTTAATCAGAAGTCTGAACTGTTATTGATACGCATAGAGTGTTGGTAAGTAGTAGATGTGCTCCTTAGAAGTCGATCTTGCCACAAAAATGTTGACCAGAAAAACGAAGACGAAATCGAGACTTCGCAATACCGAGTCAATAAAACGCTGAAAAGTTTGAACTACATTTTTCTTAACCATGCCTTGATTATGACCCATTCAAAAAATCCAAACTGCGATATAGTAGCAGTCATAGGATAGAAGCCAGGTTAACGTAGACTTTGTGGTATGTTTTGACCAGGAAGACTTTTGATAATATGAATTTACCGAAAAGATTGACAGAAAAATCCATCCCATTTGGCACAGGATAATGGTAGCCTTTTGTTTGTGTATTGATGGTAATAAAATTGCCACAGGGACTCCATTCACCTGAAGATTTAGAAACAGTGAGACGAGGTAACGCTCATTTGCTCTTGGAAGGACAAATTATAACGGCACACGTTTTCTTATCGAACTCCTTCTTTCCATCTACAAGCTTGAAAGGAGGCAGACTTTGCGCGCCGATATGAGCGGAGGCAATCCGTGTGTCAATATAGTGAGTAACTGCATGCTTAATTAACAGGCTCATCTCCTTGGAGTTGGTTTGCTAGCTCGGGAAAATCGACGATAAGCTGTGTGTAAGTGAGTTCAACCGTAATGGAAAGTTAGAAAAAGCAGGTGGGAGGGAGGGTAACTTACTTTCCCGTAGAAGAAAATTCGTATGCTCTTCGACTAGCCTACGTCAAAATGAATTAGGAAATCAGCTCCGAGGATCACATGTGAAACATTTGCCACAATAAACATTCATGTAAAAAAACATCTAAATCCAAGGCTAAGTGTCAAAAACATAGCGAAAGGGGGTGTATAGATTCAGAGAGGAACATGGGACGAAGATGCTACATAAATAGCTGCCGTATGAGATCGTCTCCGTGGGTCTCTTGTTGGCAAGCTGCTCATTTGCCATGAACTGCCTTAGCGGTTCGCAGTTTACTTGGTGATGGCTGCGCGCATGATTAACACTTGTTTGAGAGCTTCGTATCAGCATATAGCTGAAGGAGGAACGTGGAAATGGTGGTGGTACCAGTGGTCGGTGGTCTCCTAGGATTGTCCTTAGTGCCGGCTTTCTTGCGAAAGTATGAGTGCGGATATATCCGGATTTTCGACGTGTTATGAAGAGGTGTTCAATGGAATATTGTTTTCCTCAGGTTGTACAGTATGGAGGAAATGATTTAAAAAAATAGATAGTTGTTAGTGATTCTCGTGTGCCCAGTCCTAGACGAGCGAAAACCACCTCTTATCTCCTTAATTTCATCCACGCAGTCGCCGAGCTTCCGATGGAGTCTTGTATTCATCGTAGATGGTAATGGTCATTAGTACGCCATTTGTTTCTTGGCCTTATATTTATGTGTGTCTCTAGAGTAGGTAGGTTTGATAGGTAGTAAGGACAATTTTGTTGCACTTTGGTGGCTGTCAGCCTCCTCACCGCGATTGATGGATGGCCACGTGGTTTGGGTGCCAGCATAAATTTATCTTGCACCGAAGAGTACTCAGTTAGTGCAATATTTGTCTAAATAGTTTGTTCTCTGTTTTTTTTTTTTTACTGAAAGGTTGACACAACACTTTGGAGTCTGAAAATATTGATTTTTTTGTGCTGGGTGATTTAATTAATTGAGGGCCACAAAGATGGACATGGGTTCTGTAGAAAAGACTGAAGTGCAAAGTTATAGTTTTGCTGTCTTCGTTCATGCGGAAAGGACAACCGCGCATGCTACGCCATCGACGGTTTTTGAGTCATAGGTACAAATGGTTTGGTCTACCCTATGGGTCGGCTGGTGGTGCTCGACCATTTTTGCAAATGCGTTTGAAGAGATTGTGGATCGTCAGGTGGCGAGTATTATGTGGCAAATAGTAGGGGTGTTTTTCATAATCCATGGAGGAGTTTGGAGGTGCATTTCTTCTGTATTAAAATTGGCTCTGATAGGTGCAATTATTCTATATGTGCCTTTAACCATTGTGTAAATGGATAATACGTACGAGGGCAAAGTATTGGGGTTGTAGAATTGAAAATGCGAGCAAGCTTAAGGTCGTCGAGAAGGCATCGAGTGCAAAACCTTAGTTCGATGACTTTTCTGCGAAATGGTTTATGATCGAGGTGCAACGTTTCGGGAGATCTTTCATATGTTCATTCCACGCTATCCTTTGGTTAAAGGTGAGACCCAAGAATATTTCCTCAGTCGTAAAGTTAATCAGCTGTTGGTGTAGATACAAGACCTTGGAAAGAGTGCTCGGCAACAGTTTTTTCGGTTGAGATGGTAAAGACGTAGGTGATAAATAAATGGTCCCCAACTTTCGATATACTTGATTTCTTAATTTGACAAACAATTAAGAAATGAATCCCGTACTTTATGGATTGTTATAAATAGTTGAACACCTAAGGGTAGAATTACGAAGATACAAGTTAGTTAGCACCTAATGGAGTTCGGTATCTTCAATGTTAAATACTTAATTGATATAATGAACAAGGTGGTACTTATAGCGCTTCCGTGCGGAATCCCTGCGTTTTGAAGTACGCTCCATGGAGATTCACATCAAAGCATCTACCGCTCAGGAAGGTTTTAATGAAATGTGGCCTTTGGCACTGAGCTGATGTATTTGATTCAAGATGTCTCTCTTTCAGGCCGTGACGTAGGCAATGGTGAGATAAAAATAACAGCCGTTAAAACTTTGCCTTCGCGAAACAACCGACAAATATCATGCTCTAACATGGTTAAGGGGTCGAGTGTAGACCGATATTTGCTTTAGGCACATTGTCTAGGAAACAGAAAGTGGCTTTCATCTAGTAATCATTTCATTATAGTGTTGACCATTCGTTCTAGGAGCTTTAAAAGGTATGATATTTGAAATTAGGCACAATCTTCCTTAGCCTCGCCATTTTCTAGACACTTATCTAAATGCTGCTAAATTCATTCTAGATAACAAACATTCCCCGTGACTTTCAATAGAAAAGTTCTCGTTTTTCTTTTTCCCCAAGTCTTTACCGTTCGTTTTTTTTTACAATATAGTTCTACTCTATATAGAATGCCGGTTTGTAATAATATAGGGGTGGGATAAAATAATTGGAACAGTAGAAATTTAACACCAATATTTCAATGAGCCATTATATTATGACTACCCATCTAAATTTAATTTTGACTGTTTTTTTTTGTAAATACATGGTTTTATTTATCGACTTTAATGATTATTTCTTTTTTTTTTTCAGATCGTGGTGTAGATGCTAAGATGCGTGACCTCACTGAGTTCAAAAAAAGGGCAAATTGATGGAGCTCGAATTGAAGGAACTTCCCTCACCAGAAAAGTTAAACTCCTTGGTTTTTCGGCAGCTACCATATCAAAGACCATGACAGAATTCAAGAAGAAGGGCAAAACCTCCTGCAGGAGGAGTAATTCCGGTAGGACTTCGAAGCTCGCTGAAAGAGAACGACGAGTGTTGAAACGCATTGTGATGAAAAATCCCCGGACAACTGCCCCTAAAGTGACTGTAGAGTTGAATCAACATCTCACTAGCCCAGTTTCGACCAAAACTGTTTATCGTGATCTCAATAAAGCCGGATATCATGGAAGAGCCGCCATCAAAAAACCACTGCTTTTTCATTAAAACATTCAGAAAAGGTTGAATTGGTGTAGAGATCACAAGGGCTGGTCGAAGAACAATGGAAGCAAGTAATATTCTTCAACGAGTCCAGTTTTTCTCTTTTCCTCACTGAAGGGCGAGTTAATGTGTGGAAGCAGCCCGGAGAAGCTTTTAATCTTGACTGCCTTCTTCCAACAGTAAAGCACGGAGGAGAGTCTGTGATGGTTTGGGAAGCAATATCTTGGAATTCTCTTGGTCTAATCGTTGCACTGCATGGTAGGATCAACAGCAACGAATATCTGAATATTTTGTAAGATCAAGTCCATTCCATGGTCCAGACATTATACCCTGATAGTGAGTGCTTTTTCCAAGATGCCAATGCTCCAATACACACCGCTCATGTGGTTAAAAATTGGTATGATGAGCATATGAGTGAACTACAACACATGGAGTTGCCCCCCACAATCTCAAGATCTTAATATTATTGAGCATTTGTGAGGCGTAAGAAGTCGTTACTTTCCACCGTCGAGTCTGAAACAGCTGGAGCAGGTATTGCAAGAAGAAAATACTCAAGATTCCTCTCAATGAAGTCAGGAAGCTGTATGAATCAATTCCAAGATGCATAGACGCTGTTTAGAAAGAAAAAGGAGGACCGAATCTATTAAATAAATATTCATTGAATTTAACACGTGTTCCAATTATTTGGTCAAATAAGTATTCGTAACGCCCAAGAGAAAGTATAGTTTAAGATTTATTCTACATATACTGTAGTATTGTAAGAATGCATGAATACCTTGAAAAAATATTGTCTGCATTAATTTCCAACGAAAAATACCATCATTTTAATGAACTAGTGCTAAACTTTCAAATAGGAACAGTAAGTTCGTAAAAGGGGTGTAAATAAGTACTCGTACCATGTAAGTAACATCGATCTATTTGTATTTCATAAGAGACTTCTCGCAAATTCTGTGATTCGAAATGCTTCTAGATTATTCTATAACAAGTAAGAAACCTTACGATCTGCTGCCGGTGCTGCAAGCGATTATTCTGCCAAAGCAAGCGACGTGTAGCATCTCTCCAGACCATCAATATGCCGAAGGTAAAAGAACACTCCCTTCAACTCCGAAACAAGATTGTGAAGGAGTATGAGGCAGGTAAATGATACAGGAAGATTTCGAAGCAGTTAAGTGTCCATGTAAGTTCGGTGCAGTCAATAATCAAGAAGTGGAAGAAACAAAGTGCAGTCACCAACAAACCAAGGATGGGTGCTCCGAGAAAAATAACCCCTTGGGCGAGCACTCATATGAAAAGAACTGTGAAAAAAGATCCCATAATATCTAGGAAAGAGTTAATACAAAAAATGGCGTCTGTTGGGGCCAACCTCACACGACAAACAGTGATGAATACACTGCGAAGGAAAGGACTACGCAGGTGCCGTGCGAGGAAGACCCCTCTTCTAAAGAAGAAGCACTTTTGTGCTCGTAAGCAGTTTGCTACAGTAATAATGATAAACAAAGAAGATAATTATTTCGACAAAATTTTGTTGTCGGATGAGACAAAATTGAATTATTTGGCAACAATTACAATCATATCGATAAGCGAGAATCGAACACCGCCTACAAACCGGAGAACACCATACCAACGGTGAAGTTTACTGGAGGCAGCATCATGATTTGTGGTTGCTTTTCATCTGCCAGCACAGGAGATCTTCACATCATAGAAGGAACGATGAATTCCCAGAAATACTGCGAAATTTTAAAAAAGCCCATTTTTTTAACAATTACATGACAAATTTGCAAAAAAAAAGGGCAAACAATTCAATATCAATTACAATATGAAAAATAAGTCAAAATCAACAAGACAGGAATCAGAAACGAAACAGAAAGAAAAGCAAGCAGTTAAATATAAGTTAAATTAAGGATATATGATAATAAAAAAATTATAAGTCAGAAAACATTTGAATACAAGGGGTAAACGAAAATATAAAAACTTAATTAAACAATATTCCCAGGAGTAATCAATATGAATAATAAACATGAATTAAACTATAATAGAAATACATGAAATTTGTCTTAAAGTATTATACGACAACATTGTAAAAGCAGAACGAACAATGAAAAATGAAAAGTAAGTAAAATCAAAAAGCAAGGAATCAGAAACGTAAACTAAAAACAAAGCAAAGCAAAGCAAGCAGTTCAATATAAATTAGAAATACAAATATGTGATAGTTAAAATAAAAATAAAGGTCAAATACAGTTGAATATAGGGAGTAAAAGTGATTGAAAGAGATCAATATATACGAGTAAATTAAGAAACAAAAGTTTAAAACTTAATTAAGCATTAGTGAAGTAGCAAATAAGAATGATAAACATGAAACTAAGGATAAAATATTTATATATAAAATTATTTGGATTCAAAGGGGACCATTTTTGTAAAAAGACAAACACAAAGAATAAAAACCAAACTGAAATTTTTTAGACAGAAACCAACCTTATTTCGTTGGAGCTGATATTTGGTCGGAACTAGCCAAGGGGAAAACTCTGTTGGGGGATTTGGTTGGTTGTATGTTTCTCTATTTGCCTGTATAATGAGTACTTTGGGAAGGATGAATAATCATTAAGTTCTGGGTTAATTTGTTTTATGAAAAGTGATTCCAGAATTTTTCATTCCAGAGAAGAGGAAGCGGAGGATAATAAACTGAAAAAATCAGGGTCAAGCGCGTGGTTAAGTTTTTGAGAGTGTTGTCTTATGGAGGAGAGTTCAGGTTTAGGTATAGGAATGTCAGTTTTATATGAAACTCCCTTATGCTTAGCACTCCTACATTTTAATTGTAGACTGGTTTAACCTACATAGCGACTTTGGCAGGTCGCACACGTAAATTTATAAATAATGGAGGATCGTAAGCATAATGGGAGTGATTCTTTGTGTTGAAAGAAAGAATTGATAGAAAGAAGATTAGAATTAATAGGAAAGAACTGGCATTGAGGACAGTACTTATTCAGAATCGAGAGTAAAATTTTATTGAATTGAGTGGTAAAATGTTGAAGATATGGTAGTTTCAGGAAAAGTTTTTGTTTCGGGACTGTTATTTGTTGGGTTACGTGAGAGAACCTTTTATATGAGAATTTAGAGGTTATTCTGTCAAATAAGTGGTCTGGGAAGAAACTGAAATGAAAAAGTTCCTAAGATATTATATTTCAGAATTAAAGAGAAATGAATTTGAACAGATTTTGTATGCTCTATGTATACGTTTTTTGATGCTGGCAAGTATAAAATGTGTGGGAGTGCAACTGAAGAAATGGGTGCCAAGTTTGGTGGTAGTAGGTTTTCTGTAGATTGAGGTACTAAATTTAGGGCCAATTTTTGTAACGATGACGTAAAGAAAAGAGATTTAATTGTTTGTTTCTGTTTCCGTTGAAAATTTAATATTTAAGTGTTATTGATTGATGTAACTTAAAAATAAAGGGGCATGGTCTTTGTGTTTAAAAATTAGAAAGCAGGTGTCAACATATCTTTTAAACATTAACGGTTTAAATTTAACCGGACAGTTCCTTACCCAGTTTTTTTCATGGTAAGAAAGAAAAGCATTTTTAAAGCTGGGACCTAATGGGAAGCCCATACTCATCCCATCGTGTTGAAGATAAAAAATATCATTAAAAGGAATCACTGTATTTTCTACTGTCAGCTTTAAGAGAGTGGAAAAAGAGACTTGTTTAAACATAAAACGTTATCTTTGGATTGGTAAAGGGTATCCGTTATGATTTTACAAATTTCCAGGACAGGTACATTTGTAAAAAAATGACTCCACTTCGATAGAAGTCATAAACGTGTTGTTTAAATCCAATGTGAAACAAATTTTACAAATTCAAATGAATCTTGCAAGGTGAAATCGTTGTGAGTGAGTGGGTCAATGATGGGCACTAAAATTTAGCTGGGTTAAAATGGGGGTATTGATGGTAGATATTATTGGAGGAGAGGTAGTCCAACCTTGTGAATTTTTGGTAAACCATAGATAATACCAGGGATGTACCAGAGGCAAACAATTGGTTGTAAAAGTCACAGAAAATATTTCTCTATTTTAAAGAACGAAAAAAATTGTTTATTTTGTCTTCACTTTTCAATATATATTTAAAATGATCTGTATCCAGTTTATAAAATTTAGAAGCATCCCAAAGAATAGTTTGCATTTTAGAAATATTATAATCAGTTTGATTTAAAATAACCACCCAATTACCTTTATCCGATTTGCATATCACAATAAAACGATCCTTACGGAGGTTGGATAGGATTTCAAAATCTTTTAAACTGAATACTTATATTTACCTGTTTGCTTTTCTTTCTAGTTTCGTTTTTGATTCTTGTCCTGTTGATTTTGACTTAGTTTTCATTTTGCAACTGATATTGAATTGTTTGCCCTGTTTTTTTGCAAATATGTCATGTAATTGTTAAAAAGATTCTTGTATTTCTATTAGAGTTCAATTCTCTAAAGATGGTCATTGTTAATGACCAAAATGTCCGGAAATTAAATGTTTGGAACTATCACATAGGTCTTCATATTCCTACTACGAATCAGGTTCCCAAGGAACGACTCCATCATGAGTCCATTAAGGACTAATGATAGAGTTCGGTCTTGCGCCGAAACGGATCTGCGCCGAAACGGGTCTGCGCCTAACTGGGCCATTCCCTTATCTGGTGTCTATTGGTTATGGCTTAGGGCAGTGTTGTGTAATGTTCGTTTACTGACAGAGTGTCTTGTGCACGTGTGTGAAAGGCCTGGGTGTCATTTGTACACCTGAAAATCAGCGTCTATGAGTTGGTTATGGGGGTGTCTAGTGCGGCTGAGGGTCGTAGTATTTTGGCGCGTGGTAGTGAGTGTTTTGTATTTGCCTTGTGTCGTAGGTGTAGGGTGGTCTCGCCACCCATGGTGTGTATGTTTTACAAAGAGCGGGAGGTTTGCGGGTACTTGTAGAAGGGTCCCCAGCCCCGGCATCGAACCTTCTCCGCGAAATATAATCTTCCAGTTCGAGGGCGAAGGATGTCACGCTGGACCTGAAGTAGAGCAGTTGTCTAATAATGCCACTACATTAACCGTACCAATTTGTCTTGGATCTTTTACTATCTTTCGAGTGTTTTGGCTAAGATAACGCTGTTAATATATCAATAATAACGGTTTTCTACGATGGTAAAAAAGGCTAACATAAAAGGGTAACTTTGAAACCAGTTTGTTTTGACTGGTGGATGAGCTATCATATAAATGTAGTCTTCCAGTTCGAAGTAGAGCAGTTGTATAATAATGCCACTACATTAACCGTACCAATTTGTCTTGGGTCTTTTTCCATCTTTCGATATATATATATATATATATATATATATGTGTGTGTGTGTGTGTGCGTGTGTGTGATTGAAAATCCACAAAGGAAAATAAATTTACACTGTTGACAAATTTGATAAATACTGAATTAATTTAATTTAAATAAACCTTCCAAACTTATTATTAAAAAATTCAACTCCTAATCATTCCTCTTGATCTATGATATCCTTTGGAAATCTTCTTCATTTTGTTACATAGGACATACGACCAAAGGATTAAACATTAGGATTAAACAATTTACCATAAGTTCTTATTTTTATACCTAATGTCGTTGAGAGAAATTTAGTTGAATCAAATCACTGAAATACTCGCGGGCAACGCTAACATTCCGCGTGAACTAACTTCCTCACCATGGGCAATCATTACTTAAGTCATTTGCATTCATTTTTATCGATTAAAATCCATTTCATTCGTTAGTGCTCGTTGCAGGCAGTATGTTAATTTTTAATCCACAACCATTCATTGCACCGATTCTTTTGTACCCCCCCTCCCGAGTCAATCTTAATTTTCTACTAACTTTGATCATTATTTTATTGTGTTTTTCTATTATTCTGTCATAGACTATTAACATGCAGATGCATTATCCTTTCTCTCGTTGCTTATCCCATTCTTGATGTCAATAAAAATCAAATACCTTGAATATCGACGGTGTCATTCTTGCGAAACGTCTCTTCCTTTAACCTTTACGATAAACTATAAATAAAATATCCTAAAGGATATAAATATATCAAAAGCTGGAGTGATTGCGTAACCCCAAATATCATGAGGGCTGCAGTTGCTCGCAATAAGATTCTAAACGGACATCGCGAAGAAATATTTTCCCAGTGCTGTTAACTAACATGGGAGATCTTCCCTCAACCCCTCCAATTTATTTACTGTAGCTCTATAAATGATTTCAAGGACCATTTCGATAACCATTTTACAATGCTGAATATCGATTAAATGGAGGTGACTTTCAGTAGATTTGTTAGTCTTTGTTGGTATTGATTTCTCGTTATGTTATCTAAAACGCAAAACAGGTTCTGGAAGCTCTGAAATTGGATTTAAATAGAGCAAGAGGAGATGGAAGAGAGGGTGGCGCAAACAGCTACAAGGTCGAAGGCAGCCGGGCAGAGCAGATAAAAAAAAGGCTGGCTTATGCGTTATCCTCTCCTGACTGTGAGAAGAACTCCTTTCGAGGGCTTGATGAAGAGCTTAGTTAGCTACAGTATTGCATTTTAACCTCATATATATATATATATATATATATATATATATATATATATATATATATATATATATATATATATATATATAATGCTGAATACTCCAACTAGCCCCAGTCTTGGCGGGAGGGGGAGGGGCAATGGGGGGGTGCGAATGGAAGGGGGGGGTAAGATTAAACATTATTTGCTTTCACTGATAACAATTTATAAAAGAAGTACAGCTTTTAGTCGTTCGGTCTACACCAGAACTATGGTGGTATACATGGATGAGTAAGTATGTACATGAAAAAGAGATGATGCCAGGCGCTGCGTACGACCCGCCACTGCCTTCTTCACACTAAATACTGCAGTGTATTGCATCCTCTCTCTATGAAAGGCAAATTTGTCATAAAAAAATCAGATTTTTTTGGTCCTGACACAACTTAAATGGATAGTTTTTCGTGTGGTTGAGGCGGGCGGATTCAGCAGTATGACCTAGTGGCTACAATTGAAGTTTGAGGTCTGAAGCCTAGGGTATTTAAAAGGATAATCATACCATATTTACTTGAAATTGTATTTCCAATGGTTTGCAGTTAGTTTTCTCAATCACCTGTGGAATTATAAATACTGAATTTTCCCATGTAAATACAAAGTAACCTTTCTTTTTCTCTTTTGCTTCTCTCCAAGGTTGTATTGTAGCCTTTATAGGATAGGGTGCAAGTTCTCCCTCCAGAACCTTTGTTGATCTGGTTAAAGCAGTGGCAGGGACTTAGCCTCTGTAATTGATGTGCGACCAGGATTCGGCTCCTCTAATACTCGTATTGCAGGTGGTATCGTGAGCGAGAATCAATCCTAGCTCTTTACGATTTATATCTGATCCCTGTTCCGTACCAAGTAAGAACGTATGCAAGTAAGATTTTGCTACAAGTTTTGCGCTGTGGACCACTTTCATGTGAATAATATTTTTTTATATTGCGCGAGAGTGTATGTGCGCGAAAAGATTTACCTCGACGTAGACACTATGGGAGTAGACAAGTTAGATGAGATAGCTTTGTTTGGTGGCAGATTGACGTCACAGAAGTCATTCGTGGCCTCCCCTTGGTCGCTGTAAAGCGAAGACTAGAGTGCAGAGGTGCAGAAAACAAAGAATCAAACACGAGGAGGCCACTCACGTTAGGGTCAACAGCATTATCTTCGATTGTCCTTCCCAACCTTAAAACAGGACTCTAGACATGAGTCTCGATCCTCGATGGCCAGCTCCTTCTGCGTCAGAAGTTCAAAAAGATTAGCCATTACTCTCCTCGCCTGACAACCTTTCCATGAGAAAGATGTGACTCGTTAAGATTCTTCAGTCTATTCTCTCTTCTGCCGTCACAAATACCTCCCTAGCTAGATGACCTCTACATGGATTAGTCTTGCCTCATTATTTTGTGGTAGTATGTCGTCGTGAGGCTGCTCCCTCTCTTGCCTAACAACCTCTCCAGGGGGAAAATTCTCGTCTCTACTCTTCTGCAGCCTGGTTCTTGTAAACTTCAAAACACCGTGAGGATTTACTTTCGACTTGGTTTCTGGGGTGATGTACGCCGAAATTAACACCGATTAAGAGTCATTTCTGACTGATCCCACCCCTACCTCTTTAACAATTCTCCTCTCCTTCCGGAAGTTCCAACAAGCGCAACTCTCCTTTTCATCCATTCGCCTTCATGTATTTAAACTGGCATCGTCGAGTAGCTCAATTCTATTGATGAATTTGTCCGTGGGTATTCAATGCGGCCCCCTGGGGGCGCTCTCTAATGGTTTACTAAAGCAGTTCTTTCAACTTTTTCTCTTTTCGTTATTTTTCTGTTTATTTTTATTGTTATTCTGTCTCTTTTTATTTTCTTTCTCCACGCCTGAATAGACCGGGAATCCCTTGAGAGTGGGAGTTAAACCCTACTCGCTGAGTGTTAACCCCCACGTGATGATAGCATGGATAAAATAATATCTCTGGATGTTTTGCAATGTCTTAACGAAGGTAGAAGATTAAACACATCAGGTGTTTTTTTCTTCTGTCAACGAGGTGCCATTTCTACCTGATTTTTTGCCCATTGAAAGGTCAGGATTATGAGGTTTATAGATTGTTTCCAACTCTTCATCACTCCCGTCTCTTTTTTTCTGTGAGAAAGACAGTGGAAAAGTATGAAACGAGCGTAAGTTAATTAATTTCAGTTAATAAAGATTGTTGCCTCTTCCAGAGGTGTCCCTCAAACGGTTTTAATTCCTAGATATCTTCGTTAGTTGAAATTAAGTTAGAATAGAATTTCAGTTAAAGCTTTAAATATTTGAATTTGAATAACGTCTGCACAGTTGCAGTCCGAGTAGAGTTTGAGCGATTTGAAGTTTAAAGGTAAGCTTAGTTACCTAAGAAACGTTTTTGAGTTTGAAGTTCGACGATAAATGAAGTCATTCAAGGAACATTTGAAGTTTAACACTTAATGAGTTACCTAAGAAACGTTTGAATTTGAAGTTTGGTAATATTTAAACGAATCTTGTAGATATTAGTCACCCAAAGGTTTTCTAAAACCAAATATAACTTAACTTAACCTAACTTAAACTTTACTAGCCTATTCTAGATTAGGTTGGTTAGGTTAGGGTTAGTTAGGTTAGGTTATATTAAGCTCAGTAAAAATCTTCGAATGCTTCATCTTTACAAGATCCATTTAAACTACATTAATAATACAGGATATGTTTACGACTTTGTTTTGAATGACTTTGATTGACACACACAAAATCGTAAAAATGATTAAAAACTGTAAAGTGAAACTTGAAGGGAGTGACAAGGGAGGTTTAAAATGGAGAAGAAAAGTGAGGAAGATGTTCTGCTTAACACAAGTTTGAACTGTTTTACTTCCTCCGTTTAAGTTAGCTGAGTTTAAATTGTGTAACAGATACTTTACTACTAGTTGAAAACACTATAGCCCCAAGATCTAGCCCTCCCCCCCACTTTCAAGATCCGCTGGTGAAGGCGGCGAGCAGTAAAAGCCAGCCTGTGTTAAGTTTACAATTTTAATAGCTCCATAAAGTTAGCCACTCGGTGAGAATATGGGAGAAATTTAATGTTAAAAAATAGACAGATAAAAAGGAGTAGATGGAGACAGGAGGATTGAGGGCAAGAATTGTATCAGTTCAATTGCTAATTATAATACTAATTTCATTTTACAATTAATAAAATTGATATAAATCTCGAATCAGCTTAACCAACAAAGCAATTATTAAAGCGACGACTTATTGAACCTTAAAACTCAAGGATCATTTAAAAAGATCCAGCGTGAACTCATTTATTCCAGAGATGATGTTTGCACAGAGCTTTCATCCACGTTTCTGAGTCAAGAGGAACTTCCAACTCATTCATATGTTAGTGGCAAAGTTTTGTTCCATAATTAAAAGCGCTTTATTTATACCGTTAATTCGATCTATCGACAATTATAACTTTGATAAACTAAGGTAGGACAGTGAAGTGTACAAGTATCCGGTTGTCCAATTTACCTTTCTTTTTTCTTACTTGACCTTCAATTTTTTGGGGGGGTTTCCTTTTAGCGCGTTTTTACTTTTCAAATGTTGTGCAATTTCGAATCTTCAATATAAAATCTGCCAAACTTTATATGTATGATTTCTTTAACTCGCGCTGCTATAAAATTAAAACTCGTCTCGCGATTTTCACTTTAATAAAACAGTAACGCGAGGTACACTACCAAATTAGGGAAGACTGAAAAAGAAGTTGACTGGGTGCAATCACCTCTGTCAGGTGAAAGGCCTCGGGCAAGTCGTAGTACGAGGCGGCCAGCTGTCTCCCGAAAAGTTATCAAATGCCAAATATTTCCATTTATGAAATATTATGAAGGAGAACCCGTGATCTTTCATTCTTTGATAAACTCTTTAAAAATAAATAATGGGGAGTTGGATATTATTCTTTTGTTAAAATCAAAGGAAACATCTCAAAAAATAATGAAAACTTTTCAAATTGAGACATCTGGGAATCGATGAAACGAGGCAGCACACGCCAAATCTCACCACAGTGACTTCCTTCAGACAATAATAGATAAGAGAAACTTTTTACTCCTATTCCATTATATAGAAGAAATTAGGTGGTTTATTTCTATTATTCGATTCATTTGATGAAAGTTTGTTGATGAGTAAATAAAAATATACATCAATGAGATGATTTCTGACATTATTCATTCATGGACACACGCAATCAAATGCGCTTTAATATCGAGGCAAAAAATGAGTATGGATCATTTCTAGTTTCATCAATCACCTTTCTTAACGCTGACGTGGTTGAATTACAGGGACCGCAATAGACGAAGAATAAACGAAAGATGACATAAAAAGCGCGAGAGGACAAATCAGAAAACTATCATTCCGATAAGCAAGTTTCACCAAGAGCAAAAATAATTATACCTTCTGATTTATAATATACGAGTACACTACCGATCAAAATAAGAGAACGATTTTCTTTTATTAAAATATTTTCAAAAATATGATGTGTTGGTAAATGAAATTTGCAGGGTACATAAAGATATGCATTCAAATATATTTTATGAAGATTTCATATGATACAATCGTATATTCAAGAAGTTATAATTATATTAAATAAACTAGCAAAATAAAATATTGACACATGTAAAGTAAGAGAACGATTCTTTCAGGAAGATTTTAGAATTTTCTTAAAATCATATGGCAACATTTTGTTAGGTAGTTAAGAACAGTACAGGCGCCTTTGTTGTCGTATTCACTTTGCAGACATGGCACCACACGCGAAAGTGACTCCTGAGCTTAGTCAGAGAATTATTCACTTGAAGTCTTCGGGAAGAATACCTGCGATTTTAATGGAATTAGAAAGCTCCAAGACTGTGATTTCGCGCGTTCCGAAGTTATACAATGAAAAAAACCCCTATACATCTCCTGCAAGGTTCGGTCGACCCCGCATAACCACTCTGCGAGAAGACAGAGCTATTAGGTGCTTCTTTATGGAGAATCCCTTCGAAACTGTTGCAGGAATTTCTCGAAAAAATAACACCAATAGTGGAAAATAAGCGAACGTCTTCAGTGTTCCGTCATCTAAATGAATCTGATTTAAAAGCTCGCTCCCCAACAAGCAAATCAATCATCAGTAATAAGAACCAGAAGACGAGACTTAAATATGCTAAAATTAATATATTTGGATATGATGGCAAACGCTTTGTTAGACGCGATACCGTGACAAACTTAAGTAACCCTAAATGTATTAAAAATTCTGCCAAACATGGAGGAGGTAGCGGCATGGTATGGGAGATGTTTTGGTCTAAAGGAGTTGGTCCGCTAGTGCGATTAATTGGAACGGTAAATGCGAATGTGTACCTAAACATCGCAAGACAACATGTTATACTTCACTCTGAGCATCTCTAAACCAGCCAGTAGTATTTATGCAGGACAACGCACCATGTCATATTGCAAAGCGAATAAAATACTATTTCGAACAAGAAGATATCAAAGTAATGAAGTGGCTTTCTCAGATCCCGGACTTGAACCCATTTACGAAACTCAAGGAAGATCATTGGAGACAAAGTTCGAAACCAGCAGCCTTTAACTGTGACGGATTTATGAACGAAAATTGAGCAAAAATGCAACAAAGTAACATCAGAATTCAACAAGAAACTGGTGAGGTCCTGTGGTGGTCTTTGCGCCAAAGTTTCAACTTTGTCAAATTTTGCTTAGTTTCTAGTGTATTTCCTTGCTAAGCAATTGTATGAATAATCGTTCTCTGATTTTGCACATGTCAATATATTATTTTGTTAGTTGATTTAGTATAATTTCTTGAATATACGATTTTATCATATGAAATCATCATAAAATATATTAAATGCATGTCTTTATGTGCCATGGAAATTTCATTTATCAACACATCATATTTTTGAAAATATTTTAATAACAGAAAATCATTCTTATATTTTTCTCGGTAATGTAGTTGCCGAAAGAATTTTAGGAGTGGTGACATACAGAACTGAGTTAATTTGCTGATATGGAAATATATGTAACCGTAATCTGAGGTGGCATAGACGGATGGAGGGGAAGAGAACAGACATAACTGAATATACTAACTGAAAAGGGAGGAAATGAACCCATAAGAATATGTGGCTCCAGGGGTGTACATGAAGAGATATCGGTACACATTTTAGTCTCGCCAGGAGCCTTCAAGCTAATGTTTTAGCTGTGGTGTTTCGTATTAGTACATCCACACCTCTCGCCTGTTGTGTTTTAGAGCCGGAATTACGTGGTGGTTTTGGGCAGGGAGAAGGATCAGTGAACCTGTCATATAGCGAGGCTCCAACCAAAAGGACCATCCCCCATGTTTGACAGCAGAGTTTACGGATCTTGAGCCCATCCTCAAGACAACCTTGTAAGGAGACCAGAGTTCATTAACAATGGGGACGGCTTCAAAAATGTCATGTCTTCCTGATTCCTAATGTTACTTCCTTTTCCTTTGGTAAAGGGAGAAGGGAATGTACAAAGAAAGGTAGTAGGTCCTGGATGATTTGAAAAGAATAACAACCTCTACAGACGAGTTAAAGATATCAGTGGTATCCTTATGCCCTTGTTAGTTAAGAAAGTAAATTGTGAAGGAAATAATAATTAACAAGTTTCAACCTTAAAATATAAATAATTGAATGAATACCTTTGACAAAAGAAATATGAATAGTCACGTTCTCTGTTTGAATTGTATTGCTATCTCAGGCATTCAGCTCGTTTTTTTTGCGCTCTTACCACTAAGACAAAATAGAGCTGAATATTTAGACAGGCTGAAACCGAACGGAGGCAGCGAGAGAAGTTTCTTCCAAAGAAGGAGCGTAGTCAACTTACTCCTTGCAGTCTTCTGATTCATAAATGTGAGTGTAACGACTGCAAAAGGCCCCCACACTCACCTACCAGAGGGGAAAGGGAGAGCCCTAAGATCATCTACGCCAACCATTAATCCCAAAATGTGGTTAGCAATAAAATGAAGATCCACAAAAAGTAATAAAAAGTCATTAACCAGCGAGTGAAAACCCGACTGGCCGACGATAAAGTGATGCAGCAGACAGACGGTGGAAGGATCGGGAAAAATGAACAGGGTGAGAATATCTAAATCTTACACTTCCTCTCTCTCTCAAGTTAATGAAACAATTATTTTTATTCGCCTCAAGTTTGACTTCGACTGCTTGTTCGTGAGTTATTAAAAAAACAAATTTAACCTCTTAAATGGATTATCTTGCCTAAGTGTCTTGTAAGAAAACAATGTTTGACTACCCATGCGAAAAGATATCAACTATCTTGTTTGTACTTTCAAACATATACAAAAAAATAACAAAGCCACGTCACAAGTAATTCACATTGCCAGATGCTCAGTTTTCTATCATTCACATAGACATATCAGGTCCTTACCCTCGATTTGATCATTTTTACTATTTCTTAAACATCATCTCCAGATACAGCAAATGAGGTATTGATCTGAAATTAAATCCATTCACCAATTTGTCGAGGATAGATTTCTTGCTTTGGGGCGCCTACAACTATCATATCCGACAATAGTAGTAACTTGCGCTCAAATCCTTTCGCTGACTTTACAAGGTCCATCGGCATTCAACATATCTTTACTTACCTTAAGAACACGCGGGGAATGCAATCCTAGAATCATGGGAGAGCCTCGCCAAAAGGTCCTTACTTACTGGTCCTTGCTACTGAGAGCATATACATATGTAGGTACTGCTCAAAGTGTTTGAGAGGAAATGTATAGGGCTAAAAGTGGTTGGTTGGATATGTGCAGGGAGAAAAGTGTGAGAGGATATGGGTGGGGCTAAACGTTTTGAGAAGATATGTATGGGTCTAAAAGTATTTAGCAGGATATGTCTGGCGCTAAAAGTGTTTGAGAATAAATAAGTGAAGAAAAAGTGTATGAGAAGATAATATGTAGGGCTCAAAGTATTTGCCAGGATATGTGTGAGGCTAAAAGTGGTGGTAAGATATGTGTAGAGCTAAAAATGTTTGAAAGCATGTGTGGGGCTGAATGTGTTTGGAAGAATATGTGTGTGGTTAAAAGTCAAATATTTGAGTGCATGTTTAGGGCTAAAAGTGTTTGAGAGAGTATGCGTGAGGCTAAAAGTGTATGCAGCAGAGTAATTTGATCGTATTTCAGAATGTGGATGGCGTGGTGTGATGTTCGCCTCCGTGGGGTTGCCATTGAGCAACTACGCATATCTAGAATGATGATAATTCGCGACGCATCTACTTCGATGCTTAAAATATCCCACATGTTGGGGGTGAAACTCACTCACGGACATTAATACCACACACCGACACACACCACACCATCTCTCCCCAGAACGGCAACACCTTACTCGTTCCTGCCTGCATTCACCCCCCTTCCTTATACATACCTAGTCAAGCGCTTCGATAGAAATTTCCCAAACCCTCTCACACTCAGCAACTTACACCCTACCCACCCAGGGAGTCTCAATCCAGATCGAATCTACTTGTTTTTCTTTTTTGCCTCTTTCTTTATAACCCTCTCCTTAACCTCCTGGTTTGCTGGCGGCTGATTTCCCAGGCCGGTCGCTGACCAGCTTTCGTCCATTCATCTCTGGTTGGAGTGGTCGAGAGAAAAGGGCAGCCCTCCCCCTTTGCTTGCATTCTTCCCACCATTTTATTTTTCTAATGCCCTCCACCGTCGCAGCATGGGCAACCATGCTGCTGCTGACATCTCTAGATTATTGTTTTTTTCCAGACTCAAAGCTTACAGTTGGATCCATGACCATGTCTTCCACACATTTCCGCCACTTTCTGGCAATTTTCGACGGTCTCAGGCTTCGTTGCTATTGCGCTATAAATATAAGGGTTCAGAGTTGACGCCAAGCCATTTATGAGCGTCGAGTGCAACATGACTCACATAAATCGCGACCCCACATATTCATACCCAACCATGTCCATGTCATCTTGTCACTCCTTACTCAAAAGCTCGGCTGCACCCAGCCATACCACAATGAACAAAACCTAATCTGAACGAATATATATATATATATATATATATATATATATATATATATATATATATATATATATATATATATATATATATATATATATATATATATATATATAACGGGTGTCCCAGAAAAAAGTTACCGTACTTTGAATTAGCATAACCCAAAAACAATTGGAGATTTTTGGGTCCTGCAAAAAGTGTTTTATTTAACAATTATTTATCTGTCTATTCTGAAAATTTCATTAAATTCCCTTGTATGATATTGGTACAGTAATGGGTTTAGTGGAGGCTATCAAAAATATGTTTGCGCAAGGAAGTAAAATAATGAAACGAAGCCTAGGAAGGCTAGGCCACCGTGCCCTTTCAAGAGAAGCGTAGGGAGTCTAGGTAGTCTAGGTCACTGTGCGATTCTTCACGCAAAGCCTAGGCCATTTTACAGTGTTTTTTCAGCCACGCTGTGGTATGGTCTCGTTATTATTGCTTACTAAGCAAATCAAGCGTTTCTGTGTAAAAGTTTACTTACATAGAACCTTTTTAATTATGCTGTTAACAAAAGATCAACGCGTATTTGTAGTCACAAACTTTATTAAGATTGGCAGTATTAAACAAGTACAAGATTCATTTGAACAACGTTTTCCAGGTAGGCACCCACCAAGTAAGCACACAATTTGGAAAAATGTTCGCAAATACCAACATAAAGGAACATGTTTAAATCTACATAAATAAAGGTCGTTCGGGTCGTATGAGAACCATAAAAACATCAAAAATATCGAAAATGTTCAGATGACACTTTTTCAAAATCCACATGTATCAGTCAGAAAGAATGGGTTACAATTGCCAAAAGTCATCATTTAACCGCATTATTAAACATGACTTAAAATGGCATCCCTATAAGATGCATGCAAGACACCAGCTTCTTGAAACTGATTTTCCTCGTCGTAGACAATTTGTCGAATGGCTTCTCCATAAACTTGCTCGTTTCTTGGAAATCATTGTGATTGGTGACGAGGCAGCCTTTTTCATGAGTGGAAAGGTAAATAGCCATAACATTCGGCAATATGCGCCGCTGAACCACCCCCTAGCATTCAACATTGACAGCAGAAAGTTTCTCTGTGGATCAGAATAACTTGAATGGTGCTGTCTACCTGAGCATGATCAACGAAAGGATCTTCCCGGAACTCCGCCAGATTTACGGCAATCAATTCAATAGACTTTGGTGGATTCAGGACGGCGCACCAGCTCATAGACAGCTTGCTGTAAGAACAAAACTAAGAGAAACGTTTGACAACCGCATTGTCGCGCTAAATCATGCAGTTGAATGGCCCCAAGATCCCTTGACTTAACACCGTGCGATTATTTCTTATAGAGATATCTAAAGAATAATGTGTATTCTACTCCACCACAAAGCATCAACCAGTTAAGAGATAGTATCACACGTGAAGTCAATAGACTTAAGGAAAATTACAAGTTAATCAAAAAAGTTGTTCAATCAATGCGATCAAAGGCGCAACTGTGCTTGGAAAGAAATTGTTAAAAATTGTTAAAAATAGATTTAAATATATTTGTTGATTTTAAACTTCGAAGTTTGATTATTTTACTTCCTTGCGCAAACATAATTTTAATAGCCTCCACTAAACCCATTAGTGTATCAATATTGTAAAAGGGAATTTAATGGAATTTTTATAATCGACAGATAAATAGTTGATAATTTGTTTTCTTTTGTCAGGACTCAAAAATCTCTAATAGTTTGTGAGTTATATTAATTCAAAGTACGGTTAACTTTTTTATGGGACACCTTGTATATATATATATATATATATATATATATATATATATATATATATATATATATATATATATATATATATATATATATATATGTATATATATATATATATATATATATATATATATATATATATATATATATATATATATATATATATATATATATATATATATATATATATATATATGCGTACATAAGTATGGGTGACGTCACACACGAAGTCTAATGTAGGGCCCTATTTATATAGGATGGCCCAGCAAAACCTTCACTTAATTCAAACTTGAATAACTCAGTCAAATATGATTGGATATAAATTAAAATTCGTATACAAAAACTTAGATCTATTCCTTATTATCTCTGGTAATTACAATAATATCACTATAAGAGTATTGCTACATAGAATTAAAATAAAATAGTTACTCAAAAATTTGTTTGCCGAATCATTAAAACGTGTGATACTCGTATTTATGCGGACGAAATACCTACGAAGTCTTCATTCCTAAGCCATTTATTTAGCTATAATTAATTAGCTGTGTTTTTTCTCAGTCTCTCTTTCAGGGCATCATTTAAACTTTGAACTTAGCAGTAAAGCGGCTGTCGCCGTGTGAAATCGGAGCCAGTGGTGGTAGTGTAGTACTCGTGGTGGTGGTGGTGGTGTAATAATGGTGGTGGTAGTGTCGTAGTAATGGTGATGGTGTAGTCATAGTGGTGGTGTGGTAGTAATAGTGCTAATAGTAATGGTGGTGGTAGTAATAGGGGTAATAGTGATGGTGGTGGTAGTGGTGTAGTAATAATGGTAGTAGTCTTAGTGGTGTAGTAGTAGTGGTAGTGGTGTTGTAGAAGTGATGATGGTAGTAGTTGTGGTGGTGGTGTAGTAGCAGTATCTGTTGTTGTAGTATAAGTGGTGCTGGTGTACTAGTGATGGTTTGGGTGGTGATGGTGGTGGCGTAGTAGTGGTGGTTGTGTAGTAGGAGAAGTTGTTGTAGTGGTGGTGTAGTCAAAGTAGTGATGGTGGAGTGTAGTACTCGTGGTAGTGTTGGTGTAGGAATAATGGTGGTAGAGTGTAGTAGTAGTAGTGGTGATGGTGTTGCTGTAGTCGTAGTGGTGGGTTGGTAGTGATAGTGGTAATAGTGATGGTGGTGGTGTAGTAGTAATGGTAGTAGTGTTAGTGGTGGTGGGTGTAGTAGTAGCGATCGTGCTGGTGGTAGTAGTTGTGGTGATGTAGTAGTGGTGGTATTAGTGGGGTTCGTGTAGTGTTGGTGGTTTAGGGTTGGTAGTATTGTTTGGTGGTGTAATAATAGTAGTTGTGGTGGTGGAAGTGGTGAAGTAGTAGTAGTGGTAGTAGTGGTGTAGTAGTAGTAGTGTTGATGTAGTAGTAGTGTTGGTGTAGTAGTAGTGTTGGTGTAGTAGAAGTGTTGGTGGTTGTGTAGTAGTAGTGGTATTGGTAGTGGTAATGGTGGTGATGGCGTAGTAGTAGTGGTGGTGGAGGTAGTGTATTAGTAGTGTTGGTAGGGGGGTGGATGTAGTGTAGTAATAGTGGTAGTCTCAAACTCAAAACAAGAACCCCTATGGCAGTAGTTAAACTCAAACAAGAATCCATTTAGCAAATCTGGAATAAAAAAAAAAAAAAATCTTCATGGCGAAACTATTGAAGTTTGGTCTCATTGAACAGATCATTACCACACCTTTCTTATGGCCCTCGTCCCATGGATGGGACCCTTAGAATGCGTGGAATTCACCAAAATTTCTGAAATGACACAAATGAAAAAGTTATACCTGGTTTCTCCATCGGGAAAAAAATCGGCAAAAGAAAAGTAACACTTTTCTGCCGATTTTTCTGATAAGGGGTGTTATTATACTCGTACCCCCTATCACAATGGTGTTAAGTTTAAACAATAACATTATAATAGAATAATGTTTTAAAGAAAAAAGTTGGAATGAAATTAGAATGGTTCGTGAATTTACAGATGGAAATTGGATTCGTAGAAGTGTTATAACTCAATTAAAAAGATAAAAACTACTGGTTTGATAGCTGGGAAGAAAGGTAGTTGCGGCCATATTGAAACTGCTACGACAGAGAATAAAATGATTGAAGTACAAGAACTTGTTTTATTTCAGGAGGAAACCCCCGAACTTATCTAGCCCAAAGAGAGATAGTTCTCCGGTGAATTAGGAGGTATTTCCCGTTCTTCTGTACAACGGATTTTAAAACGAAAAAAATAAAAGCTTATAAAAGAATGCGCATTTCCCTTCGTGATATTAATATAAGAAACTTTGTAAGTTCTATGATCGCTATTCATCTCAAGATACAAGAAATTTGTGTTTACCGACCAAAAACCTTTGACTTTTGAAGTGCTAATAAATAGTAAAAGTAACAGAGAATATTTGAGGTAGTCAGTATTGATGGCCGTGTTAGTCAAGGCATGTTATGCGCACGTTCATGGTCCCGGTGGTCCTCAAACTAACCACAGAGACCTACAGCAAATTATTGGAGGCGTTGGTGTTGCCCTGGATCATGTAGGTGGCGGCTGTGCGTGTGCAGCAGGACTCTGCGCCACGTCACACAAGCAGGAGGACCCAGTCTTGCCTGTCCGAAAACTTCTTTAACCACATCACTTCCACCATCTGGCCTTTTAACTCCCCAGACTCAACTTGTAGACTATTGTGTGGTGCATGGTTGAGAGAGAGGGAGAGAGAAAGATAGATCAAAAAGTCTTCTCGTACCATCAAGGTGGAGCTTAGGTCCAGAATCACCTCAGTTTTTACCCAGTTGAACAGAGGGGCCGTCAAGAAGGCCTGCTGCCGGTCTCGACGCCACCTGGAAGATGTGGTTGAGACCGACGGCGATTTCAATGAACTAAATGAATAGCACAATCCTTCGAGTCTTTAACATTTATTGAAGTTAGCCGCCACCCCCCGCCCTCTCTCTCTCTCTTATATATATATATATATATATATATATATATATATATATATATATATATATATATATATATATATATATATATATATATATATATATATATATATATAGGAAGGGACTGCTCCTAGTGAGACGCAATTTAATCCAGAGTAAGAATCCAATGGCAAAGAGAATGACATTATTCATTTTTTATTTCTTCTGGTTACGTTTCGAGCAAAGACAAGCTCATCTTCTGGCCTGGTATATTCATATATAATTGTACCTTCCAGTACAAATTAATGTTAATGTTAATTGTTTGCTATTTAAAGCTACTTTTTGTTCAATTTTCAGGCCAGAAATTGAGCTTGTTTTTGCTCGAAACGTAACCAGAAGAAATAAAGAATGAATAATGTCATTCTCTTTGCCATTGGATTCTTACTCCGGAATATATATATATATATATATATATATATATATATATATATATATATATATATATATATATATAAGCATATAATATTCACAAAGATGAGATAGATATGGCAGCGGTGGAAGATGGGGGGGGAAGATGGGTGGGGAAGAGTGGTAAGCACAGCTGGGTGATGATGACGTCACGGCTAGGGTTTGGTCGCTGAGTTAATTATAAATAAATAATTACCTTTAACTATTTATAAATTGTTTTGTAATTACATTTTTATATAAATACCCCATAATTCCCTCTGTGAGAAATGAAGAAAATGAATAAAGAAAGATGAAAGGAAAGATTAAACAAATCGACGAAAGGAAAGAATTGGGGATGGGGGAGGGTAAAGTAGCGAAGGACACGTGTGTAAGTGCTTTGCATGAAGTGCCCACGCCAGGTGACCTTTGATCTTTTTTTAGTTTTATCCATTAATGCCCTTTAATGTCGATAGCAATATCTCCCAAGGGTCGCTTCGTCTATACTTGTGCGGATGATTATCAATTTAACTTCGCTCACCCTTTCGTTAGTATTTCAATGCATTTCACCCTTGACGCCATCGGATTGCAAGCGCTTTGTTTCTTTTTAATGCAATGAATCTCTGACAAATGAGGTGAATCCCTTGTGGAGCGCGGATCATAGCACCTTGAGAGACATAGACCTCCCTCCCCTCAAATGCCTCTTCCCCAAAGAAGGGCGGCCTTCAATGAGAACGAGGATTGTTTCAGGAAATTATGCACACTCCTGCGCTATTTCCCCCAATTACTCTCCTCTTTTGGTTATTGCGGTTGCGTACCCACCATACATTTTCACTTTTCTGGCAAGAAAAACTTCCTTCACTGCAAAATGGAACCAAAGTCATAAAATTGCGCCTGCTCTTTGTCTTTAGCGCCTCAAATACATTGCGTTATGTATCCTTTTCAAACACTCAAGTAAAGCTGTCCCATTTGGTGTCAAATGATACTTATTTTTGTTTATTGAATAAAAATATCCTCGACTTTACTACATACCCACATCTCACCACACGATAATTAAAGCCCTTTCTTTCTGTCACTTTGGCCAAATGCGCTTTTGTTCTTTCCCACATCAAACCATCTAAAAAGGATTTGCATTACCTTTCGGCCCAATTTGCGCTCTCCATTTGCCTTAGAGGGAAATTGTGCAGTAGCTGATTTGCTGGGAGGCTGCGTTGCCGAGTCTAGTTACGGCGTGTCGAGAGCAGTCTAATTTAGGGTCCAAATTATGCGCTGCCAAAGTCGACAGACGCGCAGTTGATTGGTTATTATTACCTGAACTTGTCGGTCGCGTGTCTGAGCCCAAAAAGCGGTCGTGTTTGGATGAAATGGATAGGGATACATTTCCTTATTGAGAAAAAAAAACTCTAAGGAAGAATACGCTTTGATCTGGTGAAAAATAAAAAGAATAAATCAATATTCGCACGGTTAAGGCTCCAGCAAAAAAAATATTAAAACGATAGATACCAGTCACGTGACTACTGGAAAGTACAAACGGCTTCTAGACCCAAACGGCTTCTAGAAAAGATAGGAGAGATTAAATTAATAAACCTAAACAAAATACGAATCAGAGGACCGGATATATTGAATTGCAAAAATAAATCAATTACAACGGGAGAGTCAGAAGGTGAGACGAAAAAATCGAAAATTTGAATTTAGAAAAAAATGATTTTATGAAACTCATTGGAATAACTTCCTGGGGGAAATTAAGAATAGCAGAAACAAATTAAAGAAAACTTCTGATAACAGAGAGAAAACTCTTTCAAATACCTTCCATTTGTGGCATGAAACTAAAAGAGGAGAACCGAATCTTAATTAGACTAGACATATTCGAAAGACATGAAAGATGGAAGAAGAGATGAGCAAGATAATATAAATAATGCAAATATCTTCAAATTAAAGAGAGTTCATGCTCTCAAGCAGAAAGAACTTGCACTAACAGGACTTACCTAAAACTGTTTTGTCAACTTTATACAGAATGCCATAGAAGGAATCGTAAGAGCATTCTTCCCCCCCTCAGGATATCAGATACTCCCCCGATGACCTTAAGATCCTTATAGTGATCATTATCCCGAAACCAGGAAAACTACCGACGGAATTTAAGTGTTTGTGACCAATATCTCTACTTAAGTTCTCGGGTTAAAGTTATGGAGAGATCAAGTGTTGTGGACTAGTGGGGATATGAGCGAAAAAAATGGCATCTAGCATTTTGGATTCAGCATTTTCCATATTAAAAGAGAAATTAAGTCTGCCATTCAGATATTGTAAGTATTTATGTTACTGTTAAAAGTGAACCGAACTAGAGATTTATTTTGAGATCATTTAGGAAAATATTTCAATGAATTCATGTTATTCATAATTTATATAAATCTATTTGATTGTTGATCAGAGGTAGAAGAAAATGATTTTTTCATAATTTTTAAAAGCATCATCAACCGTTTTCCCCGCAAAGTGGAGTTGGCACGCATCAACACTACTTAATAACTCCCCATCCCTTTAGGCCAGCCATACTGTAAAATATTTACTCTAATTTTTAAGGTAATTTAATGGCAACTCTACAGCGAGTAACTTATTGTATTTTTTACAGTACCAATCAATTTTAACATAACATAACATCACATAATTTCACGGATGACAAAAGCCGCAAGGGCCTATCAAAGGTCATCCATCCCACAAACTGCATTTTTTTTCTCATTGTGGTAGCCCTGCCTACTTGGACATAAGGCGCTGTAAAAAACACAGCCTACTACTAAAGCTATATTAAAAAAACATTAACAGTGTGTAACTAACAAATAACAACGATAAAAAAAGAACAAAAACTAAAAAAGATTACCAAGAAGAAGAAAAAAGGCAAGGAGGAAGCGGGCTCCGGCGTCGGGGGTAGGCTCGCCTCCCCACAACGCAGGAACATGCGACCTACAAAATGAAACACACATAAAAAGGTCAAATAAAATGGAAAGCGTTAAGTCCACAAGTCTGTATGCACGAATCCGTCCCGAATACAAGGGACAAGCGTTAGAGACCCCGCTCGTCCCGCTACCGGGGCAGGTAAAGTGCGCGGAGATCACCTAGAATGGGACATTCAACAAGAATGTGCCGAACAGTCTGGAGGATAACACATGCTTCACAATATGGTGCAGGCAAGCGCTCCATCAAATGGCTGTGCGTCCCGCGAGTGTGTCGAATTCGGAGACGACAGAAAACAACCTAAAGCCGTCGCGGCATTGGTGGGTAGGTCCATGGGAACAGTCGCAATGGCACGCAACTTTAAGTTCCCATCGACGGTCTCCCATTTCTTTGCCAAACAACCCTGAAAGCTGCCAGTATTCCTGCCATGTAATCGGTGTGAGGAAGAGCAAAACACTGCTCTGGTTGCCCAGTCCTTGCAGACTCTTTGGCGCTCTCAATCCCCGCAATTCCTACATGTCCAGCAACCCAGCAGAAGATAATCTCTGCATCCGCCCGGCTAGCTATAACCATGACGTCACGGATATCGCGAACCAGTGGATGCGGAGATTCCAATGCCCCGAGAGCAGTCAGGACGCTTTGTGAGTCGCTATAATTCACAATCTGATCTTCGAACCGGGCACGTCTCGTTATCTCCTGTATCGAGCGGTGAATTGCAACCAGTTTGGCCGTAAAGGCAGATGTAGCGCCTGGAAGAGCCCCGCTGACTTCAAAGAGAAGGGATACGGCGTGGAAGCTGACCACCTCTTGGGACTTGGAGCCATCTGTATGCCCTGACACGGTTCCAGCGTGACACGAAGTGTGCTCCCAAAAGGTCGAATGCAATACTCCCGGCGCTGTACAAGCTTTGGGAGCAAAGTCAAATAGTCAAAGGTGGTACCCTCCAGGGTGGCGTCCCGGGCAAAACCAGGGGCGCCACCGGCCCGAGAGCTATACCTAGCTCTCGAAGGAGTTTCCTAGCCCTAAAACCAAAGAGCTTAAGGGATGACTGACGTCTCTCGGCAGCATAGGCACCGTCGAGATCAGCTGTGGATGCAATAAGAGCTGTTGGCGACTGAGGGAAGCACCAGGATTGCAAGTACAGGCGAATAATGCAATGTGTAGAGCAAGTGGCATCTCCCCAGCATCGACAACTAGTCTCTCAATGGGGGAAGTGCGGAAGGCACCGGCCACCAGGCGAAGGTCGTTAGGTGGATCGAGGTCACGTTCCGCAATGCACGCTCGGCTGCGGATGCATAAAACGCGCATCCGTAGTCGAGCTTCGAACGAACAAATTGCATTTAAATAGGATATGCTATTAAGAAAAACGGTATATGGTCTGTAGAAATTAAATTAATATAAAAACTATAATATATGCACATTGCCGAGTGCTAAACACCGGAATATTCTGCAATAATTAAAGGTCTGAGATGTTGCTTACTGGATCAAGTATCCTAAATTTCTCGAGTGTGACCCTAGAAACACAGTGCGAGATTTGGTTTCGAATCGGGAATGGAATCAGGTTTATCAAGGTGAAGACCACTTCTCTCAGATGTTCCCATATTGTGCATAAAGCGGAGTGAAGCTTGCACCTTGCTGCCTCAACATATGATAAAACGCTACTGCACGTACAACGGAAACCGTATATAATTTTAGATCGCATATTGGTAGGTGGTTGAGCTTTGACTTAAAAAGTAATCCGATTCTTAAGTCGGTAATGAGAACAATAAAAGGGGCAAGCAAATGTTCTCTGGGAATGTACATTGGATATACAGAACGCCTTCTCAAATTTCGTATTGGCGCTCACTGTGAGGGGGGGGGGGGGAACTAGAGACCCGGAATTGATCTATCTGTAAAGGTCAATTTAAAATATTATTTTCCTCAAAATCTTAATCTGATCTCCTCATAATTAAGACCCTTTTAATTAAACACAATCAGCCTCAGTAAAATAAGGACACTATTATTCAACTAGTTGCTACTAAAAATTTATATTTTTCCATTACCCATTACATAAAATTAAAAAAACTAACATTAACATTTAAGCTTTCGAAGTTACAAATTATTTAAAAATTTCATTCACTCACCTCACAGCTTTCTCCGAATCAGGTAATTTTTGGATATTATATTTATTTGTTTTACCTCTTCTTCCCCTTCTACACTGATTAATGTCATTTGAATTTATTTTGTATTTTTTACTTTTAATTTTTACTCAAACAACTGAAATTTGTCCTTCATATTGATATTTTCGCGTTATTTTTGCTTTGCATCTTAATATTTCGAGGCGAGACCCCGTTAAAAAACTTGTAAAAAATATTAAGAAAATCAAGTTAAAATTAATAACGCTGCCACAGCTGTGGAATTCAATAGAACCTATAAATATATATATATATATATATATATATATATATATATATATATATATATATATATATATATATATATATATATATATATCTATATCTCTCTCTCTCTCTCTCTCTCTCTCTCTCTCTATATATATATATATATATATATATATATATATATATATATATATATATATATATATATATATATATATATATCTATATATATATATATATATATATATATATATATATATATATATATATATATATATATATATATATATATATATATATATATATATATATATATAAGAGAACCAGGGCAGCAGAAAAGAAATGCATTTTTATTTCTTTATTTAATTTCAACCAACGTTTCGAGGGCCAGCCTCATCTTCTGGGTACTTGAATTATATTTAGTATAAATACAAAGTAATTCTGATACAAAGTAATACAAAGTAATTCTACTTGACATTGGATAGGTAACATAAGGGGAATGGTCTTACAAGTCACTTTTTTGTATAAGTCATGATACCCCAACGATAATTGATGGAATTGCATTGGTAATAGCAGCATTACACAAATTCACCTGGATTGGCAAAGTAAGGGAAACATTGATTTAAACTAAGAAGGTGGTAAAGTAAGGGAACCATCTAACGTTTAATATGTAATGGGAAAGACGAAGTTTGGTCGTTAAGTGTTGGTTTACTATCTAAAATATATATGGATTGAAGTAATCGTAAATCAGAGAGGGTATTAGAGACAACGTCATTTGCTGTAGAGACTATAGAAAAGTCTTCGAGTTTTACCTGTAAATTGCAAAAATTGGCGTGGAGTCGGATGATAGAATAGTCAGGTTTGGCTAGAGGCAAGATTCTTGCAATTTACAGGAATATATTTATAGATATCTTTTGAAAGAGGTATAAACTTAGCTCTATCCGAATGAATTGCACGCATTCGAGAGTAGTAATCGCATTTATTCATAATAATCACGCAGTGACCTTTGCCAGGTTTGCTAATGATTATAGAATCCTCCAGTTTTAGTTTGTGTAAAACCTTTAAATCATTGAAAGAAAATAACGGAGATAAACTTTCTGTTGTTAAACTTATAAAAGTACTTATTAGAAAAATATTTAATTTCTTCTAAGCACCTATTTTTAGTCGCGTGCGAGTCTATTCGCGGGCGACTCTACATCTCACTATGTCGGGGGTCGGTCGGTCCCCGTTTTGCTTTTTTGTGGTCATTGTAATAACATTGTAACTGTTCGGCTGATTCTAAGGAAATTTTAAACTCTTATGTTGTTTTACATTTTCGCTCGAATGATAGTATTGTCAAGGTTTTCCCAAGGTTAGTCCGGGAGTTATTGAAAGTTTTGAAGGTTGTAAGGTCATAAATCAGAATAAGTGAGAGCACGCAACTTTTTGGTCAGCAGACCTTGTTAAGAGACGAAATGTATTCTAAATTTTCCAAATTGTAAAGAAATGATTCGAAATACATAAAATCTGAATAGTAACTCACTTTAAAAACTGGAAGTTTGAAACTGAGGTCCAAAGATAAGATTCTCTTCTCATCACTCAAGAGAATTCTGTTGAAAAAGTTACGAATTGTTTCATCTGGATTATACAAAGAGCATGTGTTAAGACCGATCGGCTCCAACTTAAGATTTTGACGTTCTAAGTTGGGACGATGGAATATAAAAATGGTTCGGTAAATGTGACAAATAAGAACATTGAAATCCAATATTTATACCCGCAAGCGAAAGGATTGTTTAGATTTGTGATATAAATTATCTAAACGAATAACTAATTGTTTTTTGTATGGAATTTCTTCTAAGAGAAATTTGACGGTCAAGGTTTGTACAACTCCGTATTATAAAGAGGCTTCTTAAGCACTTTAAAACGAATAAATTTGGGGACATAGTAATAACCTTTACAAATGGATAAATATCTTAAGTCCAACTAAGATTTATCAAACTTCTTTGAAGTAGTTTCAAGCTGTCTGAATTGAAGAAGCGTGTCTTCATCGTAGCAGGATAGAAGAATTTGTAGAAATTGGGTTGGTTCGCCGAAACTTTGATCTCAGCAGGAAAATGAAGACCCACGAGTAGATGGAAAAGGAGATTTATTTCTGTCGAACGTTTCGTTCCACACATCGGAACAACTTCAGTGATTCTATTAAAGTCAAGGAAACTATGTACTCAATTTAGGGACGTACATTTACAAAAAAAACAAACGCTGGAAAATTCGGGTGTAGTTAAGGTCTTTGAGTTCTATGGGATAATCCAAGATGTTTATTGACCCTCTGTTTAAGATGTAGGCTAGTCTGGCGTATATAGCAGGCATTGTATGCGGTACACTTGAATTGATACTACACAACAGAGGATCCCAACATCGGATCAATACGATCTTTATAGTTGAAGAAAGAACCCAAAGAATTATGATTAATATATTTCAAGATAAACTGACATTGCAGTAGAAGGCTTTGCAAGATTTTCTCAAGGGTACCCTTCAAATAAGAAGTGGAGGGACCAATTAAAGTGTGCCAGCTGCAATGTCTGCTACGTTGGCCACTGTAGAAGTTCCAATATATGGAACGAAAAGTCTGACAAAAATAAATGTCCTTTTCCATCTACTCGTGGGTCTTCATTTTCCTGCTTATATATATATATATATATATATATATATATATATATATATATATATATATATATATATATATATATATATATATATATATATATATATATATATATATATATAAGAATTACAGAAACGTACACGTAAATGCAGGAAAGAGAACATTTTTAGACCAACCAATTTAATGTGGAACCAGGTTTCGACGGAGATATCGTTCATCATTAGTCGCTAGCAAACTAATGAGTACCAAAAGATGCTTAAGCTAGGAAGACAAATATGCAAGCCAGAATTTATTTAGGGAGCTGATTCGGGAAGGAATTTTTGATCAGAGGTCGGATCAATACCACGGGAAATTTCCTTTGAGAGTTTATTCAATTCGGTGTATATAGATATTAAAATGTTATAATTATAAATTATTACTTTTACATTATCAAAATCAACTGTATAGCCTTCACTATACATATATAAAAACAAGCTAGATAATAGACTTCCCCGATTATATCTCATTTGTGGTCCTTTGCTCTCGTAAGGAATCTTCAACTTCTAGATGGAATATAATAAACGACATGATCTTTATCGGAAGATCTTGTTTTAGACAGATTACTACGAATGGCATTTTTGAACTGCAAAGCAACATTAAAGTTGTTGGCCCCTGCTAGCTATTTAAAATTGATTAATTGAAGCGAATATGAGTAAATAATAATATCATCATCACTAACTATAATTTAAGAACTGGATTTTGGGGAGTATTTGAATAATAATTTCATCTTAGTTTGGTTATGACTTAAGTATATTTTAAATTTTTATCAAAGTACTTTCTAAGAATTTCTTTAGAGTTTGAAAAAACAAAATAGTTAAGTTCAGAAAATGAATTACAATTGGTGAAGTTCAGAAAATTTATTAAAATTTAAGTAAGGCTGATTTTTTATTTTATCTATAACTATATTTTAGCAACGTGATTTTTTGAAAATTTATAAAAATTTAATCATGGCTGCCCTCTTTTAGATTTTAGATTTTAATCTTAGTAGCGAAGCCATTGTCTGGTATAATTATTAAGCGCCTTTTTCTTAGAATTAGATGGTGTATAAAAGTTGGTGCTGGATTTATAATTACATTATCGTATAAAGATTAGGCGATACTGCAGGAAACAAGGATGATATAACAATTATCTCTCAGGAAAAGGAAGAATCTACTGACCTTTTTCATATTCGTCCTGATAAGAAAAGTAACGAATATAGGCATTAGAGTTGGTTGGATTTCGGTGCACAGAACAATAGGCTTTAATGTTAACTTTAATTTTTTTGACATCATGAATCATTTGTTGTTTAGTTGAGTTATTTAGTTCACATTCAAATTTAAATTTAATGAGGAGGTGATGTTTAAGTGCTCAAAAAAATGGTCAAATATGTTTAATTAATAGGCCAGGTGACACATATATCATTAACGTAGCCAAGCCTCCCCCCCTCCACTCTCTCTCTCCTGTTTCCCCTTTTCCTCTTAATAAATAGCAATAAGTTATAATGCCCTAAACAATTAGCAAGATTTAACAAAATTTGCTAAAACAGCTAACATAAGCAACAGAGAAATGATAGGCAGAAGAAGTTCAGTAAAATTTACTGCAACACCAAACTGATATAGGAAGTTCAGTAGTGTGTCGAGAGTCACTTGGCAGTGATGAGAACATTTATTCTTTGTATCATGCTCTCCAAGAGGGTGCAACACCTTAGGGGTGTAATGTTGGCCCACTCCTCGGTGAAGATTGCCTTTAGTTAATCATTGAAAGCAAGCTGACGACACCTTACGGCCTCTTTAAGGCCCTATCAAAGGTTTTCCAGTGGATTCCTATCCACAGACTAGAGTGACCAGTCCATCACCGTGATAATGCTGTCCCGGAACCACTGTATGATGCAGGCAGGCTTATGACATGGGGCATTGCTCTGCTGGAAAATCCCATTCCGAGAAATTATGGAGAGGTCTCGGACTGAGGGCTGCATGTAATCTCTCTCAGGACATCTCAGCACTTCTTTGAATTCATGGTGCCATTACAAACGATGAGAATACCCACCCCTGAACTTGACATGCAGCCCTTACGATCACAGAGTGACCTCCATGCTTTACTATTGGCAGTATGTACTCTCGATTCCTCTGCGGACTAAAACGTTGCTCGGAATCCAGAACAACTGGAACGTGGACTCGTCGGACTATAAGACCCACCCCCACTGACACATTCTCCAGTTGCAGTAAGCACGTGCCCAAGCCCATCGACGTCGCTTCTGCTGAAGGTTAATCAGCGGCTTCTCGGGGGCTTTACATGACTTCAGGCCTTGTGTAGGAGGTCTGCGACGGACTGTTCAGACGGAGTCCTTAACCTCGCCGCCTTCTGTTTATTCATGTCTTAGTTGGAAGGCGGGTTTCTTATGATGCCGATGGCTCATGCGAAACAGAAACCTTTCGTCACGTTGCAGACTGCCTCTAGGTCGTCTAGAACGAGATTGTCTCACTTTATCGGATCCTCTTCAAAAATTCTGCAACACCGGAATGTGATCAGCCAGCTCTCCGTCGATTTCTTGACAGTTGATAACCCTCTTATGGAGCCTGTGTATCAGACTTCTTTCAGCTACGATATAGTTACGAGTTTTGGCCATTTTTATATCATTATCAGATCCTTTAGACATGGAATTTCATAATAATCAGCAAATATGATGTGTTTTATGAAGACATTTTGACTGTAACATACCGCATACTGATAAAAGGATTTCATACATTTCAATAGCACCAACATTTTAGATATTAAAAAAAAAGTTAGGAGGAAGCTTTTACTTTTATTTTGCTTTCCAGCTGTATTGGACACATGAATACAAACCTACACCAACATATTCATAGACATACCTAAGGAATAAGAAAAATTCAACTTGTGCGAAAACCTTTGACTGCGGATATATATATATATATATATATATATATATATATATATATATATATATATATATATATATATATATATATATAGGTTGAGGATAAATCCCAAAATGAGACATGTAAAATTTCTCATTTAATTAAATACAACGTTTCGGGTACCTTACCCATCTTCTGGTCTATAAGATAGATTTAGAACACGTTTAAAAATACGAAAATTATGATGCACACAAGGATTAAAAATAAATTATTTAGTTAATTGAAATTCTGTCAAATCGTTTGAAAACTATTGAAACTTTAGATATGGATCAATTATGGGTACTTTAAATATGGATAAATATAACACTAGTTGATGCAATTATTGGTTGACACATATATTGGTCACTTAATGAAATAGTAATAAATTATTTAATTAATTGAAAATGTGAAAAAATCATTTGAAAACTGTTGACACTAAATATAGATGCTATAAATATGGATAAATATAAAATACTAATTAGGGTAATTGATTGGTACACAAAAATATTAGTCACCTTTAGTGGACAGCAAAAGCGGAGAGACTGAGGAAAGATTATAGAAGGAACCGATTAAAGATTGGTAGGTTGTGAAAAAATTGAGTGATTTATGAAATGAGAGGGAAAAAAGCAGTTGAATCAGAATTTAAACTGGGATTTAGTTGTTTTATAAATCATGATTCAAGAATACGGAGGGAAGTGGAGTTCTTTGCATCTATAATTTGAAAGTTTTTGTGGGAAATTTCTGTCTTACATTTAATTGAATGATCTCGAATGAGAGAAGTTTTTTCTTTGGTCAAGGTGCAGCCAGTGCGAGAGCGAATACCAAAATGAAAACAGACACTAGCCCCAAGTGAGCGAACAGTGCTGCCAATGTAGATCCCTTGGTGGCACCTGGGGCAAATGAATTTATAGACAACTGAACAGCTCATTTCAGGTGGGAGTATGTCATTAGTTCGGAAAAAGTGTCCAATATGAAAGTTGTTAAAGAAAACTATTTTGAAGTTGGAATGTGTGTAAAATCTTTTCAAAAGCTTATTAAGTTTTCGGCGTAAGGGAAGGTTGAGTGGGCCAATATCAGAGAGAAGACAATAGCGGACATCCTTTCATTTAACTAAATAATTTATTTATAATCCTTGTATGCATCATAATTTTTGTATTTTTAAACGTGTTCTAAATCTATCTTATAGACCAGAAGATGGGTAAGGTACCCGAAACTTGGGAATTTAATTAAATGAGAAATTTTATATCTCTCATTTTGGGATTTATCCTCAACCTGAAAATAAGCCTTCTTAGAAGCAAAACTATAGAATATATATATATATATATATATATATATATATATATATATATATATATATATATATATATATTGTGATAGAACGGTTTGAGGCCGCTTAATTTCAACCGCTATCACATGTTGTTTAGAAACACGTTGCTACCCACGTGCATCTTCGCCTTGAAGCCGGGCGCGTTATTGCCCCACCTGAAACAATATTTAACCAAGGAGGTTCATCCCCCCCTCGTTTCGCCCCATGCGCCGACCTCGACAAATTAAGTTAAGCTTATGGACAGAAAAGGTATTGTTCTCAGGCGCGGCTGGGCATTCCCTCGAAGCCTCCACTCCATTGTCCCCTACGCCAAGGGGATGGCTCGACTATTTATATGGAAACTTTACCAATAAGAGCAGATTCAGATCCAGATTATCGTCGCGAGACATCCCGCCGATCTGGTCTCACCTTGTGCACCAGGGCCCTCTACCTCGAGATCCACTATTTCGTCGAGAAGAGGACAATATCCCTTGAGTGCCAAGGTTCGAGCCTTCAAGACGCCAAGTCCACAAGGCCTTCCCTGTTGTTCAGAAAGAGAAGAACATTAGAACAGCCATTGTTCTTTGAGCCCGTAAACAAGAGACGGTTCTCCCCCCTCCCCCCTGTTGTTCAGAAGAGAACAACGTAAAACAGCCATTGTTCTCCAAGCTCGTTCGTCAAGAAACGGTTTTAATTCCTAAGGCGTCACGTCAGGATCATTTAATCCCCCCCTTCGGCGGGAACTCGCCAGCGGACCGAAGATTCCTTCGCGTCGCCTTTCTCTGCACAACAACGTGTAATTACGTGAGCTGAACATTACCTTTGAGTATTTAACCTTTTTGTCAACCCTATCCTGTGCTTTAAATGGTTTAGTGAACCATCCCATCCCTTTAATTTTCATTTGGTTACCTTTTTAAATCACTCCCAAATCTTAATCCTCGGATTAGCCAGATAATTCCCACGACCCTTTTCATTCTCTGTTTATGTAAACATTTTCCGTTTTGTGTGTTGTTGATAGTTTATTTGAAAAAAACCCTATTTTTATTAATGATAGCCATATTATTATCCTTGAGCTCAGTTCCACTTCTTAAGCATATTGAAGATAAATAACATCGGTCAACCAGATAACCACGCACTCGAAATATAATTGAATAGTTTCCTCAACGAATAGTTATATATGGTATATCGTCGAGAGTCCATTCTACGATATATATATATATATATATATATATATATATATATATATATATATATATATATATATATATATATATATATATATATACATATATATATATATATATATATATATATATATATATATATATATATATATATATATATATATATATATATATATATTTAAATAAACGCTATATCTTTGCAAACACTGGTGAGTCGAGTAAAGCATAGTGTTATTCGTTATAAGAATAGAGTATAGTAGTTTCCTTTTGTTTTAACGATTGCTATCCCCTTTTTTGAAACTTAAGAAGCTGGAGTAGCTCAAGGAACTGTTATAATAATTTGTTTGTTTGATTTTAGTCATTGGTTATCTAGATCGAGAAACCAATTACGAATAGGTCAGTGCCCATATTTAGGTAGGCTAATTCTCTAGAAGGCATAATTCTTATTGCAAGGAATTTAGTTGGTTGACTATTGCGCCCCCAAGTGCAAATATGACTCAGTTGGAAATCTTCAAAGCGCAAGGAGAATCCTTGGGACTTTCCGGAAGAGAATTAATTGAGTACGTTCAAAAGGAGCAAAGAACGGAAAAAGAAAAGTTAAAGAGAAGAAAAAGAAAGAGAAAACCAACGAGAAGAAAGAGAACTCCAACGAGAAGAAAGAGGAAGAGAGGAACGGAAAAGACAAGCTGAGCTTCACCATCAGATTGAAATGGCTCGTCAACAAGCCGAAATACAATCAACCACTTTACGTTCACAAGCCCCGCCCAATCTCCCACTTAAACTCCCCAATTTCAGGGATGGAGAGGATTTCGGAGCATTTTTAGCCCACTTCGAAAAGATCCTTGAAATCAATAACATGGATCTGGAGGCTGAAGGTGTAGTCAGATTATTTCCATTGTTAAATTGTAAATCGCGCGAGATTTTCATATCTTTACCATCTGAATGTACAATTAACTACAGCACCTTAAAAGCGGAGTTATTGGCCGCTCATAATATGACTCCTGATTTCTACCGACAAGAATTTCGAGGAGGTCGTATTAAATCCAGACAGACGCTCCGTCAATTCGGATACATTCTTCAGAGTAATTTTAAATTCTAGTTAGAATCCTCAAAGGTTGATCCTAACTACGAGTCCTTAAAGACTTCGTGTTGCGGGATCAATTTTTAGGGTCTCTCCCGGCGGAGATCCGCGCGTTCGTCAAGGATCGTCGGTGCCAGACCTTTAAAGAGTGTACCGAAGAAGCGGATGTCTATGCCACAAGCCATAGTTTATACCCCAAGGAGAATTGAACTTCTCACCAACCCCCCAACCGGGAAAGAAGGAAGGATTCGAGCCCCTTCCCAGGAAGCTGACGAAGTTTCCGGGCCCCGTAAAACCCCAAAACTTCTTTCCCCACAACAAACAACTGGACACCAAACCTCCCGTTAAGATTTCTCCTCCATCACTCTCCTCGAAGCGACCAATCATATGCTTCACCTGTTGTGTAGAAAACCACATGAGCTGGAATTGCCCCCAAAATTCTAGGCTGAGAAGTGGACCAGCCCACCAAGTTCACCAGATTAATGCCACCCCGGCTTCCCTGGTGGTGCAGACCCAAGCAGCAACTTCTTTACCTCCGTCAGGCCACCAGGTAAATTTTATTTTTGACAAAATTTCAACGGGAACTTTGAAATTTGAGGAGGGCAGCATAAACGGCTGCCGAGTATCGACTCTCGTCAGGAACACAGGGTGCACGTGTTTTATCGTGTCCGACGAGCTCCTCCCCCTAGTGGACCCTAACCACGAAATATTTGCGGTGGTACATGACTACCTTGGGCGGGCGAACCAATTCCTTGTCGTTAGATGTTACCTGCACTATCAATATTATGATGGCTGGGCTGAAGTCATTTCAGCACCCATACAATTCTGTTCCGTACTTATAGGACAGAGCCCCCAAGTAATTTCCGACCCTGTGTCTCAGGCCGCCCTTCCTCGAGGCCGAGCTAAGAAAGAAGCCAAGGAGCCCGTCCCCCTCAGAGCCCCGATACCGTACGAATTCTTGGAGACCCTTAACCAGGACTTTAGGAAGGCACAGAAGGAGTGTGAAGTACTAACACCCTTATGGGATAAGGCCCAAAACAAGGACACGGAGACTGTCTGTGGACCTAAAGAAAAAAAGTACCCCCAACGCGCCCATGGAGATACGTTCGTAGCACTGGACGAAACATCGGCGCTTGAAGAGGATTACCCCGCGGAGTCCCTTAATGTAATACAGACAGTTTGCATCCAACCTGATGCCGATTACCCCCTTCCTTCCCTAACAGGCAAGTCTTTTGAACCCTCTGACCTGGATTTCGACGCGCAGCTGACACCACATCCAAAGAGTCAGCTACAAGAACTATTATGTCAGTTCGACGACGTTATTTCAGAGAAGCCTGGATACGCTACTAGTTTCGAGCATGATATTAAATTAACAACCTTAGAACCCGTCCGTTCAAAGCCCTATCCCATGCCGATTCATTTACGCCAATCTTTTAACGCCGAAGTTGATAATTTAATTAGTTTAGACATAATAGAACCGTCCACCTCTATTTATTGTTCCCCAATCGTCATGGTCAAGAAATCCGATGGCTCTTATCGGATGTGCATCGACTTCCGGAAGTTAAATTCGGTAACTGTGTTCGACGCCGAGCCCATTCCGTTGGTAGACCAAAACCTCCACCTTTTTGAAAACGCCAAGTTCATCTTAGAACTCGATTTGTGCAAGGCGTATTATCAAATTCCCCTATGGCCCGATGTAAGAGCATATACCGCCTTGGCAACGGAGAAAGTCTTAATGCAATTTAAGCGCCTTCCTTTTGGCCTCGTCACTGCTGGTAGCAACTATAACCGTCTCATGAGAAGGTTGTTAGATGGACTTCCGAATGTATCATTTTACTTCGATAATGTCTACGTCGCTACTCATGAATGGATTCACCATTTAACCACCCTATTAACTCTCTTCGAGCGACTGCTCGAAAATGGCCTCACCATTGGCCTCAGCAAATGTCATTTTGCCCACGAAACCATAAAATACTTGGGTTTCAAAATAGGACAAAGCCAATTAGGTCCCCAAGAGGACAAGATTAAGGCAATCGCCGACATGCCTCTCCCGAATACTAAGAAGCAATTAAGATCAATCCTAGGATGAGCTTCTCACTATCGGCGATTTGTCCCGAATTTCGCTGCAATTTCGGCACCCCTCAGCTCCATTTTAAAAAAGAATTCCCCCGATCGTCTACGTTGGAATGATGTTGCTGTTTCCTATTTTAATCAGCTCAAGAGTAAGCTCATCTCTGCCTTCATTTCAAAGTTTCACAACCCGGAAAAATCCTTTAAAATTAGTACCGACGCTAGCAACGAGGGCATTGGAGGTGTACTCCTTCAATATGAGGATGACGGAACGAGTCATTCAGTTGCATATGCTAGTCGCAAGTTATTACCACGTGAAAAGAGATATGCCACTATAGAGAAGAAAGCTCTATCAATTATCTGGGTTATAGACAAATTTAAAATGTTCTTGATAGGAAAAAAATTTCAGATAGGAATTGACCACCACCTGTTGGCCTATATTCGGAATGTACGACACTCCAACGGCCGAATTATGCGCTGGAGTTTACTCCTGCAAGAGTATCAATTTAAGATAAATTATATAAAAGGTTCCGATAACCAGGTCGCTGACGCACTCAGTAGGAATGCGTTACCAAATAGTGTAGATTAATTGTATTCGTAGGATTAGGATCTCCATGTATGAATATACCGTCTTGTACGACTTAAATTAGATTCTCTTGTAATATAATTAGTTAATGTATATGTCTGAATTTTGTGGCTCAATGTCTATTTATTTCTCGTATGTATATATATTTGTACCCATTAAATTACGTATAAATTATTTAGTCCCATATGTACTAATTTTATATCATTTCATTGCGCCATGTTCCTTTTATGATTAAGTTTGTATTAAAGGTTAGTTTCCCTATAATCAAAAGATCAAAATAATCATATGTATTGAGGTAATTCTAGTTAGGTGCATGAAGGTACGGTCGGTACAAGAAAACAAGTTCCCCACAACGGAACTCTATCGTTGTCCCTTCTCTCTTTTTTTTCGAAGTGACAACTTCCCCCGGAATGGAGGGGTGTGATAGAACGGTTTGAAGCCGCTTAATTTCAACCGCTATCACATGTTGTTTAGAAACACGTTGCTACCCACGTGAATCTTCGCCTTGAAGCCAGGCGCGTTATCGCCCTACCTGAATCTATATTTAACCAAGGAGGTTCATCCTCCCCCCCCCCTTGTTTCGCCCCATGCGCCGACCTCGCCAGATTGAGTTAGGCTTATGGGCAGATAAGGTATTGTTCTCAGGCGTGGCTGGGCATTCCCTCGAAGCCCCCACTCCATTGTCCCCTACACTAAGGGAATGGCTCGACTATTTATATGGAAACTTTACCAATAAGAGCAGATTCAGATCCAGATTATGATCGTGAGACATCCCGCCGATCCGGTCTCACCTTGTGCACCAGGGCCCTCTACCTCAAGATCCACTATTTTGTCCACAAGAGGACAATATCCCTTAAGTGCCAAGGTTTGAGCCTCACCTGAATCAATATTTAACCAAGGAGGTTCATACCCCCCCCCTTCCCTGTTTCGCTCCATGCACCGACCTCACCAGATTGAGTTAGGCTTATGGGCAGATAAGGTATTGTTCTCAGGCACGGCTGGGCATTCCCTCGAAGCCTTCACTCCATTGTCCCCTACGCCAAGGGGATGGCTCGACTATTTCTATGGAAACTTTAACAATAAAAGCAGATTCAGATCCAGATTATCGTCGCGAGACATCCCGTCAATCCGGTCTCACCTTGTGCACCAGGCCCCTCTACCTTGAGATCCACTATTTTGTTCAAAAGAGGACAATATCCCTTAAGTGCCAAGGCTCGAGCCTTCAAGACGCCAAGTCCACAAGGCCTCCCCTGTTGTTCAGAAAGAGAAAAACATTAGAAAAACCATTGTTCTTTAAGCCCGTTGACAAGAAACAGTTCTCACCCTCCACTTCTGTTGTTCAGAAAGAGAAAAACGTTAGAACAGCCATTGTTCTGTGAGCTCGTAGACAAGAGACGGTTCTTACCCCGCCCCCCTGTTGTTCAGAAGAGAACAACGTAAAATAGCCATTGTTCCCCAAGCCCGTTTGTCAAGAAACGGTTCTCATTCCTAAGACGTCACGTCAGGATTATTTAATCCCCCCTTCCTTTGGCTGGAACTTGCCAGCGGACCCAAGATTCCTTCGCGTCGCCTTTCTCTGCACAACAACGTGTAATTACGTAAGCTGAACAATACCTTTGAGTATTTAACCTTTTTGTCAACCCTATCCTGTGCTTAAAATGGTTTAGCGAACCATCCCATCCCTTTAATTTTCATTTGTTTACCTTTTTAAATCTCTCCCAAATCTTAATCCTCGGATTAGCCAGATAATTCCCACGACCATTTTCATTCTCTGTTTATGTAAACATTTTCCGTTTTGTGTGTTGTTGATAGTTTATTTAATAAAACTCTATTTTTATTAATGATAGCTATATTATTATTCTTGAGCTCAGTTCCACTTCTTAAGCATATTGAAGATAAATAACATCGGTCACCAGATAACCACGCACTCGAAATATAATTGAATAGTTCCCTCACGAATAGTTATATATGGTATATCGTCGAGAGTCCTTTTTCGACATATATATATATATATATATATATATATATATATATATATATATATATATATATATATATATATATATACTATTTAAATTTGGTATCAAGTGTGTAAGGTTTAATGCTATATCTTTGCAAACACTGGTCTCAGTCGAGTAAAGCATAGTGTTATTCGTTATAAGAATAGAGTATAGTAGTTCCCTTTTGTTTTAACGATTGCTATCCCCTTTTTTTGAAACTTAAGAAGCTGGAGTAGCTCAAGGAACTGTTATAATAATTTGTTTGTGTTTTGTTTGTGTGATTTTATCATTGGTTATCTAGATCGAGAAACCAATTACAAATAGGTCAGTGCCCATATTTAGGTAGGCTAATTCTCTAGAAGGCATAATTCTTCTTTCAAGGAATTTAGTTGGTTGACTATTGCGCCCCCAAGTGCAAATATGACTCAGTTGGAAATCTTCAAAGCGCAAGGAGAATCCTTGGGACTTTCCGGAAGAGAAGTAATTGAGTACGTTCAAGAGGAGCAAAGAACGGAAAGAGAAAAGTTAAGAGAAGAAAGAGAAAGAGAAATCCAACGAGAAGAAAGAGAAATAGAAATCCAACGAGAAGGAAGAGAAATCCAACGAGAAGAAAGAGGATGAGAGGAACGGAAAAGACAAGCTGAGCTTCACCATCAGATTGAAATGGCTCGTGTACAAGCCGAAATACAATCAGCCACTTCACGTTCACAAGCCCCGCCCAATCTTCCACTTAAGCTCCCAAATTTCAGGGATGGAGAGGATTTCGGAGCATTTTTAGCCCACTTCGAAAAGATCCTCGAAATCAATAACATGGATCTGGAGGCTAAAGGTGTAGTCAGATTACTTCCACTGTTAAATTGTAAATTGCGCGAGATTTTCATATCGTTACCATCTAAATTGACAATTAACTACAGCACCTTGAAAGCTGAGTTATTGGCCGCTCATAATATGACTCCCGATTTCTACCGACAAGAATTTCGAGGAGGTCGTATTAAATCCGGACAGACGCTCCGTCAATTCGGATACATTCTTTAGAGTAATTTTAAATTCTGGTTAGAATCCTCAAAGGCTGATTCCAACTACGAGTCCTTAACAGACTTCGTGTTGCGGGATCAATTTTTGGCGTCTCTACCGACGGGGTTCCGCGCGTTCGTCAAGGATCGTCGGTGCCAGACTTTTAAAGAGTGTACCGAAGAAGCGGATGTCTATGTCACAAGCCATAGTTTATACTCCAAGGAGAATCGAACTTCTCACCACCCCCCAACCAGGAAAGAAGGAAGGATTCGCGCCCCTTCCCAGGAAAGCTGACGAAGTTTCCGGGCCCCGTAAAACCCCAAAACTTCTTTCCCCAAAACAAACAACGGGACACCAAACCTCCCGTTAAGATTTCTCCTCCATCACTCTCCTCGAAGCGACCAATCATATGCTTCACCTGTTGTGTAGAAAACCACATGAGCTGGAATTGCCCCCAAAATTCTAGGCTTAAAAGGGGACCAGCCCACCAAGTTCACCAGATTAATGCCACCCCGGCTTCCCTGGTGGTGCAGACCCAAGCAGCAACTTCTTTACCTCCGTCAGGCCACCAGGTAAATTTTATTTTTGACAAAAGTTCACCGGGAACTTTGAAATTTGAGGAGGGCAGCGTGAACGGCTGCCGAGTATCGACTTTCGTCAGGAACACAGGCTGCACGTGTTTTATCGTGTCCAACGAGCTCCTCCTCTCAGTGGACCCTAACCACGAAATATTTGCGGTGGTACATGACTACCTTGGGCGGGTGAACCGATTCCCCGTCGTTAGATGTTACCTGCAGTGTCAATATTATGATGGCTGGGCTGAAGTCATTTCAGCACCCATACAATTCTGTTCCGTACTTATAGGACAGAGCCCCCAAGTAATTTCCGACCCTGTGTCTCAGGCCGCCCTTCCTCGAGGCCGAGCTAAGAAAGAAGCAAAGGAGCCCGTCCCCCTCAGAACCCTGATACCGTGCGAATTCTCGGAGACCCTTAACCAGGACTTTAGGAAGGCAGAGAAGGAGTGTGAAGTACTAACACCCTTATGGGATAAGGCCCAAAACAAGGACACGGAGACTGTCTGTGGACCCAAAGAAAAAAAGTACCCCCAACGCGCCCATGGAGATACGTTCGTAGCACTGGACGAAACATCGGCGCTTGAAGAGGATTACCCCGCTGAGTCCCTTAAGGTAATACAGATAGTGTGCCTCTAACCTGATGCCGATTACCCCCTTCCTTTCCTACCAGGCGAGTCTTTTGAACCCTCTGACCTGGATATCGACGCGCAGCTGACACCACATCAAAAGAGTCAGCTACAAGAACTATTATGTCAGTTTGACGACGTTATTTCAGAGAAGCCTGGATACGCTACTAGTTTCGAGCATGATATTAAATTAACAACCTTAGAACCCGTCCGTTCAAAACCCTATCCCATGCCGATTCATTTACGCCAATCTTTTAACGCCGAAGTTGATAATTTAATTAGTTTAGACATAATAGAACCGTCCACCTCTAGTTATTGTTCCCCAATCGTCATGGTCAAGAAACCCGATGGCTCTTATCGGATGTGCATCGACTTCCGGAAGTTAAATTCGGTAACTGTGTTTGACGCCGAGCCCATCTCGTTGGTAGACCAAAACCTCCACCTTTTTGAAAACGCCAAGTTCATCTCAGAACCCGATTTGTGCAAGGCGTATTATCAAATTCCCCTTCCGGCCGATGTGAAAGCATATAACGCCTTTGCAACGGAGAAAGGCTGAATGCAATTTAAGCGCCTTCCTTTTGGCCTCGTCACTGCTTGTAGCAACTATAACCGTCTCATGAGAAGGTTGTTAGATGGACTTCCGAATGTATCATTTTACTTCGATAATGTCTACGTCACTACTCGTGAATGGAGTCACCATTTAACCACCCTATTAGCTCTCTTCGAGCGACTGCTCGAAAATGGCCTCACCATTGGCCCCAGCAAATGTCATTTTGCCCACGAAACCATAAAATACTTGGGTTTCAAAATAGGACAAAGCCAATTAGGTCCCCAAGAGGACAAGATTAAGGCAATCGCCGACATGCCCCTCCCGAATACTAAGAAGCAATTAAGATCATTCCTAGGATCAGCTTCTTACTATCGGCGATTTGTCCCGAATTTCGCTGCAATTTCGGCACCCCTCAGCTCCCTTTTTAAAAAGAATTCCCCCGATCGTCTACGTTGGAATTATGTCGCTGTTTCCTATTTTAATCAGCTCAAGAGTAAGCTCATTTCTGCCTTCATTTTAAAGTTTCCCAACCCGGAAAAATCCTTTGTGATTAAGACCAACGCGAGCAACGAGGGCATTGGAGGTGTACTCCTTCAAAATGAGGATGACGGAACGAGTCATCCAGTTACATATGCTAGTCGCCAATTATTACCCCGCGAAAAGAGATATGCCACTATAGAGAAGGAAGCTCTATCAATTATCTGGGTTATAGACAAATTTAAAATGTTCTTGATAGGAAAAGAATTTCAGGAGGAACTGACCACCGCCCGTTGGCCTATATTCGGAATGTACGACATTCCAACGGCCGAATTATTCGCTGGAGTTTACTCTTGCAAGAGTATCAATTTAAGATAAATTATATAAAAGGTTCCGATAACCAGGTCGCTGACGCACTCAGTAGGAATGCGTTACCAAATAGTGTAGATTAATTGTATTCGTAGGATTAGGATCTCCATGTATGTATATACCGTCTTGTACGACTTAAATTAGATTCTCTTGTAATATAATTAGTTAATGTATATGTCTGAATTTTGTGGCTCAATGTCTATTTTTTTTACGTATAAATTATTTAGTCCCATATGTACTAATTTTATATCATTTCATTGCTCCATGTTCCTTTTATGATTAAGTTTGTATTAAAGGTTAGTTTCCCCTATAATTAAAAGATCAAAATAATCATATGTATTGAGGTAATACTAGTTAGGTGCATGAAGGTACGGTCGGTACAAGAAAACGAGTTCCCCACAAGGGAACTCTATCGTTGTCTCTTCTCTCTTTTTTTTCGAAGTGACAACTTCCCCCGGAATGGAGGGGTGTGATAGAACTGTTTGAGGCCGCTTAATTTCAACCGCTATCACATGTTGTTTAGAAACACATTGCTACCCACGTGCATCTTCGCCTTGAAGCCGGGTGCGTTATCGCCCTACCTGAATCAATATTTAACCAAGGAGGTTCATTCCCCTACCCCCGTTTCTCCCTATGCGCCGACCTCGCCAGATTGAGTTAGGCTTATGGGCAGATAAGGTATTGTTCTCAGGCGTGGCTGGGCATTCCCTCGAAGCCCCCACTCCATTGTCCCCTACGCCAAGGGGATGGCTCGACTATTTATATGGAAACTTTACCAATAAGAGCAGATTCAGATCCAGATTATCGTCGCGAGACATCCCGCCGATCCGGTCTCACCTTGTGCACCAGGGCCCTCTACCTCAAGATCCACTATTTTGACAAAAAGAGGACAATATTCCTTGAGTGCCATGGTTCGTGCTTTAAAGACGCCAAGTCCACAAGGCCTCCCCTGTTGTTCAGAAAGAAAACAACATTAGAACAGCCATTGTTCTTTGAGCCCGTTGACAAGAAACAGTTCTCACCCTCCACCCCTGTTGTTCAGAACTAGTACAACGTTAGAACAGCCATTGTTTTTTGAGCCCTCATCAAGAGACGGTCCCCGTCTCCTGTTGTTCAGAAGAGAACAACGTAGAACAGCCATTGTTCTCCAAGCCCTTTCGTCAAGAAACGGTTCTCATTCCCAAGACGTCACGTCAGGATCATTTAATCCCCCCCCTTCGGCTGGAACTTGTCAGCGGACCGAAGATTCCTTCGCGTCGCCTTCCTCTGCATAACAACGTCTAATTACGTAAGCTGAACATTACCTTTGAGTATTTAACCTTTTTGTCAACCCTATCCTGTGCTTTAAATGGTTTAGTGAACCATCCCATCCATTTAATTTTCATTTGTTTACCTTTTTAAATCTCTCCCAAATTTAAATCCTCGGATTAGCCAGATAATTCCCACGACCCTTTTCATTCTCTGTTTATGTAAACATTTTCCGTTTTGTGTGTTGTTGATAGTTTATTTAATAAAACTCTATTTTTATTAATGATAGCCATATTTTTATCCTTGAGCTGAGTTCCACTTCTTAAGCATATTGAAGATAAATAACATCGGTCAACCAGATAACCACGCACTCGAAATATAATTGAATAGTTCCCTCAACGAATAGTTATATATGGTATATCGTCGAAAGTCCATTCTACGACCTTATATATATATATATATATATATATATATATATATATATATATATATATATATATATATATATATATATATATATATAATAAAATTGAAATTTCTTGTTATTCACTCTGGCACCCCAAACTGAAAAATGGCTTATCATAAATGTTATCACTATTCCTCAGGTACTACCTTTATTGAGATTTTGTTGATCAAATAGAAGAGCAAAATAAACTTAACTAAGGAGAGTAATTCTTGTTAGGACTTTATAGGTCTTAAGCTTACTAACTAGTCCCGCTGGACATTATAATAGGCTAATGCTTTTAACCCCCTACGATTTAACTCAATATATTTTTGTTTAGTCGTGCATACAATTGTCATCTTATTTTTTGGCCTAGCATCAACCTACTTACGGCTGATAGTAATTGCTTAGATTTTTTGACGGTTCGAAAAGCATACTAGGGCAATTAAAATAATTCTAGTTACACTTACGTTTCCTTATCAAGCTTACTACCGAATAAATATCTATTTTTAGTCTGTATAGAATTAAATAGAGCTACACTACTCTTAACCATGCATAATGTAATGATACTTCTTATGCTGACCAAGAATGAAAGCATAAAAATTACGCATATATATTATGTGAATATTATCTTAAAATGCCCAGAAATTTGGAATCAGGGTATTATGTAGAAGCAATTTCTGAAATAATACCTTCCTTTGCAATTTCTTTGAGAGCTTAAACCTTAGGTCCCAAAATATCTTAACACGTGCTGCTTTTGATATATATATATATATATATATATATATATATATATATATATATATATAGCCTTGGCAAAAATTATGGGTCAGGTATGAAAAAGTGAAGAATATAATTGAAACTCATTTTTTTCATACTTGACATAATACAAATAAACATTTTTGCGCATATTCTATCAATAATAAATATTTGATGCGTCCTCCTTTTGATTTTAGAACCGCTTTTATGTGTTTTTGCATACCTGAGGCTAAGTTGGCACAAGTGGTTGGTTCAATTTTCTGCCACTCTTCATGAATTTTGGCTATTAATTCACATTTTACGGAAAATTTGTGCACCCTTACTCTTGTGCCCAACGTGACCACAAATGTTGAATGGGGTTAAGGTCTGGAGATTGAGAGCACCATTACATCAACGTCACCCCTTTCTTTTCAAACCAACCCTTTGAGACTCTAGATTTGTGGCATGAAGCATTGTCTTGTCGGAAGATTACACCAGCTGGTATGTCATTATTGAAAATTTTACCGAAGGAATGTTGATAAACCTGGTCTAATATGCTGGTGTAAGTGTTGGACTTCATTCTACCCTCACAAGTTAACAACAATCCTAGACCTGAAGAGGACATGCAACCTCAAACCATTACACTGCCATCTCCAAATTTGATTGTTGGGACAACATAAAAAGATCCAGGGATTTCAAAGTTCTGCCGTGAAATAATTTTTATTGATTAGTTTGATATCCAATAAAAATGTGTACAAGCGTAATAAATTGGTGGAACCTAATGTAGAGAACCTACCTCAAAGTTGCTTTCATCAGACCAAACTATTTTAGCCCACTCATCATCAGTCCAATTTTCATGCTCTTTACCCAAGATAATCGCTCTTTCTTGTTCACCTTAGACAGCCATGGTTTCTTTCTAGCTTTATATCCTATGAGCTCAGCTTCTAATAACCTTCTTTTCACTCTGCGTCTTGATATCTCTTTATTTGTTGCTGCACGAAACTCATCAGCTACATCAGAAGAGGATTTTTCTTATCAGCCAGATATGTCCTTTTCAGCTACCTATCTTCCTTCGGAGTTGTCCACATTTTGCGACCTTGACCATCACGATTTTTGAAAGAATTGATCTCATTCTGCCTTTTAATAGGTGTGTGGACACCGTTTCTCGAGCATTTCAATTTTCTTGCAATTTTGACTTGGGATAATCCCTCTCTGCCCAAAGCAATGATTTGAGCTCTTTGAGCTTCGGGAATAAACACTTGTAAGTTAACAATAAGATAATCGCTTGCCCCAACCACTTATGCACAATATGCAAAAAACGCATCAAAGCGGTTATAAAAGCAAAAGGAGGACACATCAAATATTAATTATTGATAAAATATGTGCAAAAATGTTTATTTGTATTATGTCAAGTACGAAATAAAGGAGTTTCAATCATATTCTTCACTTTTTCATACCTGCCCAATAATTTCTGTTTAAGTTAGCCGATATATAATTTAAACGATGTTGACCTATATGATGGTGGCCCTCACCGATTAGACAAATGTCGACCAGTTATAATGGCCTTCTTAAGGGATTTAACATTCTGAAATAAACCTGAAATTGGAAATAGAGAATATACTCGTATATGCCGTCTTCTGGTGCTTCAATAAAGGACAAGGACAGGCTGGTCGAAATAAGGGACTGTCATTTGAAATAAAAGCCGTTTGGAGACCTTAGTCTTAACTGAGTCTGAGAGCAAAACGTATAAAAAAGAAAAGTTATTGAAAAAAATGTTTTCAATATAAATCCTTATTTTATAAAAACTGATAAGGAACTTTTGAAAATGTAAAATTTAGATTTTTGTGTATTTCTCCCAGACAAAGCCAAGCACAATAAATTATCAGCATAAAATCTTCTTGACACATAACTACCCACCCGCGTGTTTTACAGTAACTTACAGTAAAGAGTGCAACAATATTTTACTGCAAACCTTTACTGTACGACATTGTTAATTTCACAGCAATATTTTACAGTATAATCAAACACAAATCTACCCATCAGTTTTTCTCACGCACGCCACAATGACCATTCATAGCGAGGAAGATGGATGTGTTGTAGCATCTCGTCCATTCAGCGTTCATCACTAGGCAAAAATGTCTCAAGCAACCCCGTAACAAGACTTCAGAATGCACTCCTTCCATGCACAATATAATTCACTTGCTCCTCGGCAGGCTCTTTACAACCCTTCGCAGACCTTGTCACTCACTTTCCTTCCAAGGGACTCTAGGTTAAGAATCTTCTCAGCCATGATCTTCTTGATGTAATGGCAACAGTTTCTACGCCGATTAAAATTTTTGGCTATTGCCATTGCACTTTAATACTTTAGTCTTGCGGTCATCCAGCCATTTTATGAACGATCTTACTCCTTAGAATAAAGAAGTGGTTCACCACATGGTCAAGAAAATCAACATAATGGTCACCGTCCATCATCGGGTAAATGAAAGAAAGCAGACCTCTACGTCCGTTTCACCAGAGAAACACCCACAAGCCATCGCTGAATCAGGGTGTTTAACTGCATTGTTTTGTCTTTCATTAACTGTTGCGATGTGTCTTTTTTTTCTTATTTTTATCCGAAGTAACACGTTGCTTCTTCATGCGAACTGTGAGAATTGGCCATTGAACGGTGGTACGATACGTCTTCCAGCAGCTTGAGAATATGTTTTATAGGTTTTTATAATTTACATAGATGCTATCAACTGAGGGTTCTTCAACATTTCTTTCTTCATGCGATTATCTGCAGCATAAGAGCTCTTTCGATCTTCCCCCACTGTTAAGTTGCTGCATGATTTTCGACTTAGCACAACCCGTACGCTCACATATCGTTATTATCGGTTCATTTTCTTGCATTCAAGCTAAAATACGAGTCTTCTCCTTAACAGAAAAATACTTTCAATAAATGTTCCTTGCACTTTACTCAAAACGAAGAGCATAAACAGTAGCGCATAAAAATATAATAATAATTTAATACATAGTACGGAAAAAGCCACATCAGCTCTATCAAAATTTTGGTAGGTTTTGCCTCTGTGTTAGAATAAAATATCAATTTCAAATAGAGTCGACCCCCCATATTCGCGGGGGATAGGAACCACGGAACCCCGCGAATATTGAAAAACCACGGATAGTTGACGCTACCCCCAAAACACCCCCAACCCTTCCCAAACATCGTAATACGCTCACCATATTAATTCAAGAAGTTATGTTTTGTCATGTTCATGAACACATACAGTACGAAATAAAGTATCAGAACACATTAAATTATTTTATTGTATAATGTTTACTCACCTGGAGATAGTTTTGTTTTGATTGAAGAATGATGATTGATGACTGATGATTGTAGATGATGTTCCCTATGCAGTTCAATGATGACGATGATAGTGATGATGATATATCTGCACAAGGAAGCTGAAGAGATTCTAATTATCCTCAGACTCCTGCTCAGTAAAGACCGGAGGAGAAGGAGGAGGAGGAAAAAGTTTCTCCAGAGGTGGAGGGCGTAGTTTCGGGTGTGGTTAGGGGTTCAAGCTTTTTACTTGGGGTGAAGAACACTGTAATGGGAAATTGAAATCGTTGATTCTTCATGTTCTTTAGCATATCCCAGTAAGGGTTTATAGCAAGATCGAGACTATTTTATGCCATCATGGAACGAACCATGTGAGGGTCCCATGATTCCAAATCTGCCTGAACACTTTTAATTCTTCTCTGAAGATCAGCTAGCCTCTCTAACGTAAGCCCAACTTCAGCTTGAACTTCCTCATCTTCTTCTTCTTTGTCAGATTCTTCCGTATTTATCCTGGTTAATTCAACTAAGTCATCATTGTTTAATGGTGCAGAGTGTTCATCTATGAGGGTTTCAAACTCATCCTCTGTTACATCATCGAAACCTTCGCCACCAAGGAGCTTAGCAATTTAAAAGAGGTGTTAAACGATTGCAAAACGAGAAATAAAACACGCAAAATTACGACAAATACACAAATCACCGCTCACACACGTGGGACACAAGCGTACTGAATGGGGCGCGGGAAGTAGGTACATATACTGTACATAGTGTAGTCGAGCGAGTGAGATCTAAACGCTGATTGGCAGGAATCGTCCCGTCTCAGCCAACCAACACTTACGTTTTACGACTATGTACGTACGTTATCGCGGATGTGGTGAAATGGCGCAAATTTTGAATTTTAAGGCCGCCCCCAAATTTTCCGCGGATAGTTAAAGGCGCAGATGACGAACTGCGAATAGCCAAGGGTCGACTGTATGCTAGATAATTCTGAAACAAAATAGTTGAGCAGGTAGCGTGAGAATCACAGAATGATTACAGACCGCTTCCTCATAGCAAGATTATACAAAACACCTAAGTCATTTTGTATCCCCCATTTCCTCTGAAACGCAAAGTCAAAAGCGGCTTAGATCCCTTTTAGGTATTTAGTGTAGGTTAAGGGAAAACCAAAAGCCAGATCCGACGGCATACGTTGTGAGATGAGCTGGCATAGCCTCCTCATCAGCTTACTGATCGCCTCACCACACAGTATTTCAATGGATCCAGCAAATGTCACTCGTAACTTGTCTACTGTTCCCTACTGCAACAACCAAGGAGTACCTCGGACGAGAAGATGGAGTGATACCAACGCCTTGAGGGCATTTTGCATGCAACAGAATATAAAACATATCTTTGAAGTAGTCATGGTCTGCAATATCTCATACTGAACGAAGGATGGCCACTATCTCAAGCGTGAAGACAAAAGTGGCGCCTTCGAAGGACTTACCAATTTACAAATGGAGGGAGATGGGGGAAAAGTTCACGCCACCATCAGACTTGTAGCTGTGCATGTACATCAGCAAGAGGAAACAAGAAGACGAAATATCCTCCAAGGAGACCGAGCACACTACTTTCATAGTGTAGAAGCTTTAGGAAAAAAGGCATAGCAACACAGGTTCAATGAATCTATTGACCAAGAAAGATTTTGGACAGATCTCTCTGTGCAACCGGCCCGAAATCTAGGGTGCACTCTAACCCAAGAAACTAAGAACATAAGTGACATTTTAAGCAAAGCCACTGTCGAAAAGTGGCGGGTTACATGTGTACATGTGCATCATGCCCTATGCATAGTGCAGAGCATCCCTAATATAATCTCCTTAGGAAGCGCTCGGAATGTACAGGTCGCCATAGTAAGTAGGTGAGCTCGATCGATTCCACGATATAATAGATATGTTCGATAACTGTTAAATCTTGAAGCCGCATCCTAATCTATAATGGACAATGAAACTAAAGAGAAAGTTATACATATTAGAACCACAGGGACTGTACGCCACACAGCGGAGAATCTCCATAGCGCAAGGACAAGAAACTATGCGATCCGACCTCATCGATGAAAACCTCGTCTATATACAAGTCCTGATGGATGCATTATCTTGATCTTGTATGCAGAAATCAAAACTGGTGCACTTCGATAAGCCGAGAGAGGAGATTCAGAACCCCTTGGAGTTGGCGCTCTAAAGTTTGCACCGCAAAACAACAAAAAATAATATCCAGTGCGAAGATTGAAGCCGATAACCGGTTGTCCCTTTAAGTTGTGTAGCTGTGCAGGTACACACAAAATATTTCTGCCACTCAATAAAGCTTTAATTGAATTTGGGAAGTTATATATATATATATATATATATATATATATATATATATATATATATATATATATATATATATATATATATATATATATATATATAATAAGTTAATAATGAAAATGCGTGACCGAACAAGCAATAGCCATTATATCTCCTTTTGTTATAAATAACATCAATTTGAATATAGGTTCATATAAAAATTGTATTCTATCAGGTGTCTAGGAAAATTCATTCGTTTTTTTTTAAACCTAGGTAGATAAATGAAAACACAGTTTAAACAATAGAATTTTATCTACAAAATAGTTTCCTTTTATTTCAGATATCATTTCTCTTAAAGTGCGTCCTTATAAAAATAATCTTTCATTACAAATTTGATTGTCTAAAAGAAAGAAAAAGGTTACTCCTGAGTGGTCAGGAGACTGTCGGAAGAGGCAGTAGCTCCAGAAGTTCGATGTGTGGTCCTGAATTGTCTTTCAGAAACCAAAATAATAAGCATTTGTCCAGCACTGGATGCTTTCGAATAGGTGCACCTTGAACTCTTTAAGGTTGTGCAGCGTATACTTCACTTTTTCTCTTTAGAGAATCAGATTTGCAATAAAAGATTATTTAATAAGGAACCACTGGAAGAGAAACTTCAACTTTTATTTTACTTCGAAGCGTAAAGATTTTTATTCAAGAGACAAAGATAAAGGTTTATTTTGTCGCGAAAAGTTCCCTGAAACGGATGTAAATTAGAATTAATTCTAGAATTAATTCTATTGGATGCACCAAGCCTCCTATGGTAAATGGCAGGTTTCATTGCCACTTCGATAAGTCTTAAATGGTGTGTGTTGAAACAGTTTTATGACTTAAAACTGCAGAGAAGTTCGGTGCGGAAAGAACCCGGTCAGGCAAGGTGTCTAAAATGCCGTGTCCACCTACGTTCATCTATCACGAAAAGGCCCTTGTCCCGTGTCGTTTTGACACGCCTTTACTCTTCTTTCAATGATTAGTAAGTGAAGCCAAGCCTTTTCTTACTTGCGAGAACTCTCTTACTGAAATCTTCATGCCATCAAGCGCCCCCGCCTACTCAATCTTCCTTCATCCACGCCTTCCGTACCGCACACTCGCTTGCGACTTGCATTTAATTAAACTTAATTTCCTTTCTTACTCTTTGCCTTCTCATTTCCGCCCAACGACACTCACATAAAGCAAAATCGCATGGGTGGCACTTCAAGGGCTCAAGGGGCTCCCCGCACTCGGCGCCCCCCTCCTCGGATACCGTCCGGGCTGCAACACGCTCACACTTTCGAAGAATTGGAAGTCGGCAATCAGAGGGGGCAACGGCGAAACTATTTACACGTCTTGAACGCTCCAACAGAGACTCAGATGTGGGTCATTTCCTCTACGTTGGTCCAATGCGGACCTAGATGAGGGGATGGGGGTGAGAAGGTTCTCAGCAGCCCTTTGAAGGACGTGTCGATCCCCTTCCAGTGAGGAGAGCTGTGAGGTCAAGGGGAAATAAGAAGTGGTTAGAATACCGAAATGCCTGAAATTGTTCCCAGTGAGGATTCCAACTTATTTGACCCACTAAATAATAATAATAATAATTATTATTATTAATACTATTATTTGAAATATTGAAGGTTAAAACAACGAGGGCATCGCGGCCAGAAACTGTGAGGCAAGGTGGATAAAGACGTGGTGAAGATAGATAAAGCGAAAATGTTTAAAAGGTACTAAGAGGGCGCACAACTCTCCAGAACCTGACCGCCCATCTACCAGTCGTACCGCCGGGGGGTGGGGTCAGGATTCTCAATATAGTTTCCTGCAGGCCAGCACCTGATGAGAAACAGAAAGAACTGAGACTGCAGCTTTTACTCCCAGTTGCCATGGAGACCAGCCCTCTCCCCACCCCGATTCCCACTCCCACCTTAAATCATAATGCCCCCCTCCCTTTGGTTCCGCCTTTGTTTGATTCTAGTTTTTAAAGAAGGCCTCTAGCCGACCCCTTCCCCTGCCCCACGACTTTCTTCGATCTTATTTTTTTGTTGTCTCTTCCCTCGTTTCCCTGTAGGTGCAAATGCCCTCGTTGCCATGACTTTACCTGCCACAACACTTCTCCACTTGCTTTATTGAACAAATTCCTTTTTTTCCCCTTGAAACGGACTTAAGCGACAACCAGCGAAGGAATTTCCCGCACATAGTTCATAACGAGAGATCTATAAAGTAGTGAATACAGGGGAAGGAAAATTGTGTAGAAGATATACAGCCACAGGACTTTCTACAGGCATTGGGGTCAGAAGGACACGCAATCCACTAGATGTCAGCTTCAGCATGGTTGCCCATGCTTCATTGGAACACCATTGAGAGGGGAAGAGAGTTGCGTGCTTTCCGTCAGTAGCACTACAACCAGTGGTTCTTTCGGCTGCAAGTGAATTGAAATACACACACACTCTTCCTTGCTTTTAACTTCCACATTTTCTTTACATATCACTTTTGGGAAATTTTGGTGGCGATGCCTACATGTTTTTCACACCATAATTAATTTAATTTCCGTAACAAAATTATAATAAACCATTAGCACATTCTTCATGTACATTTTCTTATAGACACATTAATAAACTTATGATCAAATAAAAAGGTAAAGAGCAGGTGTTGTGGTAGCCGTAGCCATAAATCTCCCGATTCGTGCCAATTCAGCTCGATGAAATGGGGAATAATGGCAGCTAATATACAAGGGCGATGCAATCCTGTCATCTACCATAAATTGTATGTTTCGTAGAGACCAAAGGGAAGAAATGCCTATAAATGAGAATTTCAAAAATGAAATGATTTGTAGTGTGAAAGAGCTTCCGCAAAAACGAGGACATTTTTAATGTTAGTTCAGTTAAATTGGAGATTTAGACCGCAAGGTGCACGAAACCCTTCAATTATCAAGGATTTCCTGAGCTAAAAAAGGGTAAAATATGTCACCGTGGCTTGTAATCTCTCAATATAAAGGAAGAAGTCTAAACATAGCGTGGAAGATGTGATTTGCAAAACACACACAGTGTTTGAACATATATTATAGAAAACTCATTAAGTTACCTGATAATTAGGTGAGATGATGAAAGAGCAATTAAGAGAATCGAAGGAAGTGTTATTCCATGCGCATGCGCATAACCTAGCGTTTTAAGCTTCCAATAAAGACTGGTTATGGAAGCTATTAATAAATTATACGTTTTTACCCTTTATCTTTAGTGTTTTCTCCTGTATGTCGGCGTATCATTTGGCTCAATTGAGGAAATGATAGAATAATACTGTGTTGCGAATATATGAAAACCGAATTTCTCAATTGGGTCTGAATTGGTGATTCATTGAACCGTTATTTACGAGTCTCCAGGTGATGTGTGGAAGAAGGGACGATTAGTATCGGTACTTGCCCCTTTCCACACACACCGTTACCTCCTCCTTCATCCAAAGCGGGATCAATTAACTGGAGTCTGTCCTGCATAAGTACACTTTGCTGATAACTTTATTTATTCAAAGAAAGCTGCGAGAGCCAATCATTAACGGGGTCAAATATTTTCAAACAATGGCAGTGGACAAAGAAAAAAGGAAGTAGTAGAATAAACACAAAGGAAATGGAAGATTAATTGTATAGGAAATGCTAATGAAATAAAGATTAGTTGTGAAGGTACCTGATTATGATCCAGAGATTGAGGAAAATAATTTATGGTCAAAGGATGTCAACATCAGTGTGAACATCGCTCAAATCACTCAACTGTAGCGACACAATGATCTTAATAGCTGTCCTTAATTCTGGTAATGGTCTCGACTCTATTCAAATTGATCGCGTGATGCTTTACAACGCAACTCTGCTAGACTCTTTACCAGATTCGCCTTTGTTTTATTCCAGCTTTACTTAAGAAAGATTTTAAGTTGGTGGCCATTCTATAAATTCATTTATTTCAAATTTAATTTTTACTTCAGCGAAATTTATTAAATTAGATCTTTTAAATGTATTGGTTCATTTTTATATAATCCTGTGTAATTTTTTTATCACCTTGTGAAACACAGTAGTTAGAGTAGCCTAGGCCTCATTCTTTGGCTCTCTTTGGGAAGCGGCGCGTTATTGGTTCAAAAGATTTTGCATCGCAGTTCTTATACTTTTAAAGATTTTTCCCATTACTTGCAAACCAATAAAATGGGAAGAAGGGTGTAGGACAAAATCTTTGCTATATAATTGATTTAATTTGCTTAAAATATATATTTTCCCTAAAAGGCACGAACTTTCTAAAGACCTAATCTAAATTTGTTAAGGTAAGTAATCCGAACGTTTGACCACTCGATTGAGAATCGCAAGATTTATACTGAGCCACGATGGACTGAAATAAAAATCGGTAATTTGAACAATTCAAGGGAGGAGGAAGGATGTAATAAATTAATAGGAGGGTTTTACGAGTCTACAGCAATTGTATGTGACTTTAAGTCGAAAGGATCAAGTCATATACCGAAAGTCAGATTAGTTTAGTTTAATAGGGGAGAACAAGCGTCTTGTGAAAGAATTTTCAACTTACACACAACTTTTCTCACCCACCCATGACATACGCACATCTGAATCCACCTTACATCGCCATGAGTGGCTGCACCTGGTCGGACTGAGATGTAGCCATCACCAAACCCTTGTGAGCTACCAGAAAAGGCTGAAACACTCCATTGTAGGCATCTGTGTAATTTGTAACAGATCCACCCACAACATGAAATTCACAATGGATAACTGCATAAACCACAACCACCTACGTAGACAACGTGGAAGAGCCGAAGCTCTCCCACGCCCGGACACAACGCGATTCCAGTTTTGCAAAACTAAATGATTCCAAATTGCAGGCGTAACACTTCTACTTCTGAAGTAGCAGCTATTCCACGTTTGGAGGTGATCTTCCGCTTGTGTAAACCTAAATGATTGCATCTTAGAAGAGAAACTTTTCCTCATCTCGAGGCTAAGCTCCTTCATGTCAGAAAGTGAAACTCTTACACGTGAGTAAACGTAAATGATTACAATTTTGAGACAAAGATCTTCCTTGTCTAGAGGCGAGGCTCTTCCTCGTGTGTGAACGAAAATAATTGCATCCTGGAAGCAAAGTTCTTCCACGCTTGGAGGCGAATATCTTTCAAGCGTTGAAACGTAAATTATTGCATCTTGGAGGGGAAAGGTTTTCCATGATTGGAAGCGAAGCTCTTCCCTTTCCCGATGCGAAGTTCTTCCACGTGTTTAAACATAAGTGATTACATCCTGGAGGTGATGCTCTTCCACATATGAAGCGAGCTCTTCCATGTGTGTAAACGTAAATGATTGCATCCTGGAAACAAACCTTTTTCACTTCTGGAGGCAAAGCTCTTCCACGAGTGTTAACAGAAATTATGGTAACCTGGAAGAAAAACACTTCCACGTGTGTATTTGAAATTGATGGCATTCTTGAAGATCCAAAAAAGTGACTAAATAGAAATCATTGCATCCTCTAAGTGAAACTCTTCAAATCTAGAGGTGAAGCTTAACCAAGCAAAGCTCTTTCAGGTCTGCAGGAGAAGCAATTCCACCAGTGAAAACGGAAATAATTACACGCTGGAAGTAAAGGTCTTCTACATGTATCTACGGAAATACTTTCATTTCGGAGATGCTCAATTATGTCTAGAGGCGAAGTTATTTCATATCTGGAAGCGAAGCTCTTCGACGTCTACTGGCGAAGCTCTTCCATGTTTTATCTTGAAAGGATTGCATCCTGGGCTCTTAGCTTTTCCACGTCTGGGGATGCGAAGCTCTTTCACGTGTGTAAACATAAATGATTGAAGCCTGAAAGCAAAGCTCTTCCACGTATAGAGGCGTATCTCTTATATATCTGTAATTCAAAATGATTGCATCCTGTTAACGAAGCTTTTAAAACGTCTCAAAGTAGGTCTTCGATGTGTGTTAAAGGTAAATGTTTTCATCCTGGAGTCGAAGCCTTTCCTCGCCTGTAAATGTCTAACACATTTATAGGTGAATCACTTGCACCTGTCTAAACGTAAATGATTGGATCCTGAAATCGAAGCTCTTCCACGTCTGCAAACGAAACACATCCATAAGTATCAGCAGAAATAATATCATCCTGGAGGTAAAGCTCTTCCATGTCTAGAAGCGAAACTCTTCCGTGGCTGGAGGCAAGGCTCTTCTACCTGAAGGTGAATCTCTTCCATATCTCCACGCAAAGGTCTTCCAAACCTGGAAGCAATGCTCTTCCACGTCCGCAGGAGAACCAATTCCACTAGTGTAAACGAAAATAATTTCATTCTGCAAACGAAGCTCTTTCATGTCTGTTGGCAAAGCTATTCCTTGTCTGGAAGCTGAAGCTCTAACAGGTCTGTCGCAAAAGCTATTCCATGTCTGTAGGCGAAGCTCATCCTCGCATGGTGGCGAAGATTTTCCACATTGTAAACTCAAAAAGTAGCCTTTCCGCATATGGAGGCAAAACTCTTCAATATGTATAAACGTAAATAAGCCCATCTCTGAGGCAAAGCTCTTCCACATCTAGAAGAGAAGCACTTTCACTTGTGTAAACAAAAATAATTGCATCCTGGAAGCAAAGGTCTTCCATGTCTGGAGGCAAACCTCTTGCACATCTAGAGCCAAAGCTCTTTCCAATCTCATTACAAAGTTCTTTCAACTGTGTAAACTGAAATGATTGCATCTAAGGGGTAAAACTTTGCCACGTCTGAATGCGCTTTCCCAATTTTGGAGGAGAAACTCTTCCACCTTTTGAAGCGAAGCTCTTCTACCTCTGGTGTCAAAGCTCTTTCACCTATGGATGCGATGTTCTTACAAGTCTGGTGGCGAAGCTCTTTTGCGTCTGCTGGCAAAGCCCTTCCACGTGTTTAAACGTAAATGAGTTTTTTTACTGGAGGCGAAGCTCTTCCATTCCTTTAAACCAAAATAATTGCATCCTGGAGGCGAAGCACTTGCACATGTGTTTACGTAAATGTATTCTGGAAAAGAAATTTTTGACCGTCTCAGGGGAAAGCTCTTCCGGGTGTGGGGCAGAAGCTCTTGCAAGTGTGTAAAAAAATAATATCGTCCTCAAGGTGAAGCTCGATAACGTCTGAAGGCGAATCTCTTCCACCTCTGAAGGCGATGCAATCGATGTGTTTAACAGAATTTTTTGTATCCTGAAGGAGAAGCTCTTTCATCTGTTTGAAATTTGAAATTTGGGATTCTGTAGGCAAAAAAATTTCCAACTATGAAGGCGAAGCTTTTTCACTTGTCTAAATGGAAATGATTGTATTCTGAATGCTAAGCTCATCCACATGGACAATGGAAATTTTTGTATCCTTGAAGCAAAGCGCTTCCAAAATCTGGATGCGAAGCTCTTCGACGTCTGTAAACTAAAATGATTAACTACTGGATACGAATCTCTTTAACGTGTGTAAATGGAAATGATTTCATCCCTTGGAAGCAAAAGTCTTTTACTTACAGAGGCTAAGTTCTTAAATGTTTGTAAACGGAACTAATTGCATCCTAGATGTCAAGCTCTTCCAGCTTTGGAAGCGAATCATTTGCCCGTGTTTGGTTAAGCATATCCACGTGAGTTTACCTGAAATGATTGCATCCTGGAGGTGAACTTCTTCCACGTCTGTGGGCAAAGGTCTTGCATATCTGGAGGTGAGGTTCTTCTACTTTTGGGTAGGAAGATCTTCCAATTGTATAAAATGAAATAATTAGATCCTTGAGGTTAAGCTCTTCCAAGTATAGAATAGAAGCTTTTCTACATCTGGAAGCAAAGCTCTTGCACGTCTGTAAGCTGAAATGATTGCGTTTTGGGTGAGAAATGATTGCATCCTTGAGGCGACGCTTATCCAGAACTGAAAACGAAGCTCTTCCTCGTGTCAAACGGAAATCATTGCATCCTCAAGGTGAAGATTTTCCATGTCTGGGGCAAAGTTCTTCCAAGAGTGTAAACGTAAATGATTGTATCCTAGAGAAGAAACTCTTCAAGGTATAGAGGTGAAGCTCTTCTAGGTATGAAGGCAAAGCTCTTCTACGTTTATAACGAAAATTATATCATTCTGGAAGGGGAGCTCTTCAAAGTGTGTACATGTAAATGAATGCACCTTGAAGGCAAAACTTTTCCATGTCTGGAGGCAAATTTTTTCCATGTATTTTAACGGGAATTATTACATACTGCGGGCAAAGCTTTTACACATAGGGAAGCGAAGCTCTCCCGCGTGACGAAATGAAATTATTGTGTCCTGGAAGAGAAGTCCTTCCAAAATCTGGAAAGTGAAGAATTTCCAAGTCTAGAGTCTAAGTTCTTATACGTTTGTAAACATAAATGATTACATCATATAGGGTAAGTAAGCGCTTTAGCTTACGTATATGAAAATAATTTCATCATAGAGGCAAACTCTCCTACGTTTGTAAACTGAAATAATTGCATCCTGGAGGCCAAGCTCTTCCAAGTCTTGAAGGGAAGCTCTTCCACGTCTTGTGGTGAAGCTCTTACACGTGTGTAACCCGAAATTATTACCAAGTCTGGAGTCGTCGCTTTTCTACGTATGGACGTCAAGCTCTTCCACGCCTGGAGACAAAGCTCTTTCCCATATGTAAACGGAAATACTTGAATCCCGGAAGAACTCTGGAAGCAAAGCTCTTCAATTTCTAGAGGCGAAGCTCTTCCATGTATGAAGCAAGGTCTTCTTTGTGTATAAGCGTTGCATTCTGGAGGCGAAGCTTTTCTACGTCTGGAGGCTAAGCTCTTACACGACTGCAGGCGAAGCTTTTCCAGTTGTTTAAACATGAAAGATTGCGTCCTGTAGCTGAGGCTCTTCCACCTCTGGAGGCAAATCTCTTACACATGTATAAACGAGAATTATTGTATCTTGAAAGTGAAGCTCCTCCACCTGTGTAAACGGAAATGATTTCATTCTATAAACGAAACTCTTCCACTCTTGGAGCGAAGTTCTTTTACGTGAGCAAATGGAAATTATTGCATCCTGCAGGTGAAATTCTTTCAAGTCTATAGGTGAAACCCTTCCCCACCTGAAAGCTAAGCTCTTCCACGTCTGCTTGCGAAGCTCGTCCACCTGTGTAAATTTAAATGAGTTCATCTTGGAGGCGAAGTTTCTCCATATCTGGAGGAGAAGATCTCCCACGTGTGTAAGCGTATATAATTGCATCTCGGAGCCGAAGCTCTTCCACGTGTGCAAACGGAAATAATTGCATAATGCAGACGAAGTTCTTCCATGTCTGGAGGTGAATCTCTTCAACATCTGGAGATGAAGCTTTTCCTAATCTCGTAACGAAGCTCCCGACTTGTGTAAAATGAAATGATTGCATCAAGGAGGCGAAGCTTTTACACGTCTGGATGCGAAGCTCTTACAATTTTGGAAGAGAAACGATCCCACCTCTAGAGGCGAAGCTCTTCTACTCCTGGACTTGAAGCTCTTCCACCTCTGGAGGCGATGCTCTCCCACGTGTGTAAACTGAAACGATTGCATCCTGGAAGAGAAGTTCTTCCCATTCTAGAGGTGAAGCTCTTCTACTTCTTGAATCGAAGCTCTTTCCCTTGTTTAAACATAATTTTTTCTTCTCGATAGTGAAGACGTGGTGAGTTGTTATATCAAGTCTTTAAGAAATTAAGTTATTTTTATTACGAGTGAGCGCTGCACAACTTCCCTCTATTGTCAATCCCCGATGATCGTTCGTGTTGTATATACCTTAAATATTTTCACCTTCTCACACACCCCTTTCCTTACAAACCTCTTCTCATAATTTGCCTGCTGGAGATGCCTCCATTAATGTGCGCTTTTGTCTCGATAAATAAAATAATGCACTATTTTATTGTTTTCAATTGCAGACTTCTGTCATCCACAATGAAAAATCATGGAATTGGCTGCAGCATTTCATGTCATTCAAAGCTTTATAATTGCCACCAGCACAATTTTACAACACCCAGGCACTTTTTCTCTTTATTTTCGTGGGATTATTTATCAATTTCTGTTTCATTCTTTGGAAAAACCTTTTTCTTGCAGACACCAATCAATTAGTAAGAAGAATCTTATTTTCCTCACGTGTCATCATTGACCTCCAGTCTTTAATGGTGAACCCACAGTCAACAGCAATTGTACTGATAACGAACAGCCTGAGAGCGTGCACGAGGCCCAGGGGAACTTCGCTCGTAACCACAGACCACCCTGAAGCTCTGAGCGTATGAACTAACCGATGACTCACCTCCACCCCAACCAAGCGCTGACTCTTGTTAAATTTATTGAATAAAAATCGAGACCAAACTATTGGTGATTTCAATGAGGAGAAATTTTTAATTTGCGGCCACCAAGGCGGAAGGAACAGAAAAAGGCCACTATGAAAACCAAGCTAAAATGAATGAGTTCTCGAAGCTGCAAGAAGTACTTCTAGATAATTGAATCGGACAGTCTATTTATAGCTTTATCTCTGGAAGGGTAAATTAATTCAAAGATAAAACCTGAAGACGACCACCACTCCTGCTTTCTTGAAACGCTGCTTATATATATATATATATATATATATATATATATATATATATATATATATATATATATATATATATATATATATATATATATATAATTATTGGCAAGACCTTTGCTGATTTGCTGATCCGACCAGAATTTAGTTTCCTCTCTCTCCCATACAACCATCTAACCTCTCATCACCCTGAACTTTCTTCTTACACCACACTGTGCATAGACATCCATTTGTTTTTAACCTATGAAAAGTGAAGTTTTGACACTTCTGGATTTCGCCTATACCTCACAAATCCCTGCCCCCACCTCCGATCTCCCCGATCTTCTGAGGTTACCCTAAGAGTTAATGGGAAAATTAGTAGTTTACGTTCTGGCCACCCGCCGCCAGCTGGCTAAAGGTAATCGCAGCCAACACCCAAAGGGATCCTTCAATGCCTCTCTCTCCCGATTGTGCCTCGCAGCAGCCGCATTGAGGGTTTTAAATTCTAAGATCTGAGCTTTTGTCCTCTTCAAAGGGAAAATGTGTTAGTGTTAGGATATTTAAGCATGTTCTATGGCGCCCACAAAATTATTATCCATACTGCTAACAATAAAATCCTCACCCCCCTTAGTTATTGTTGATAATTTTACATTTTCGTTAATTTCTTCAGTTTCATTCCCACATTGATAGCTGCCACTTCCCTCTTTCAGTATCCCGCATTTGCACCTTTGTTGCGAGAGGATAGATCACGAATTTTTCTCTCTCTCCCGCTCTATAGCGCCACAAATAATGTCCTCTTTTGGCTACTTCACTAACCATTTTGCAAAAGACGCCCTCGTTGGTTTTTATATTATTTGATTACAAATACTCCGATTTGGAGTTGCACCATGCCTACTACCTCAAGCTGCTAGAAGTAAAGATAAGAAAATAGTAGCTTCGAATCCACCTGGGACTTGCGACTCTCCAACCAACATTACTACCATTTAGCTAGAGTTTAGAGTGTCAATAACAATGATAAATCCCACTTTACGCCACCGCTATTAGTGGCTTGATAAATAACATGTTATACAATGATTCAGAAGGACGTAAGAATTAATGTTTCCTTTCTCATCCCTTCTATTTCCTTTCCGCTTGCGAGGAAGCCACTGCGAGACAGCACGACGGCTCACTCACTGAATAAAGGCGCGTGTATGTGTATATATATATATATATATATATATATATATATATATATATATATATATATATATATATATATATATATATATATATATACATATATATATATATATATATATATATATATATATATATATATATATATATATATAAATATATATATATATATATATATATGTGTGTGTGTGTGTGTGTGTGAGAGAGAGAGAGAGAGAGAGAATTGCAGCCTCGTCCTCTTTGTCTTGGTCAGTTTCCTCGTGCCGTTTTGCGATGAATCACGCAGAACTCTTTTTTTTATTTTATTTTTTTAGCCGATTGTGATTCAAGCGGTAGCGAACAGAGTAATCTCGTCAATGGGTGTTATGTAAATCTGGCTGGTTTCGAATAGACCTCCTGGAATTGCTCTACTCATAATCTTTTCCATTTACCTTGCCTTGAGCGAGGAACGCGCTCTCTCTCTCTCTCTCTCTCTCTCTCTCTCTCTCTCTCTCTCTCTCTCTCTATATATATATATATATATATATATATATATATATATATATATATATATATATATATATATACATATGGAAAACTCACAAAGTATCGCGTGAGTAAGCAATGAATGCAACAAAACCCACAGGGAAAATTAATACGAGGATTCCAAGTATTTTCGAAATAAAGTTCGAAAGTACTTGGAATCCTCGTATTAATTTTCTTTGTGGGCTTTGTTGCATATATATATATATATATATATATATATATATATATATATATATATATATATATATATATATATATATATATATATCCCTCCTTGCCTCTCTCTCTCTCTTTAGCTATCTTTGTCTCTCTCTTCCTACAAATAGATAGGATCATAGAAAGATAAAACCTAACATGCGAGAAGAACCAATTCTATCGATACACAAAGAATTTGAAATTCTGGTCAAGGAAGAACAAACGTAGTGTGTGACTCGACAATTAGAAATCAAATTGATCACTTTAGATCTTGGACCAGCAAGAAAGGTAAATTTCGATGCAACCGAGTAGTAAAAATTAATCTGGTAACAAAAGAAATTTGTATTTTGAGATAAATAAACAAAAATTGCTCAATTATCCTCATGTTGAAAGCAAATATGTTTTAAACCGGAAAAACTACCCTCGATCAGAAAGCATAATAAAGAAACACGAAAATGGTTAAAACGATCAAATCGAAAACAGATGATGGAATAGTTGTTGGCTTTCTACCTGGGATTTATATGTTTATATATATATATATATATATATATATATATATATATATATATATATATATATATATATATATATATATAATATGAGAAATATGAAACTATAAGCCGAGCTATTGGGATAAACGATGTTTAAAAGATATTTTTCAAAAAGGAAAATGTTAAATTTGTTGACTTGTGGCTTTTATTTATGCACACAACAAGACTTGTATACGCTAGATGGGATCCATTTCTGCCGTAAAGGAAAGAAAACCTATGGGAAATTGCTACAAAAAAACTTAAGAAACCTTATGGATAATAAATCTCCGGTACTAGAAACACAAGTAGCACAAGGTAACGGCCCAATCCCCTTAACAAAAGTAATTGGATAAGTACATTAAAAGCCATATTATTCAATGTGAGGTCAATTAGAAACAAGTTTTCAGTTTCGAGCTTTAGTATCGATTAAGAACAACGGCAGTACCGGTATCACAGAATCGTGGATTCACTGCTACTCAAGGGATTATATTTCAGAATTTAATTACAGGAATACAAAAGACATTTCATAAATATACAGTTGAGTGAGAGAGCGGAGGAATTCTATTGTAGGACCGTGAAAATTTGCATACTATAGATTGTAGCATTGACTCTTTCTATGAAGTAATAGGAATTAAACTAAACTTAAAAAAATAATTTATGTGTCACTTTGATTTACAGGAATCCACTTTAACTTCTGGACCAACATCAATAAAGATAAGCCACTGATGATCATTGGCGATTTTTATTGCGCTAAAGTAAACTGGGCTATGAAAACTGATGATCCAGAAGTACAAATATTTCTCAGTTTCATAGATAAAAATTTCTTAACTCAATGGGTGAGAGAAACAACAAGAGGCGAAAAATATAATGGATTTAGTATTAACATCAGATAATAAAATAATTTCAAATCAAAATGCAAGAGATAGAATTTGTAATAGCGATATAATATAATCGAATTTGAAATTAATATTGCTTATGTTAGAAAAGAGGTCAACATTACTAAACTAAATTTCAAAAAGCTAATTTTGCTGGGCTGAGGAAGAGTTTGACCAATTATACCTTAAATAATGAGGAAATTAATGGTGTGGTATGAATTTAAAAACACGCTCCTAAATAAACAGTTTCAATTCATATCATTAAATGTCAGTAACGCCCCAAATTTCAATAAACCTAAATAATTATTTGCTGAAATCAAGAAAATCATTAAAGACAGAGATAAAGCGTATATAATGCAAAAATTGAATAAGAGCACACAAAATAGAAATGATTTTGTAGAAATGAAAAGAAAGGTTAACGCTGAAACCAAAAGAACCAAACAAAATAAAGAGATAAGACTAGCTCTAAATTGTAAAAAAAAAAATCAAAGGAGTTTTTTTGCTTTAGTAAATAGTGGAAAACCGATAAAAAGACAGCATTCGTCCAATAAAAGACAAATATGATATTTTATACTTTAACGATGTTAATGTGGCTAATACTTTAAATGAATAATTTGTATCAGTGTTTACAAACGAGAGTATGATCAATATCCCCCGGGGACACCAACTATTAAAAATGCTGGCAATTGACCACCGTTAACACTAGAAAGCTTATTGAATAAATGAATAAAAATAAATCTTTAGGACCAGATAAAATATATCCAAGGGTTATAAAAGAAATCAAAAGATCAGCTAGCTGAAACCTAACGCAGATCTTTAATTTATCGTTTGAAAGTGGAATCATACTTCAGGATTGGAAGCTAGCAAATGTAACACCAATATTTAAAAAGGATGTAAAGAACTGCCTAGTTGTTTTCGCCAAATAAGTTTAATTTCAGTAGTTGGAGAACCATTCTATACCTGAATTGCTGAGAAAATAGTTGAGCCTTTAGAAAAGAACAAATTATTAAATGATTCACAGCATGGTTTGAAAAGAGACAGGTCACATCTCACAAATTTATTAGAGTTTTTCCTCTCTATTAATACAAAATATGACAGTAAGAGATCAGCTGATATTTTGGATTTAGATTTTCAAATGACATGCATTCCATAAAGTATCGGATAAAAAGTTGATGTCTAAAGTGCCTTACAAATAGGAGAAAAACATGGATTGAGAATTAGCTCATTAATCGTAAGCAAAGAGTAGTCATTAACGGACAAACATCACAATGGAACCTTGTGAGTAGTGAAGATCCTCAAGGTTCGGTCTATGAGACTTTACAGAACTACAGAACTACAGAATCTAGGACCAACAAAGACCCTAAGGTCCGCTCGAGGCTAGTCCGCTACACTACATCCGAAACTACGATACACACTTATCTACGAGTGTATCTCTAACATGCTATATATTTATTTTTATTTTTTTAATATATAATCTACTGTACACACTTATCTACATGTGTACAATGTCAGGCATATTAACTACTTCAACCTAGGGGGGGGGTGATAGAAAGTTTTTCTTCTCAACTTCCGCAGCCCTCGACTGCTAGTGGTGAAAATCTAGTTATAGGATAGGCGGAAAAGAAAATGGATATCTAAACTACACATGCAAGAGAAATCGCTGGCATCATTTTTAGTCATCATTTTTACTCTCGTTGTTCCTCCGCTCCAAACTCCTTTTGCAAAGACGTTATTATTTACTGTGCTCAGACTACGTTATATTTATACTATTTAAGTGCGCGTCGAGACGGTTTTTAAACATATTTACCGACCTACTATCCACTACGTGGGTGGGTAGCCTATTCGAAATTTGAGTAATTTTAAACGTAAAATAGTTTTGGGCTATACTAGTGTTAAATCGCTTGTTCACTAATTTTAATCCGTGTTGCCGAGTATTTCCCCTATGATCCAATTCGAACAAATTCCTATAATCAACGTTTGAAAATCCTTTCAATATTTTAAATACTTCAATTAGCTGGCCACGTAATCTTCTGCCTTCGAGAGATGGCAAATCTAATGCCCTGAGTCTTTCCTCATAGGGCCTGTTTCTCAGCTCGGGAATTAATTTTGTAGCCCTACGCTGCACTCTTTCTAATTGCGCGATATCTTTGTTTAAGTATGGAGCCCAAAATTGAACCGCATATTCGAGCAGTGGACGCACAAGTGATTTATACAATGGTAAAATTATCTCTTTGGATTTGAACGTGAAATTACGCGCGATATAACCCAGCACACGATTTGCTTTTTTACATGCATCCGCGCATTGTTTCGTGACTTTGAAGTCATCCGAGACTAAAACTCCCAGGTCTTTTTCCAATTTAACTACGTCGAGGACCTGGCCTTTCATGGTATACTCTACCCTCAAATTATGGCAACCCAAATGCATCACCTTACATTTACTTAAATTAAACTGCATTTGCCACTTATTCGCCCATCTGACAATCAAGTTTAGGTCCTTTTGTAATTTTTCTACATCCGATCTTACATAGGCACGGTTGCCCAGCTTCGTGTCGTCAGCAAATTTAGAAATCGTACTAAATACGCCATTATCCAAATCGTTTATATATATTAGAAACTATAATGGGCCAAGAACGGAGCCTTGTGGCACTCCACTACTGACGTTGACCCAATCTGAACATTCACCATTTATAACTACTCGCTGCGAACGATCCTTCAGCCAATTTCTAATCCAATTTAATATCTTACCCTTCACACCGACTGCTTTAACTTTCATTAATAATCTCTCGTGCGGAACGGTGTCAAACGCCTTTTTAAAGTCTAGATAGATTACATCTACAGCTTTGCTTTCGTCGTAAACGCAAATCATTTTATGGAAGAATTCGAGCAAATTTGTCAAGCACGATCTCACCCGCCTAAACCCATGTTGGGAATCTTTGCTTTTATTATATATGTTAATGATGCAGATGTTGACTTGCTGTCAAAAATTCTAAATTCGAAAATAACTGTAAGTTAGGAAATGGAATAGTAACTAAACAAGGATGCTCTAGAACATGGGTGGGCAACCTTTTTAAGTGAGTGTGCTAAAATCTGGCAAATCTTTGATACAAAAATTGTTCACGTGCCAATACATTAGAGTGTGCGCAATCTCTTAATCGTTTTACTTGACTAAAACACACTAAAAGGATATACAATTAAATATATTCTTTTATTGATTCTTAATCCCTTATGAATGATGCAGAAAAATCACAGAGAAAATCTAGTTATCACCATCATCATCATCACTAACTCTATAATTTAAGAAGGAGATTTTTTTTAGTATTTGAATAATAATTTCATCTTAGTTTGGTTATGACTTATGTTTTTTAAAAATTTTATCAAGATAAAACAAAAAAGTTAATTCAGAAAAAATAAATATGATTATCCAATGCTTTATATATATATATATATATATATATATATATATATATATATATATATATATATATATATATATACATATATTATATGAGAAATATGAAACTATAAGCCGAGCTATTGGGATAAAGGATAGTTTAAAAGATATTTTTCAAAAAGGAAAATGTTAAATTTGTTGACTTTTGTCTTTTAACTTAGTTTATATGTTTAAATTCTACAATTAAATTGTATTACAAATTTTTTTTATTTATTCCACTATAATTGAATAATTGCATAAATTGAAGACCACATAATTACTATAGGTCAATGGTGAATGACTTTTAGGGAATTTTAGTAGAGTAAAAAAATTTTTTTAGATTCAGTTAAATTCTTAGTGTTCTATATAAATAAAATTTTACCTCGAGTCTATAATAATTATTATTGCATTAATAAAAAAATATCACCAATGAATCCTAAAATTTATCTAATTGATAACTTCAAAATTTTTTAAGTTTTAAATGAAAATTGATACTATTATTTATGATTGGAATAATTTTATTTATTATTATATTAATATTATTATTTTTATTATTGATATATTTTCTGTTCAATCAACATTGTAGGTTTTAATTCCACAATTAAAGACAAGCCACAATTAAAGACAAGTTAATGTACTATTCATCCTTAAGCTATAATGTAACCGAGTCAGACAATAATTGTGTGTGCAGAGTGTACATTAACAGAGAATAAAATAATAAATTGTAATTCTTTATCTTGCATATTATCCCAAGATGAGAGGGTCCTCAAGCCAAAATATAGCCAGAAGCCTTAGTTACCCTTAATTACCTACTACGGTGGAGAAATCCATTAATCCGTGGTCCGTGGATAACAAACATTCATTCTATAAATATTATATATCAGTCAGTTGCTTTACTAAAGTGCATATTTTTTTTTTTTTCAAATATTGCGTGCGAACCATGTCAAGTCATAAGTCTGGGTCTCAAAAACTAAAAAAAAGAAAGCTACATGAAGATAATAAAGAATAGGACACTAAACTCTATTTCAAGTAGGTGTAAGAAGGCTTGTTGACATCAATACAGATCTCGAACAAAGTGCTGAGAAACATTGTGCTGAAATTGCTCCAGTAAGTCAGATAACGGAAGATAATCAAAAAACAGAAGTGGCACCTACTAGTACGGTATTCAGAAAAGGGACAAATAATGCTGCGCTTCCTGCTGAAAGTACAATGACAGGCTGTATGCCAGATGTCGGTGTTGATATTGGTGTTCATGAAAAATTAATCGCGAAAAGAATTGAAGAATGTGTCAGAAAGGGCCATCTCAATTTCCCAACTTTATTTTCACGTGACAGTAATCAGCAAGCCTTCCATGAGAGTATAATCTCAGTACGAAAAAAAAATAGTGAAATTTCAATGACTAGATTGGTTGGTATTGAGTCCATCACAACAGGCCCTCTATTGTTTTCTGTGCCATCTATTTCAAAAGGAAACACAGACTTCGAAAAATCGCATTCGCGTCAAGCAGCTTCATAGAGCTACGCTGCAAGCGGAAAATGGAGAAAATTAGCAAACAGAATTCCTGAACACGAAAGATGCCATGCCCATAGGGAGTGTTATTTGGCCTGGTGTGATTTTGAAAGACGATTAAAATCAGACAACTGCATTGAAAATCTTTTAGAAACTTCCATTAAATTGAAGCAGCAAGATGTCACAATCTTTTGAAGCGGATCATAGACATTGTTCTTATTCTGGGGAAGAAACGAATAGCATTTAGAGGATCTTCGCAAAGAATTGGAGATGACAGACATGGAAACTTTTCGGGCTTGGTAGAACTGTTGTCTCGGTGGGATCCTGTTCTGAAAGAATATGTGCTAAAGGTGAAGGAATTGCAGCAGAAAGGAGGGAGACTACAGGTACACTCTCTCTCTCAGCAGAAACTCAAAACGAATTCGTTTCTCTTTGCTCAGAACTTGTTGCGAAACAAATTTTCTTTAAAAGAAGACGCTCGGAATACTTTTCAATTATGGTGGATGCAACACCATGCTCCTCTCATGTCGAACAAACCGCCTTTATAGTACGATATCTTGGAAAAGTCTCATCGTTTACTTGTTTGATTAGGTCAGCAAGTTGGTTCAAGATTTTGACACCAATTAATACCTGCAACAAGATTCAGCAAGCAAGACATGCTACAATTGATGTTGAAGTCACAAATGTCAACTAGTTGATAGCAAGTTTTAAAAATCGTGGGAACTGGATGAAAATATGGAATGAAGCAAAACATGTTGCATCAAGCATGAGATTTGAGGTGAATCTGAATGTGAAGAGACAGGGAAAGAGAATGCAATTCCATGAAGAACATAGCCCACATGCTGATTTCATCAAAGTGAATGAAGATGATGATTCTATAGAAGAGGTAATATTCAGGAAATGTGCGTTTTACAAAATCCTCGACAACTTCATTAGTGGCTTGAATCTTCGGTTTGACGCTTCAAGAAACTTTTCGGAAACCGTTTTGTTTATGTGGAACTACATGCTACCTTCTGAACCGGAAGAATTACAAAGCTGGCGACCACGAGCCTCTAATTTTGTCGAGAAATACAAGGATGACATCAGCAGTGAGCTCATTCATGAACTGAAGTTCCTCAAAATGGTGCACCAAGGCAACTTCGGAAACATTCCTTTGAAACCTTTAGATTTTCTGAAAAATATTACGGAATTACATCTTGAGAACATATTCCCGAATATTTGCATTGCGCTTCGTATTTTTCTGTCCATCCCTGCAACTGTCGCTTCAGCTGAGCGATCTTTCACTAAACTGAAAATTATCAAAAACTATCTGCGGAGTACTATGGCACAAGACCGGCTTGTGGATTTAACAACACTTACCATTGGATGTAATCTCGCACGAAAAATCTAATTTGATGATGTCTTCAAAGTTTGCTGCCATGAAAGCTCGAAAAGCATTAATTAATATATAATTATTTTTTAATATATTTTATTGTCCATTCTATAGGTTGGCCCAGAAGTCGCGCTATTATTAAAAAATGCTACTAAGGATATTTTTCGTTCTGCATTTTATATTATTGTTTTGAAGTAAAAAAAAATTGTTACTAATATACATTATGAACACTTGCAAAAAGAAATAAATATTGTCCACCCTGTAAAATAAATTATATATATATATGCTTTTTGTTTTTTGAAACCTGGGGAGGGGCCCAAATTCTGTTTGCACCGAGTAGTATTTATCTTCTTGGCGGCCCTGTGTGGTCCAATAGAACCAAACATATGCCTCTGAACTTAAATGTAAACATGTTCCTTCACAGGTATCTTCATCTCCCTAGAGTATGTACAATTAATGTGAGTTTCGTTTTTGCAACCAGAGCAGCCAAATTAAGAGTAAAGAACAATTTTACACTTGCATCTGTGGATGTCAAAAAGCTTGTCAAGTTTTGCACTAAAAGTCCCTTTAGTATGTAACTGTTCTCTTCGAAGAGAAATGTTTTTGGCTTGCTTCCAGTTCTCTTGGATCTTGTTTAATATCCTGGTCCTAAATTTGCAACGGGTTCTACAAAATAACTGTTCACTCGTTCCCACTTTTCAAACACTTTAGGGTAAATGTTTTCAAGACTGGCTGCTGGGTAGTTTATCATATCCCCACGACTGTTTCTCTGAGAAGTAGTCCATATTTCAGAACCTCACACACAGTGGTGCTGTTCAGATGGTAACAACTCTCTCCAATTTCCAATTAAGTGGCTCATATGTGTAAATTTCCTCAGTCTTGGCCTAATTTTAAAAGCCATTGTAGATTAAGTCCCACTACTTGTGATGGTAGCAAGGACTTTCATCTTCCTTTGTCCCGCGTAGCTCTGATGAACTGCTCACGCGACGTTCTTCCTCCGATCAACTTCACCAGTCCATCCATGTATTTTTCTCTTGGCCTTCCTCTTCTACTCCTTACCTCCACCATTCCAGTTACAACCAAATTTTCCATCCCTTCTCCTCTCATCACATGACCGAAAAATCTCAACTCTCTTCCTCCCACCATCTTTATCAATTCTCTCTTCTCTCCTACCATTTGCAAAACTGCTTCTTTCGTTCTTCTTGCTGTCTACGGGATCTTCATCATTCTTCTCCAATACACATCTCCATCGCCTCCTGTCTCTTCAGCATTGCTGTTAACAATGTCCACCTCTCCACTCCATACAACAAAGTTGACCACACGTGCGTCTTTATTAAACTTTTCCTCATTTTTATCGATAACTTCCTGTCCGCTAATATATTTTTAATACTTCCGAATGCCATCTTTGCTATTTTTATCCTTCCCATGACTTCATTGAGAAAAAAAGAGGTGAGGATTGTTTTTAACGTATACGAAAAGAATTCAGCTAAAAGATTTTTCTTGAATTTACATGTAGAAAATAAATACCGATATGCAAAAAAATTAATCAATAATAAATTTTTAGGGAATATGTAATGGAAATATTTTAATTTTATTAGACCAAAATCCCCCGTTGTATATATATATATATATATATATATATATATATATATATATATATATATATATATAACAAGTGGAGTGGCTTCGCCACTCCTCCTTACAGGAGGAGCTTGCGCTTCGCAGGTAGATCTCCGGTCTATCCGGCTTTAGCAACGGCCTTTTTGTCAAATATTTTTTTCAATGTTTCCAGTAACATATCTCTTAATAATTTACTTTTGGTAATTTTTTTCACATCGATGCTTATTTTCTACGCCTAAAGGACAAAAAATAACTTTCATTGGAATTCTTTTAAAATACGGAAAAAAGAATCCTCTGGTGTTTTTTTTTTCCCCCCATTTAAATTTGCTCCCATAATTTCATTTCGTTTTACTTGTTTTTAGGTGCCAGTAGCGATTTCCTCCTGATAAAGATTAAAATTGAAAATCTATTTTAGAAATAATTTCGATAAAACTTTCGAATTAGATGTATAAATTGCTTAAGATTAAAATGAAATTAAAATTATAGATAAGTAAAATTATTATGATACAACATTTAGTGTGATGGTGGTCTAATTGTATTATTGCTAAGGGTGAGTTTAAATTTAGATTTATATAGGGACTAAAGAATAGTCAAACCATTTTCGAAAATAACCGTACACAAAACTTTAAAATTGTGTCACTCACAGGTGTCACACATGTTCGAGTATGTTCGTAGATAGGTTAAGGATCTCGTTTACTTAAAATAAAGCCCTTTCAAGACGAGACCTCCGTGTGGCGCGAGAAACGACCAAGCAGTGAACATTTAGTTGCACCGACATTGCTGACGTCACCACAAGTGACGCAACGGTACATTATATGCAGCGGAAAATCAACTCTCTAGGAAGGTGATCCTTGAAGTGAAACAATGGCCTTATTCTGAATGTATTGAACAAATAAATTTTAACATTTAACTGGATAAAATTAACATATATTAAATTTTAAAGTTCCGATATCATCAGTATACATTTGAGGCCAAAATAGGGGAAACATGAATCACTATGTAACAAAATTTCCCTGTTCTTGTTCCTGAGCTAAAATTGTTATTTTTCCCAGTTGTTCGTAACTAAATTAAATGAAAGAAGTCTATTTCTATAACAACATTTTGCTTTTTTAGGTGAGGCACTGAAATTCTGAATGAGCCCATTTCGAAGATAATTCTAGAATACATATTAATTTCAGGAAAAATATGAGAATACATAAAAGGCTGTAGGCTTTATTTTTTTTCAAAGTATGGTAGAAAATTGTAAATCTTATTTTATAAAACATTAGAATATTGTAGAATAATATTTGTTTTATGGAAACTATCCAAAACATTATAAATTTAATGAGAAATTTCTAGAATTTAGTAGAATTTTATGAAGTTTCAAGAATGTTCCAGAACTTGCCATAACGCACTCCTGGAAACTTTTAGAACCATTTCGAATATTACTTCAGAATATTAATAAAGAGATTCACAGATCTGGTATCATTTCAGCTCTAGCTACCATAGTGAACACATCTGGAGAGAAATGGCATCAAGAAACTGCAATCAAATATTCTCCAGATCCATTCTGTTATATGTGCAGACAGTTCATCAAAACAAGAGCAAAAATGTTTGGTGTAACAGCATCTATGAGAAAGTGTGAAACTTGGAAACCATACTTTGGGATCCTATTTTGCTTGTGAACACCGTAAGAAAACTTTGAAAGGTAAGAAAATTGTTTGTTGTAAAGAGTATAATATTATATATCACAGGTATTTAAGCTATTATGTTTTTTATAAGCCAAAAAAGTAATAACGAATATTTTTTTTAATTTTACAGGAAGGTATATAGTTGAAAGAAGAGCCATGAAGTTTGCCATTCCTAGGAATTGACGTGAACCGCTGACCACTTAAGCAACTGATACTTCTTCATGATGGACCTTTTCAAACGTTGAAGTGGCAAAAATGTCCTTGCTATTTCCAATCCCGATCTTCCATCCTCTATTGCACCAGTACCACACAGTGCTGATCTTCATGTGCCTACCTTTCCGGAAAGATAAAAGGCACCCTCAGAGGAAAGCAACAATTTAAAAGCTGAAAAGATGAGTAAAGATCTAGACTGCAGTCACAGAGATATGGCTGATGAGAGGAATTTATACTATCCAAACAAAAGAGAACTCAATAACTGTCAGAGAAGTTGGCTTTTCAAAGTAAAATACTGAGCCTTTGATTTCCAGGCTAAAATAGTTTGATTTGCTGAGTGAAAATTTGCAAGTGACAAGCCAAAGGAAATGTCATAAGCATTTTCAAGATTTTTTTATAGTTATCTAGATAGGTTATGCTACTGCAATGAAGTATCTGTTTTGTTTTATGCAATTGGAATTACATGTATTACAGAGAAGTGGAGGGTCTTTATTAAAACCTCCTCAAATAGCATTAAAGAGTTAATTCTCTAAAATTGGAATAAACATCCTTCCCTTCCCTTGGCTCATTCAATATTATATACCAAGAAGGGCTCCAACAGTGTCAAGTACCTGCTACAAATTTTGAATTATAGGAGTTTGGTTGGGAAGTGATTGGAGAATTCAAAATGGTAGCATTTTTTATGGGTTTTCAAGGAGGTTTTACCAAGTTTCCATGGAATCTATATCTTTTGAACAGTAGGGATATTACATTACATTACCACAAGAAGCACTGATCACAAAAAAACAGTTTGCTGTTTGATGGCATAAAGTTAAGCATGGGCAATTGATAGACCTTCAAAAGGTGGTGTTCTCTCTATTGTATTTAAAACTAGCTCTCACGAAACAGTTTGTTAGAGCTCTTAACAAAGAGTATGCAGCCTTCAATTACCTTCAAAATTTCTTTTCCAAACTCTCTCAGGCAAAGGTGAAAGCTAGTCTGTTTTGAACCACAAATCAGGAAAATCATAGTATGTTCAAAATTCCCTGAAAAGCTTACTAAATGTGAAAAAGAAGCCTGGAAGAGTTTCGTTTCGGTGTGTCAGGGCTTTGGGGCAAACACAAGGCTGACAATTATGTGGAAATGGTTGGAAACTTAGTAAAAAGCTGGGCCAAATGGGCTGCAGGATGTCACTGATGGTGCACATCTTTGATGCCCATCTTAACAAGTTCAAAAGAATATGGGAGCATATGCCATCATACAAGCCACCAAAGCAACGTAAATTGAAAACAAATGAGGACTGTTTTATATTATTTTGCAGTAAAAAGAGTTGGAAAATAACACTTAGTGGCCAGGAACCAAATATGTCTTACATAGTGATTCTTCTTCAGAAACAGTATATACTAGGTGGGATACTTGTATTTTCTGTTAAGAAATCTATTTCGACTTTAAAATAGCAACTGAAGTAGATAACCATTTTTTTTAAAATATAGCTTTTAAATGTATGCATCTTTGTTTATTTAAAGTTACTAATGCCCCAGATTTGTCGGCTTTGGTGCTATGAAGAGTAGGATCTTCTTGAGGTCGCTTAACAAAGGTGGAAACGTAAAGGATAATCTGAACGTGAGGAGGTAGCCATAGAATTGTACAGGTAACGTTTAGAAATAGAAATATACTCAATAGTAAGATTGTAATTTGTTTCTAAATTAATTAACCCTTTAGCAATAGAAATACCGCAAGGCTGAGAAGGGATGCAAATGTTTAAATCAAATCCAAAAGTAAAGATTGAAGTTTTGTCTAGTTGTTGTGAAGAAAAGTCTAGTTAGCACTGTATTGGGGCGAGAATTCTTCATCTAGGCACTGTCTTCGATGAGTCGCTAAAGTTTATGGTCAACTCTTTGCTGGAGTTTGCAAATCCGAAGTCTCAGGGTGCTGAAGATGGAGCCTTGAAGAATGTTGGACCACATCCTAGGGATATTGGAGGTAAGCGTTTGACGCCGGGCATTGATTTTCTTGAATGCAGCAGCTTCAACTTTTAAAAGTGAGATCCGATTAGAGAGGAAAATTTGCTCAATTTCTCTGAAAGCAAGCTGTGAATCTCAAAATAGCACTTGCTAATAAAGGAAGTGGGAATTACTTTGTCAGCAAAGCATTGCTTGAGAAACTTAAGCTTAGTATTCTTGTCCTGGGCATAGAGAAGAGAGGTACGGTATCCGTTTACTGTTTAAAAATATTTCCGTTTAGCCTGTTTGATTTTAGATTTGGAGCATTGGTTCAGCTCAAGGTACGGCAACTCTCTACCCTGGTCGTAAGCTCGACACTTATTGGAGAGAAGGAACTTGATCTCTGGTGTTATCCACGGCTTGTTGTCCTCTCTAGCACTCAGTTTTTTAAAGGGAAATGTGTCTCGCAGGGATACTTCAGGATGGAAATGAGTGTTTTTCATTGCTGTTCCAATATTGGTATTGTGTGTAGGAATGACCAATCCACTGCCATTATCTAAAACCCAAAGTTCTAGCCAGAAGATTTAAAGTAAGGCCTATACTGGACTACGATTCAGGGGGTGGAGAAGAGGGGGAGAGCGGCTGGACAAATTTACACTTAAGCCTACTAAGTCTAAGAGGAGATAGGTATGCCGGGGCACTATACTGCGATTTCGTGTTGGTAAGGATGAGATCAAATACGGAATCTCCTTATGTGAATTCGATTACCTTCTTATATAAATTTAAATTACGACAAATCACGTGTTAATTTAGCTCATTGAAGTCTCAAGTATTGATTAGAAATATCATGAGAATGTCTCCACATGGCCATAAGTTAATTTTGCACAGGGAATTCAGGTGCGTAATATTATTTCAGTTTTGGCTCATCATCATTATTATTTTAGATTTTCTTAGTTTTACAGGTATTTATATAAGCAAACTTCTACGAAGACGATGTCGAGTTCAATCTATTTCGATTTTTTAAGGATATTAAGACAATAACTTGTGTATTATAACGTATTTTGGAACGGTAAATAAATTAAGAACAAAAAATCATGAAACATATTTATATTAGAAGTGCTTTTAAGATCGGGTTTTGTTAGTGTGAACATTTTTATCTTTTTGACTAGAGACTATAATAGTAGGGGGTGTCAATTTTTGAACTTTTAAATTCCGTGATGTGGGATGCTAAAAGTTGTAGCCAGACTTAAGAATCCTGAAGAATTTCATCTGTGAATTTGATATTCTTCACCCCGGTCTCATTGAGAGAGGGAGGTCAGCCGTGAATATGGAGAACAGAGTGGGGCTAAAGCACACACCTTGCGGTACTTCTGCTTACAGTTGAAAAGTCGGTCTCTCGTGAAATTCTAGGGCAATATATGCCTTCCAAGTGCGAATATAATTGAAGATAATCTTTTTTAGATTATTATCAATTTCTAGTTTTATTATTTTGTATGTTAATCCGTCTGTTCATAATTTGCCGAATGCTTTTTTCTAATTCCCTTAGGAATATATCAATTTATCTATTTCTGCTTTAACCTTCACTATGTTATAATCGCGAGTGCCATTGCAACATCTCTATAGAATCCAAAGTGATGTTTGTTGCAGATTTAATTATCTTCACGATATTCTACAACTCGTCGATTAAGTAATTTCTCAAAGACTGGGACCTGGCAGTGTATAAGCGATATGGGTCTAAAGCGTTGCATCTGCGTTGCGAATTTTCCTGGTTTGGGGATGAATATTATTTTTGCCATCATAAATTCATCAGGATAATATTCCGCATTTAGGCAGGCATTAAACAGGTATGTAATTCCATCTATCACATTTTTTGTGGCGTGGCTGTAGTTTTCCTTGTTCAATCCCGTGGATATGGGCGCTTTTTGTTTGAATGACTGAACTGCACTCCTGATTTGTTCTTTTGTGATAGTGGCCCCTGATCTTTAGTAATCATTGCTCTTTTCTTCCATTCTCTGGGCTAGAGTTAATTTATTGCTATCGATACTTACTTTGGTATTCACCAGCAAAGTCCCTTTGCTGGTCTTTTAGCTTCATTTTGGGTCTGGGGGTTGTACCTCTGCTCTTGTTGATGATCTGCTATGCTTTTGGGGGCAAATTTTCTTTTTTCTAGCTCTACTATTAATGCATCATATTCAGTGGCTTTTTTGACTAATCAGGAACACCATTTAATTTCTTTAGAAGCCGTAAGAGGCCATACATTTGGTGGTCTGGCTTGTATTTTCATATTTTGGTATGTCTCTTTGATTTGGTTCGCTTTCCTTTACATTTCTTTTTTTTTCTATTTCGGCTGGAATAGACCTAAGGTTTAGAGCAAAGCGTGCATGCAGCACTTTTGGTTTGTGCCGCTTTGCGCTCCTTGATCTCATAGCATCTTAAGTAACCGACCTGTGATCGTAAAGTGGTACCAAAGTAAACTCACCTCCTATACCAGATTTTCCTCTTTACTGGAGTAACAAAACCACCTCTTTGAATTTTATTTATCAAATTGGAATTGCAGAACTAGTTTCGGCTTTCGTCATCGTCACTTATATATCGGTGAGAAGAAGGGACTACAAACGGGGCACATAAATACGGCACATATGACGAAAAGTAAGTAATAAAATGAATGAAATACAATAAGAATACATTAATTGAACACGCTTTCTTGCAAATAAATACACTCCAAAATTTAAGCGACCTACACCGATAGTAAAAAACTTTCACATTTTATCCGTTTGGGCTAAAATCTGCACTTTGTTTACAAAAATACAACTATAAAACTGAATAAGAAACATAAACTCTCTTTATGAAGTTTTTGGTGCAAGTTGTCCTCCCCCATGTGGAACTCTGGGCTGGAGAATTTACATGCGATGACAAAAGCATTCTTGGTGTGGAAGAATGAGAAAGAGAAGGAATTCACCCCACCCCCCTCCCCACCCTTACTTCCCCAGTTCGCCGTTGACAGCTCTAAATTCATCTGCCCTATATACTGCGAAAATTAGAACAATGGAAAGACCATAAGTGGGCATCGCGTCTTCGCGCTATAGAACTTTACCGCGACCCAAGGCAATTTAGGAAGTCTGTTGGCGACTAATCTCTCTCTCCGTCGAGATAATTTCCGGGTATATATTCTACAGTTCAGAATTCACGGCGAGAATTCAGTAGGTTAGGCGTAACTTCTTGGTTAGTCGAGAGGAAATCGACTACATTCTCGTCCAGAGAAGAATTGAGTGATTATCGAAGAGTCAAGGAAGAGCTAGTCGTCACTCAGTGTTGTTGGTGGAAATAGTTAGTCGCACTTCAACCCTTCTCACCACGTCTTCAGATTTCAAGGATCGAAAAAGCCATTCCCGGAGAATCTTCCGTTTGCCTCTTAAGGATAAGAGACCCCTTACCCCTCCCTCCCACTGTAGTTTCCCGAAGTTGTATTGAGTGTCCCGTGAGACACCCATAATTTCAAGGTCAAACATACCTACCTGGTCCTACTCACCGCACATCAAGGTAAACGGGATTTAACCCCCGCCTCGTCACGCTCCTCCAACCTTTATGGCGTAGAACCTCAAGGATCCCCTTTGCTCTAGAACTTTCATAATTGTAAAATCATTACTTAATTGATTATCCCTCGGTTCAAACTATATTTAATTGCATTGTCATTTAACTTGCCCTATATATATATATATATATATATATATATATATATATATATATATATATATATATATATATATATATATATATATATATATATATATATATATATATATATAGTCTTTAGTTCTATTAGTGTATATTTTTGTAGCCATGTTTGAATATTCCTTGGCCTAGCAATTGTGTATTTAAAGCACTCTTAGAACCATCCCCAGGTGGAGCCTTAATTTCGGTCGGCCAGTTGGCTATTGTGCGTATAACGGCGTACACCCGGTCATACAACGACACTTGGAAATAGACTTTCCTTTACTTCTTACAAGAAGGGTTTATTAAACTTATAACATTTAGTATACCTCAAGATAGGTGGTGTAAATATTTATATGAAGAGTGAATTTCTCTGTACTGTTTTATAATTCAAATGTTAATGGCAAATAAAGAAATAAACCCAAAAGATTAATTAATGCGTTGAAGGTTCTTAAGGAATACAAAAATATAATATTAAAAGATTTTGTTTTGTTTTTTAAGGATTGGAATTCAAAACTTCACACATTTCACCGTCGCTTAAAAGGTCGTTAAATTTTTGCTAATATGAATCTTTACTCATAATTACTATTTTGTTGGTTTTAAATGATTTTGTTGATACTTAATTCATTGGAAGATCATTGGACTATCTATTCAGTTTTATGATTGGTTTAATACTTAATAAATTAATCCAGAAGATCATTGGGCCGAATAACGGTAAGCCTCCTTCATACATTTTCTATAACTTTTGTATGCAAAGTTTGGAAACTTCTCTCCTTCTTCGATCCTGCTCAACCTTCTTATTTGGTTTATGTATGTCGATGATATTTTTTCAGCTTGTTCTTCAGATAATCACCTAGTAACTTTAGTGGGTAATTTTTTCGTCAGTTCAACACGGTACACCCAGCGAGCAAATTTAAAGTGGAATTGAACCATGATAATTATTTGCCTTTTCTAGATGCAAGAATCAACATTATAAATAATCAGGCGCTTGTTCTGTTGACCTTAAACCTACAAATTCTAATGCATATATATTTCTTTTATATCATGGGAAATTTGTTAAGAAATCTATACGGTTTTAAATATTTATTTTCCTCTAATTACTAATTTGCAATTTTCTAGCACTTCAATGCCACGAAGATTTTATTAATTTGTGCTTCTATAGAGCAAGATCAAACTTTTATTATGTATAAACTCCAAAGAAAGAAGAGGTAAAAAAAACTATAATCTTTCCATATGTTCTCTCTTTAACTTTCTTAACCCATATGGGTAATATCTACATTAGGCCCCAACAGATTCGCCAGGACCCAACCCAAGAATGCGATCTAAAATCTATAGGCATAACCACATTCACTTCTTTGTTTTGACTTTTTTCTTTATTTCGAAATGGAGGCAAAGGCCCCCATACCGCCCCTACACACTCCGCAAGTTAAAAAAAAATCGTAATATTCCTAATTCGAAAGCCAAACATGAGGTTTAATGCAAAAGTTGATGCTAAATGTGTTTATGCTTGATTGATAAAAAAATATTGGAACATGAATATTTCATTTGTCTTCTAACTACCGGTAATTAGCTTTTGGGTCCCAAACTAGATATTGAAACTATATTGGGGCCTAAAATAGATATTAAACAACATATGCTTATAATGACACAAATATAGCAATTTATTCCAATAATGTAAATAAAGTTCGGATCGAGACCTCATTCCACAAACCGAGACGCTGGAGTTTATCTGATCCCTTGTAAAGTCTTTCAAATCAACGAAGGGGACTCTGGTCTTTTTATTAAGCGAATCGAGGAGCACTTAGATATCAGACGAGGTTCCCTTTGATTAAGTCGTATTTTCAGGGCAATAATTTAGTCATTAGACACATTGAGTTGTGAGGTTTAAAGGTTAATAGGAAGCTTCTAAGAAATCAAACCGAATGCTAGTATATATTGTCCATAATTTCACTTTAAAGTAGAACGATATAATTCTACCTCTGTACAAATCGCTAGTGCGACCTCCCCTTGAAAACGCAATGCAATTCTTTTTTTTCCATATCTTAAAAAAAAATATATATAGCGCAGTTAGGAATAATGCAATTTAGGTTTACTAAACTAATTCCTGGGGCTTAGAAATAAACCGCACGGAAAGAGAGTGCGCCCAGTGAACCTATTATCACTTGCAAAAAAAAACGATTATGGGTGCAGTTGATCGAAGTATTAAAAATATTTACAAAAAATTACAAATATTAATTATAAATTACTGTTCGAGACGGACGATAAGGCCAACACATTCTAACCGGTTTCAAATTGGAAAATAATTGTTTCAACTCTGCTCTAGCCCCAAATTACTCGTTTTAAAATCACACAAACGTGGAATAGACTACATCACTACATAGTGGAAAGCATGTCAGTTAATATTTTCAAAAACCGACTTCATGAGTATTTTCCTACTGTAAAAAAATCGCATAGTAGGATGCACAGATGAAAATGTCCTATATCAGAAAAGTTAGGGAATATAAGGAGGAACGAGAAATAAGAAAGATTCCAGCGACTTTTTCCTGTGTAGCATGTGTACGAATTAGCTTTTCATTTTCCTTTCTGTATTTCCTATAAATATATTCATTTCTTTGCTCATATGCGAACCCTGGGGGAGAAGAGAGAGCGTCCTATCACCCCTTCTCCTATGATTATACGCTTGTGCTTGAGGTAAAACGGAACCTGTATGTCTCAAGGGTACACAGTAGATAATTGTGTACCGTAGCTACAGTAATGTTAGAAAAAAAGTAAAATGTTTTATTCCATACATGTTTTTAATTGAAACAATGAAATGTGTCTGTATCAGCTTAGTACTAACATTACCTAAAATTACCATTTTGCTTCGGGCTATGAAACTGATATCGGATCCTGGAGTCTTTGCTGGTCCTTGTTCTGTAGTTTATGTGAAGCTATTCCTTTCCCGCGCAGGAGGTGAGCATCAACGTATCTGGCAATGGGCTGCGGATTCGTGAGGCCATTGAGAGTTTTGTGCTCGCTCTCTGTGGGATCGAACTCGTTCCTGGACGACAGAAATTCAACGTCGTTCACCTCAACTTCTCGTCCTTCTGCGCGAACTGCACCGGCTGCCCAGTCGACCCCGAGGCAAATTCAAGGTCAACTTTCTTATACAGAAAACCTTATTGACACCTCCCTCCCCCCACCCCCAATCCATCTATCTTCCTCTCTGAGCCTATCCTAGCTTCTGAGAACCCTACGGTCTGGCTTCGCTTCTCTACTTATTGTTTCTTGCCATCGTCTGGGCTGCATGGATGATCGTGCTTTCTCTACATTTGTCCCGAGACTGTGGAATGAGCTGCCTGCAGTGATATGTCCATCGTCTTCCCTCGGTGCTTCTAGCGTGCCTTGAAGACAGACCCGCCTCTCATCTCCGACTTTTCCTTCGTTGATAGACGGGAACTGTGTGAAGACCCTTGGCTTCGAAGAGCGCCATACAACAAAATCCATATTTATTTAAAAGATTGGATTCATTATAACAATTAACGAATTACATTAAATCAGTAATTTCCTCCATTAATGATTTATATTTGTTTCTGTAGAAATAAATCTTTATTAAATTATTCCAATTTTCTTTCATATTTAGGATTCAATCTGTATCAAATAACGCAGTGTATTCTGCGCCTGTTTTGAAGGGCAAAGGTCTGCGTCAGATCTTGTTTTATTTTTAGCCGTTTAATGCCATTAAGGTCATTGATCGATTCGAACTATGGATGATAAGGGTATATGAAAGTGGACACAAAGTCATCCTGAATCGGGACACCATTCGAAGACTAACAGCACCCGATGTGGTTTAACTTCGGTCAACCATGAAGCGGCCGTAGCCCCATTGCGTGCGATCACACCACAGAGAATCAAATACATTAGTCGTCCGTCCGCTTTAGAGGAGGTTGCTTACATGGTCACTTCGGACCCAATGGCAGTGAACATTTGACATTATGCTTAGGCCACTTTGACATGAGGCGCTGCAACGGAGAGGATATTACACATGATTGCATCAACCTCGATAAAAGCAGCATGGATGTGCGCACATCCATTTGAAGAACAAAGGATGAATCCGTAGTGCGGTGTGAGGAAGGCTCGGATAATTATAATCGGCCACCGCTCTAATATTACGCATCGATTGTTATTTGTATCAAGATGGTTATTATTTCTTTAATCTCTACCACGTTACGATTCTTCAAAATTCACGATTCGAGACGCAGTAATATTGATTTTGGGCCATTGCTGACGCGAATAGCCCCAAACTGCTGATTAAGTAAGCTGCAACAAAGATGGAATAAAATCAAATGCCTTTCTCTCTCTCTCTGTATATATATATATATATATATATATATATATATATATATATATATATATATATATATATATATATATATCACTGATTCTCTCATGGAATTAAAGCAATACGCTCCTTGCAATGAAAGGAAATAATAGTTCCTCGACTGGGATGTACCCAAGTTCGAAATCTTCTGTCTATCCACTGCAGAGAGATCATAGATGAGGGGTATTGAACCTTTTTATGCCTAAAGGCTATCTTACAATTCATCATCACTCATAAAGGTCGCATAGGAAAAAAATCAGTTATTTTATCCCTTAAGTAATTTATTAGTAATCTAATAAAAAAAGACAGTTTTATAGAAAACGAAAGCATAATAATTTCAAATATTTCTATTTAAGTAAGTACTTTTTATACAAGTAATATGTAAATGAATACTATCGAAAGCATGGCATTTTCAAATTATTTTAATTAAGAAAGAAGGTTCTTTGTATTCAAGGAACAAGTAAAGGAACAATAATCTTATAAAAAGATAGCATATAAACATAGAGAATATAACATTTTCAAATATTCAATATACAGTAGGCAAGCATGTACATTTTGTATACAAATTAATGACTTCTTTGAGTTTGCTTCTTTTGAGAAAGCAAAATAATTTCAAATATTTGTATTTAAGTAAGTACTTTTTATACAAGTTATATTTAAATGAAAAATATTGAAAACATAAAATTTTCAAATATTTTATTTATGTAAGAAGTTTTCAAAATAATAAGTAAATGAATAATATCGAAAGCATGACATTCTCAAATTATTTTAATTAAGAAAGAAGGTTCTTTGTATTTAAGGAACAAGTAAAGGAATAATAATCTTATAAAAAGATAGCATATAAACATCGAGAATATAACATTTTCAAATATTCAATATACAGTAGGCAAGCATGTACATTTTGTATACAAATTAATGACTTCTTTGAGTTTGCTTCTTTTGAGAAAGCATTTTGATATCAGGCTCTAACATAGTGGTTCTTAGCCTCAATAGGTCCTCCAAATGCTTGTCTGTCAAATGTGTTCTCAGTGAATTCATGATTTGCACCAAGTACGAAAATGTGGATTCACAACAGTATGTTGAAGAAAAACAAGAAATCAGTCGTCGTGCATGTTCACGAAGATGAGGATATTCTATCACGTTTTTTTCAAATTTCGACGGAATTTTCTCTCTTGCCAAACAGAGACTTCAGGATATTATCCTCAGACATTTCAATAAGCTCCATTTGTAACTCTTCAGGCGCCTCTGATACATCAACTAAGTAAGGTTGAAAAGTAAGTTTCAGAGTGATGTTATGTTTTTCAAAATCATTAAATCTTTTATTGTATTCTCCTATCAATGTGTCTAAAACCGACTCATATACTTCAAAATATCCATATATATCTTCATTTTCACTCATTACCTTCGTAAGCTAGGGAAAGTGTTCTTCTGAAAGATTTGATTAAGCCAAAAGGGACTTGAAATACAACAGTTTCTTTCTAAATGCCTGAATTTTTTGCCACATATCATAAATACATTTATTTCTGCCTTGCAATGAAATGTTTAAATCATTTTGTTTTGACATCACATCACATAAAAAGGCAACATCTCTGTAAAAATTTGGATCTGATAAATCACAATACTTGTTTTTTGTTTAAAAAAGTCAATAATTTGCCTTCATACAGACAAAATTTTGACAAATATTTTCCCTTGTGACAACCAGCGTACTTTTCAGTGATGTGGCAAATCTACACCAATTACTTCGTCATCCCTCATCAGCATGTTTCGAAATTGACGATGCTTTGAAGCATTCACTCGAATATAGTTAACAATGCTTATAACCTTTGGCAAAGTGTCATTAAAGGTTACATATTTTGCACAGAGATTTTTCTAATGTAAAATACAATGAAAAGAAATCAGTACATTTGGTTCTTTGGTTTCTCTCTTAAGATACCAAATAAATCCTTCATTTTTAGCCATCATAGCTGGGGCAGCATCAATGCACACAGTTACCAAATTAGTAAAATTTAGTCATATTTTATGACATTGCTTTTTGAAGTTGTTAAAAATATCTATCCCCCGTGTCCTTCCTTTAAGGGTACCTAAAGCAAGCAATTCTTCATATGAAAATCATCTGTTATGGCACGAATAAAATACAATAATTGTGCTGAATCAGTGGAATCTGTTGATTCATCCAAAGCTACTGAGTAATATATATTCTCTTTTTTTATTATATTTTCAATTGTTCTGTTACATTGCAGGCCAATTCATTTTGTCGATCTGTGTTAGTCCTTCTTGAAAGAGGCACCGCATTATCCTTATTAACTTTATCGGGATCTATACATTCTACCACTTCTAAAATATATTCCTTTATGAGTTCTGCATCGCTGAATGGCTTACCTTTTTTTCCAAGCAAATATGCAACTTTATAGCTTGCTTCTGTCATAGCATTCCCTTGATGTAACACATACTGGAAAAATTGTCTTTGCTTCGGTTTTCCATCATTCTGCGGTGTATCTTTCGAGGCTCACCCTCTAATTTAGCACATTTATTGTCTTTATGAAGAGCGTAGTGTTGCTGTGCATTGAATTTCTTAACTGTTACAATTACAGTATCACAAAGCAAGCAAGACATTTTGCCTCCAGTATTCACTAAAAAATATTGCAGTTCCCATTCTTCATTAAAGATCCTGTTTTCTTCTTTCAAAGTCCGTTTTAACTTTTTTGACATAATTATGGGCCAAAAAGAAATGTATTTATTCTGAAAGGCCATAAAAAAGGTGAATAATGACATAGTAAGGCCAGCCGCACACTGACCCAGACAAAACAGTCTTAGACAAGACATCGATAAACCTGCATCCACAACCATGTTATAATAATTATAATTATTATTATTATAACAACAACAATATAGATTAGTTATATTTTTTTCTGTGATTAGTATTATTATTTATCATTACCTAATTGTTGCAGAAACTAACTCAGGCTGACAAAACAAGTCGGTATGAAGTAAGCCACGACAACACAATTACTGAGTAGAGTACGTAGTTATTCGGAGTAGCACAGACCACAGTGAGGAGGCGAACGAGACAGGAACTCTTCCTGTATCATACGTGAAATCATTTACTCCCACTAGGCTAGTTTAGCGTACACGGAAACATTGCCTTTATATAGCAGTTGCTTTAAGTTTAGATTCACAGAATTTAAGAAAAATGCTTCCAATCTCTGGGAGCGACATCACTAAACACATAAATTTCCTTTTTTTCTGTGTGTGTGTGTGTGTGTGTGCATAATGATTTTAGACAAAATGTTCAATGGAAAAAAGAAATATATATCAAAAGGCTATAGAAGGCCACACTTGATGGTCCAGAAGGCCGCAGGTTCCTTATTCCTGTCCTAGACCAATGACAAGAGGATGATCGTTTCCCATTCTCGCTCTGCAGAGTTCCAAGAGTAAGTTTGCTGTGACAATTGGTGTTAATGGCAATGTGAGCTTGTAAGGGGAAAATCAGAGGAGAAAATCTTCATGCTATCCCACACCGAATGAACCGCGTCCTCTCGCTGATCCAAGTGAGAACTAAACGTGCACCGGAAGTCCCAAGGGATTGATTACATTTGCTGAACTTGAGAAAAGGCAGGTATCTTTTAGTATTTAGTAATTTTTTATATTACCTATTTTGATGTGAAGTCAAATTCATTTTCGCAGTAAAAGGCTTCTTTATGAGAATTTATTGGTACCTTTTCAAATCTGACACATTTTCTAACAAGAGTTGAGTAAACTTTTAAATCAGTTAGCAAATGTCCGAGCAAACAGGATAGTAGAATCAATATATATTAAATCCCTAATATAAAATCACAACCTATAAAACCATATTTAACATTCATTGTACAAATATTTCATCGCTTAATGTTAAGGTGTGTTCTTTACTATAGTTATCACAACCTTTGCAATAATTATTTATTTAACGTGTTCAATTATTCTATACAATGAATTAAACATTCAGCCTAATTTCACCAGTTATTACAATTCCCTCATATAAGTACTTTAAAACAAAATTTCTCATTTTTGTTAAATTTGGTAATGAGTTCATATAATCTTAGAAACCTTAACATGAATGCACAAGCTCTAAACATAGATTTAATAAAATGCTTGGATTAATTATTTATCATCATTGGCTTCATCTTGAATATATATATGTATATATATATATATATATATATATATATATATATATATATATATATATATATATATATATATATATATATATATATATATAATAGGGAAGAAGTCGTTCCTCGGGAACCTTATTCGTAGTAGGAATATGAAGACCAATGCGATGGTTACAAACATTTAATTTTCCGGACGTTTCGGTCATTAACGATACCCTTTTTCAATCAAATGATAGCATTTTAGGTCTAACCAAGTGTCTTTTTTCTACTTTATTAAAATTGTCCGTTGAAAATACAGTGTTCTTTTTTAATGAGATTTTGTACATTCAACACGATGGAATGGCCATGGGCTCTCCATTAGGTCCCAGCTTTGCTAATGCTTTTTTATCCTACCACGAAAAAAAATGGTTAAGGGACTGTCCCATTGAATATAAACCGTTGGTGTTTAAAAGATTTATCGACGACTGCTTCCTTATTTTTAAACACAAAGATCATGCCTTATTATTTTTAAATTATTTGAATCAACAACACCCTAATATTAAATTTTCTATGGAGACAGAATTAAACAATAAAATCTCTTTTCTGGATGTCACCGTTTCAAAAATTGGTTCGAAATTTAACACTGAGGTGTTAAATTTCGAACCAATTTTTGGCACCCACTTCTTTAGTTGCACTACTAGTAATTTTAAATATTCCACCATCATAAACAATATACACATAGCTTACAAAATCTGTTCAAATTGGTTTCACTTTCATTCTGAAATAGAATATCTTAGGAGCTTTTTTTCATTCTAATTTTTTCCCAGACCACCTTTTTGACAGACTTACTTCCAATTTCTTATCTAAAAGGTTCTCTCGCAAAACCCAACAAATAACTGTCCCTAAACTAAAAAATATTCTTAAAACTGCCTTATCTCCCACTTGATAACACCAAATTCAACAAAGCTTTACTCTCGACTCTTAATAAATACGTTCCCCAATGTAAGTTTTTCCTAATTAATTCTAATCCTCTTGGTGTTTATACTTTCCTTCGACACAAAGAATTGCTCCTATTATGCCTGCGTTCCTCCATTATTTATGAATTCACTTGTGCGACCTGCCAAAGTCGCTATGTAGGCCAAACAAATCTACAATTAAGATGTAGGATCGCTAAGCATATCGGAGTATCATATAGAACAAACATTCCTATCTCTAAACCCGAGAACATTCACTAAAACATAACCACCCGCTTGATCCTGATTCCTTTAATATACTATCTTCTGCCTTCTCTTCTCTGGATTTAAAAATTCTTGAATCACTTTTCATTAAACAAATAAACCCAGAATCAATGATTATTCATCATCCCTCAAATTATTCACTATATATATATAGACAAATGTACAACCAACCACATCCCCCTTAATAGTTTTCCTTCTGCCTAGTTATGTCCATAATATCAGTTGATACTCCCAGCTACACCGAAATAAGGTTAGTGCTTGTGGCGAGAAATTTTTATTTTTATTTTAGTTTGTCCCGTTTATATCCAAATGATCTAGTTTACAAATGACCTTTCCTTAATTTAATGTTTTAGTTGTCCTCTCCGGCCCCTCCATTAATGCTTATTTAATATTTAAACTTTCGTGCGTTAGTTTACTCATATTTATTGAACGTTCAATCACTTAAATTTTAACTTCATTGAATTACTTGTTTTGCTCCATCTATTAATATCCACTTTGATTACATACCCCCTGATCTAACTTATTTTGGATTGTTCGCTCTGCCCTTATAATTCGTTCTTGCTATAGTTTATATTGAATTTCTTGTATTCTGCTTAAAACTTAATTCATGTTTATCATGCAAATTTGCTGCTCATGTGATTATTTAATCATTTTTTGTCACTCTTATTAATCGATTTCTTCATCCCTTGCTTTCGACTTTATTGCTATAGTTTAGAATTTTTCTATTCCAATAAGAATTTAATTGATGTTCATTATGCATATTTTATACTCATGGGATTATTATTTAATTTAGTTATTTTTACGATATTAATCAAATTCTTATCAATACATTTTAAACCATTTGCTTCAACGGTTTAGTATTATATATTTCATTTTAACTTTTTGCTTTCGGTTATCATTTTCGATTCCTGTCCTGTTTTGTTTTGTTTTTTGGTTTTATTGCCGTGTTTAGTTATTGTTAGAAAATAAATCTTTATATTTAGAATTCGTTGATGATGGTCAACTTCAATGACTGAAACGTCCGGAAAATTAAATGTTCGTAACCATCGCATATGTCTTCATATTCCTAATATATATATATATATATATATATATATATATATATATATATATGAATTTAGGCAGTATGTTTTAATTTTAGCAGGTTTTATTGAAAGTGACCGCTAGTCTCGTGTTAATGATTTTCTTTTCAATCTTCTTGATTTGTCTTATGTTCGCCCTTTCTTCATTATTCAACCCGTGAATAAGCCTACCAAAGTTCATTAGAGCGTGATATTAAATAATTGCAAAAAGGTGGAAGTAAATTAATACACCTTAGCACTTTCGTTTATTATACTGACGCGTTTCGATACAATAAGTATCATCCTCAGAGTTAGAATGGGAAATTAATACATTTATTCCAGTATATATATATATATATATATATATATATATATATATATATATATATATATATATATATATATATATATATTATTAAAATGTGTTAACAACTGACGAACGGAATGTAGACACGTGTTGACGAATTAGCAGGCAGAGGGGGTGTAGGTAGGAACTGGTCAAAGAAGTGTAAGTGACCGAAGAGAGGTAGGGGTAAGCTGCTTGCCAGAGGTGATTAGCGACAAGGGGCAGCTGTTCTAAATATACCCGTTCTTTCGATTTTCTATTCTTGCGGTTGGTAGGATTTCATTAGAGTTGAATTGTATATTTAGGCTTTGTTGGGCTTTTTGCATAAATATTGCTTCAAGTAGGAATAATTGGCATCTGTTCGGTGCTTAATCTAAGATTTTGGTGTTTTCTTCCATAATTTTTCTGTCTTTCGAATGCCTGTGTGAAGTCGACTTGTACCATAGCTGTGGATATTTTCTTAATGAATTTTGAATCGGGTCTCGATGACGAGTCATTACGCAAGGAGTGAGTGCCCAAGAAGATAATCGGAAGTGCCATCAGCCAACCTTATCGACGGGCCATTATGGAGCGCCTTAAAGTTCTATGTGCTCGTTCCACCATCCCGTTCGTGGATGGGCGGTACTCCGTGATGCGGAGACGACGAAAACCAACGAGGGCGGATAATTCTTGGAACAATTCGGACTCGAATAGGGCTCCTCTCCAGGTTAGCGCATAAAACTAGACTCCAAGTCTGGAAATCCATCCGTACTAGAAAAGCAAACGCAACTGTTGCCGCAGTTATACCCTGAATCAGGAACGCTTCGATCCCTTTTGTAGCCCGGTCAATGCACGATAGAATGCCACCGAGTGCGGCGATCCATTTACCCTCTGGTGAAGGGCAGCACCTGCTGCGTATTGGGATCTATATATCACCAGCTGATATGGTGAGTCATTGGGCAGCGGATGACAGAATTGATCAAAGCTGATTCAGTACTATCTAATGCTTCTTGTGCATCATCGCTCCATTCGAGCTCATGAGCCTTGGATTGCAGGCGTGCAAGCTCGGTCAGTGGGGCTCCAGGTTGGGTGAAGGTCGACCAGTGAATGTGGAGGAGGCAATGAACTTCTCAAAGATTTCCAGTTTAGTTCTCTCGAAGAGCCCGATTACATCAGTCCTTAGAAGCAGGTAATTTTGGGTAGTCAAGACTGTAGCCGGAAGTCGATCGAAAGGTGGTGCAAAAAGGACGTGAAAGAATTTTGTTTCCCCTTTACTTATTCTTGATATATGAAACTGAGCTTCTAGCCTTCTATAATCTTAAACCAACATACAACTGCTGCCTCATTAAATATATGTGGCTTGATGGTGATTGCGTTCACGATCTCCGTCTTTCCTTGTCCTGCTAGTTGATGTTTCGATGAATACTTCTTCATATGTGCCACGGTATTGCAAGGGCCGGGTGGTGGTGTACGTACGTATAGGTTTGTTGCGTACTTCAAAACTCCCTGATTAAGTTTTCTCTAAGAGTGCCATAATATTATTATTATTATTATTACGTTATTTTTTTCTTTAAGGGTTTCTAGTGTCAGGTCAGTGTTTCAAGGATTGAATTAAATACTTCAAAAAACTATACCTTTAATTTCACCATGAACAAAAAAATATGAAATCTAACAAAACAAACTACACAGTTATGAATTAAACGAGTTTAAGTGAGACTTACTAAATCACACAAATACATATAAAGTACTGGTTGACCTTAAAGTTCACTTTAATATTAAACACTAATTGACCTTCAAAAAAAAGATAATGGAATTTATTCACCTTTTAAACCAACCACGAGGGAATCTGGTTGGAGACTGACCTTGGCCTCAAGTTTTAGACACAAGAATGTTGTTTGCGGGCAGACGCGTGGACGTATTCGCAGACCTTCCAGATGTTTGTCTGGCACGGGAATAGGATTAAAGAACCACAGATGAATTCGGTACGGGCGACGGATGGCGTTAAGCACGTTATCTTGGTAAGATGATTTCACCAACGGGACGTGAAAAGTATGCTTCTCCCAATCTTCTGGTTAATCTTGGAATAATTCGCACTGACGAGCGATGAACAAACGAGTGAATCCTTTGACGAATGGGGAGTGTTTGAGGAAGTTCACTTTGGGGTATTCCTCAATGGCGAGGCCTATCTTTGGGTTTTGTTGTAAACCGGGATAGAGAGTTTTCTTTGACGAGAGATCGTTGAACTTGTTTCTCAATACAAGCTAACTTAAATTTCGGTGTGACCACCAGGAACTGGAGCAGCATAAGCTCCCTGTGTGTTCCTTTCGTAGGGTTTCCGGGCACTGAGCCAGACTTCGTTGTCTCGATCGCAGACTCGATCTTCCTGATACAACATGCTAATTTTTGGTGTGACCACCAGGAACAGGCTCAGGATGAGCTACTTGTGTGTCCCTTTCGTTGTTTGCGGGCATCTAGCAGGATTTCGTTGTCTCGATGACTAACTCGATCTTCCTTTTTCTTCTAAAGTTATCGGCATATATACTTCGCCACCCTTACTGGAGGTAGGGGAAAGAGGGGGGTGAGGTCTTCGGCCTGAAGCTTTCTCCTCTCACGGTGCTTCTCTGAGCCTCTTTTTTCTTAGCCCTAAAGACATCTTCTGGCATTTGGTCAACGCTCATCTGAATTCGTTTATGAAGTGAAATTAAATACCAACTCTTAGGGGAAATATTGCCGGTTTAACCAATATTAGGCTCGCTGGACCCGAAATGTGATGATTAGTGCAAGTCGTGGTTGTGCAAAACCTTTCTGGTGATCCTCTAGGCGAGGGGAGTTTGGGAGGGGGTAAGTAATAGGGTTACGCCGCCAAAAAATGCCAGGAGTTGTGATTACCAAACAGGGCCTCAGTTTTGAGGGTGGGATATCGATTTCCCTACAATATGTTACCTTCACTGTCCGATCGAAGGGTTCACAATTTTAGAAATGTTATTCGTGAGAGTTACCAGTATATGGTGTTACTAAGTTTATAATGGGTTTCTTAGTTTATGAGATGCCGGGCGAGTACCACTTTCGAGGAGGAATAACGTATTGGAGCTAAGAACGGCTGGATTTAAGGACGAGGAACTGAGTCGTTACATCAATAAGATTAATGTGAATCTGGAATCAAGAGAGATTAATGTATTCTACTAATAATAGTGATGTTACTCCTGCTGAAAATTCTCTGCCTGTCTTATTTATATGAACCTCCATTAAGGGGGCGTGACTTAGCTATTCTTAATCCGAGCGCAAGGCACAGGCTCACAGGTTATATTATATTCGTTTGTTCCTTTTTTGAGACTGCTGTGCGGAGTCAAATGGTGTGTATGTTTCAATGTAGACACATTTGGTCGCTTCCGGGCTGGAATCGATAGCAAGGTGATAGCAAAGTTGATTTTGTCGTTTCGAGGGCCACGTCAACTTTAGCGGGTCAAACTTAGCTCCGTTCCGGCTACCTCGTTATCTTGTTTCTGGACCTTTTTCCTCGCTTGTGTATGTTTTGCATTCGCGTGGGAAACTCCAACTATTCGCTTGCCTTCTTAAACTCATGTTTTTCTTAATACATGTATAATTGCGATTTAACATCATATATAAGTATTTCGGTTTATTCTACATTAGTTCATTATTACTACATGGCATATTATTTCAGTAGTTAATATGTGTGCCCAATTTCAAGATTTCATAATTCCAACGGGGTGCTCATAGGTGAGGTTCGTCGTTCAGCCTACTTCACCTTGCAATTCGGGTGTCATTACAGGTTCTCAGATGTTGCTACCGGATATTCAAATGGTTCAAAACGGTTCTCAGATATTGCTACCGGAGATAAGTGTTGGATTTCTTTCTTCACCACCAGAGACAAGCTGTCCAACCTGGTGTGATTGATTGATGAATAGCCTTTACCTCAGACTTTGAAGGAAAGATTTCACAACAGGAAGCGCCTTTTCAGTATCTTCTTTAATTCTCAAGGACCAATGTACGTGGATGTGGTGCCTCAACAGTCTACTATCACAGTACCAAATCTTTCCTCATGTCATGAAACATCAGGCCAAGTTCCCACCAACCCGCCGCCGATCGGCATATTTTTCTGCACCACAAAAATGCTGCACCACACAGAGCACGCCAGACTGTGCATTTCCTGGAGCAGCAGGGAATCGTACTTCTTGCTCGCACACCCTACTCACCTCATCTTGCTCCCTATGATGTTTGGTTGTTTCCAAAGATCAAAGGTGCGATGGCAGGGAAGCAATTTCATCGTATCCAAGACCTGGCACGAAAAGTCAATTCAGTGCTACGGGGTATACCAGCTTCTGAGTACCGTGAATGCTTCATGAAGAGGCAATAGAGTATGGAACGCTGCATAAAAGCAGAAGGGAAGTACTTTGAAGAAATGTAGACTCCTGTTTGCATTTACCTCTGTTCTACCAAAATATACGGTCACAGTGTCATTACTTTCTGATCACCCTGTATATCAGAGGAAATGCTTGGCTTTTCGTTTTAGGGCTAAAAATCTATTTCGTCAAGTAACTGAGTAAACAACTTTTTATATTATAAATAAGCTACAGATAGAGGTACATACATTAATTTCACAGTGTACAATTCCAAGTATATATATATATATATATATATATATATGCCTTTATTTGTTGGGTGACTACAACAGCCCTAACGCTATTCCTTTCCTTAAAAAGTTGACCTTATATATTATGTCCACGAATATCATTTTTAGAGAAGCGGGATCTATGTTGACGAAAGAAATGACAAAAAAAAATTTGCTAATATAAAATAAATGCGACAAAATACACATTACTAAGAACATGTATGTATGTATATATATATATATATATATATATATATATATATATATATATATATATATATATATATATATATATATATATATATATATATATATATATATATAAATAAATAAAAAAATAAATATATATATATATATATATATATATATATATATATATATATATATATATATATATATTCATTTGTCAATCTTGTGGATGGTAGATTAACTGTCCTATGTTCATCACTTCTCTTTTTTAAACCCAAACTTTAATAGCTGAGCTTTCGATCTTACGCGATCATCTTCAGACTAGCTTTAAGTATTCTTTTCCTCCTCTACCGATGAAGTAAGGTGGAATGGAATGAAGTGATCTTGATCTTGATCTTACTGAAAAGGGTTATTGTAGGGTTCTCCCTGGTGTAGAGGAAATCACATGTTTTCTTCTTTTAATTTTTATTTTATTTTCATTTTTCATTTTGCCTTCAGAGCCTCTAGTGTACCCCAATGGTGGCTGAGTAGATTGCATGACGACCATTCGTTTGCTTGTTATATTTTATTTTATTTTACTTTGGCCATGTTGTTTTCTATGTAAAATAGGCTATATTTGGCTTATTTCTTGATAATATCAGAGCTGCTTTTTCAGTGAGAGGGAGAAAGGGGCGTCCCGCATCATTAGAGATGCACAGGTGCTCTTAAATACATTGGAAATTTCAGCCGTGCCGTATGTTGGCGGGTTTTAGCCGTTTTTTCAAATATTTGGCATACCTGATATCTAGAGAAGCGATGTGAAAGTTATGAGGTAAGGCTTTTACGCACTTTTACACAGAATACTACTCATACAGTTTTGAAAAAATATCTTATTTATGAAATTACTGCAGATGGCCAATTTGGCACATTAGTGCGACATTTCAGAGCCCTTAGACATAAGAAAAAAATCCAAATATTCCAGCATGCTTCAACATAGAGCTCTAATGCTTACACACATTTAATTAGCTTGTTGGGCAATTTCTGCTGTGAAGTATGTATATCTTCAGGAGGGTAATGTTTATTCAGCTGTAACTTTTGGTATAAAAAAGTAATATTTTTATCGATTTATGATATAGAAAACATTTGACATGGCTCACATTTGCTCACAATATCCTCCAAGATATAACCAGAAACATGTTTGAACTCTTTCCAAAGTTGTATCACACAAGAATTTGGACAAATTATGCTGTTTAATAGACTTTTTAATTATGAGAGGTTAAAAGTCAAGTTTTGCCAGGCGAGAGTGGATCCAAATAGATGGTCCCTATCAAGTTAAATCATAAACACTTGTTTTTTCAGATATAAGCTGACTACTTTTCGGAAACAGGAAAACATATATTTGTTGGGAAAAAAGAAAGAGTCTCTGTCGGGCTGCAAGCTCCCATCTAAAGGCAACGTACTCCGAGTATATCTGCATCAAATAGGCGAAAAAGGAATAGTGAAGTATGAAGCAGTAGAACAGACTATGAAGGAGGTCAAAAGCTTTTGGGGAAAAGCCTATATTCCTATTCGGCTTTTGAAGCATGCTGTAAAGTTCAAAAGCCTTGTGTCAGAATGGGAAACCTTGAAGAAGAATAAGGGGCGAAGGAGTGAAACACAGGAGAAGAACGAAGAGAAATTTTGTGACACCTTGAATGATCTTTTCGACATAGCACACCAAGATGCACTAAAGATGATAAATATCACAGAAGATTAAGCATTTTTGAAGGCACAGCGGGATGTGTGCCAATATGTATTCAGTCTAACCGCGCGAGAACTGAAAGGCATGATGGAACCCAATGTCTTCGGAGTGAAGCACTATGTGAAATCTTGGTTCTGCTGCCATCTCTCAACAGCTGCGCCAAAAGCCGATCAGAAACTCTTGAATTCGTTGGCTGCTGCTGATGACAGAGCTGCAAAAGGTGCCCTCAAGAAGCTGTCCAACCACCTCTGTTACTTGAGTAAAGAGCTGGTGGAACTGGCCTTCTTTGATACAGCTGTCACTGTGTCTGAGAAGAAGGCGATATACTCTGCCATGGACAACGGAGGAGACCAAGAGCCACTGAAGAGGGTGACTGTGGATCTGCTAACCATTGGAATGAAGAATTTGAGAGATTTTGTCACAAATAAAACTTAGAAGTTCTTCGATATTCTAGATCTCAGTTATTAACTGAAGATCCCATTACTTGAGCCTACAACAGAACATACATCGCTGCAGAGGAGATTTCGAAGAGCCTGACTGTGACTAATGCTGCGGCAGGAAGAGGCATAGCTCTTATCCAGGAGAAAAATGAACTCCTGTCAAATATTGAAGAACAGACACAGTTCATTATGCAAGTCGTCAGAAAGCTCCGAAAGGTGTTTCTGGATAGCCGCAAGAGTACTGCTGTTGAAGGACTCGTCGGATTGTAATGAAGATCCGCCACATCAGACCTTAATTTTTTGTTACAATTTCACATTTGAACGGCAGTGTTCTAGTTTTGTTTTAATCAGTATTATAACTGTTTTGAGTGTTCTATGTTCTGCTATTTAGCAGTGTCCACTGTCCAGTACTGTAACTGGTGAAATATAATGTTTATAATGTTGTGAGTTTAAGTTATCAATAATCAACATTGTATTTAATCGCATTATGGTAGTTAGGAACAAAATTTAGTTTTATTGAGAACACCCTAAGCGTAATCCAATCTCAATCAAATTTGGCCTACTTCGTTTTTTTATGAAATGGGATAGATTAAAGGAGTGAGAAGTAAAGATTTCGAAAGTAAAAAAATAAGAACCACCCTAATACATATATATATATATATATATATATATATATATATATATATATATATATATATATATATATATATATACACTCTGTCCTCTGTCGTTGGCATTCAAGCCTTTCAATTATTTTGGTGCTAGCTCGTTAGCCGTTTACTTTTTATTATTGTATTATATTTTTTTCTTTTGACACTACGCCTTATTTTTATTATTTTTACTCTTAATTTTTTTTTATTATTTTATTTTATTTATTTTTTATTATTATTATTTTATTTCTATTTTCAGTTTGGGCACTTCGCCTCTTATATTTTACTTCTTTTGGGCACTTTGCCTCTTTAAAAAAAATTACTGTTATGGGCTCTGCCTTTTTAAAAAAGTTTTGTTTACTGTTTACGTTCCATTTCCTTTGTTTGGTTTATGTTTCTTGGATATATAATTCTTGTTTTGGTAGTGTTTCTTCTTTATGTGTAGGTTGCAATCAGGGCTTGCTGGGAGCAGTTTCTTTCGCTGGGGGAGAGAGCTCTCCTGGTGAGGGTGTGTATCATACGAGTAAGTCTAGGAATTTCCAAGTCGATATCTAATGTTGAGAGTATTTGCTACTCTTTTTGTCCGAAGTTTTTCTCCCTAGTCTCTGGAGTTTCATATTCATTGGCTTCAGGCCTGCTCTTTAGTGAAGAGCCGTCTGCCGAATATGTTCCAACCTGCGCGCACCAGCTATTAGCAAGGTAGCTTTGTTTGGCAGTCTCTGCCTTTGTCTAAGAGAGGGTGAACTTGCTGCATGCGTTACTACTACAGGGTACACGAATGTTGAGCGAACTATGGTAGTGTATAGTTTGTGTTTTTCTTTGCGGTGAGGTTTTGAACTGTAGATCTTGCCAAATTATCTTCTTGCTAGGGAGATTCTACCGTTTATTTGCTTCTTGTAGGCTGTTGCGGTGATTTTCAAGCCCAAAGTTTCATCTTCTTTGGAGAATATGGGTATAATTTGTCGTTGACCATGATATCCTCAAGCTTCCCGTGATTAACTGGTAGGAACTTTAGGCGGTTTGTTTTTATTTTCCACTTTATCTCGTACCAGTCGATGTTATCTATTTCGACAGCTGTCTGCCTTGCCTGAAATCCTGTGTTCCTATAGGTACTAAGGACGATTTGAATGATGTCATCTACGAACTGCAGATACAACACATCCTTCCCTACTGGAGCAGGTAGGTCCACCTTCTACACTAGGTACAGCAAAGGACTCAAACAGCTACCTTGTGGGACATCCGCCTCAAGTTCGAATTTGGATCCTCTGTATCCATCGATCGAGATTAGGGCTCTCTTCTCCATGATGTAATCACAGAAGACCTCTTTTAGGATCGGGTTCATCTGGAGGAATAAGATCTTGCATTGGAGACCTCTCAGTCAAACCTTATCAAAGCCCTTCTTTACATCACGCAACACCACATCTACGTACTTCCCTTCTGTTCTGCAGTGGGCGAGTTTTGTCGTTAGAAGAGCGAGGGCTGTATTTGTCCCTCGTTTCTTGCAGAGCCCGTGCAGTTGAGGGTTGTGGGCTTCTAGTTCTGTGAGCTGATCCTGGGGCTTGTTTGCCAGAAACATTTTGTAGAAATTTCCTACAAACTCTCGGAGAGAGTTGGGCCCGTAATTTACCATTTGATCGCGAGAAAGGGGGAGGGTCCTTCGGGAATAAAAATGATTTTAACACTTTTAAACCGTCAGGAAAATAGCCCGTGTTCAGGGATGCGTTAAGGATGTTCGTGATTCCCCGAATGATCTGCTGGGGGGCATGTAGCCAGTATTTTTTCGTGATGCCCGTTAGCCTGCTGCCTTTTTTTTGAAGGATCTTACAGTTGTCATGAACTCTTATATTGTTATTCGGCTGCCATGGCCTACCAGCAACCTCCGTACGTTAACGTAGTGGTATGGGTGCGTACGATGTATTATCTGATTGAGATCTTCAATCAGTCGGCCTTTGAATTCCTGGTCTAACTCTTCGTTGTTATCAAGTGTTATCGAGAAAATATCCTTCCAGTACGTTCGAAATCGTTCTACCAGAACCGCCGGGTCCTTAAAGTAGCCCCCCCCCCGCCCACCTTCATGCGGGTCTTCTCTCTACTTAGTATTCCTTTTAACTTTCGAATATTTCGCCCAAATTCTACCGGGTTCAGCTCGTCTACCCTAGCTAACAGGCTGCCCCAGATCTCAGCCTGTTAGATGTTGATGGCTAGCCTAAGCTATTCTTTTAAGCAACGTAGCAGCGAGCTTCGTTCCCGGTTAGGTCCTGCCCTTCTTCGTACATTTACTTGTGCTCCCTAGCAATCTGGCGCATCTACTTTGTTCACCTGGGTTGTGGGGGAGTTTTGTACCCTATTTTTTGTACGCACTCACGGTCTGCCTCGATGATGGAGGTAGCTATCCTCTCGAGTTCACCGCCAATCTCCTCCAATGTTACCTCGATTATGTCAGCTGGTTCATATCTACTGAGGAGTTCTCCGTAGTGTCCCCAGTTGGCTGAAGCCTAGCTTTTGCGGAGAGAGACCGGAACTTGGATCAGTGCTAGCGAGATTGTCGTCAGGATAGCTATATGGTCGCTGGGAACTGTTGGGCCTGGCTCGCTATGGTAGTTGAATGGGAAGTCGTCGGTTGTCATGATTTAGTCAGACTTTGTTACTGACCTTTTGGTGATATAAGTCGGAAAGTGCGGCCCTATCCTTTGGATTTCTTTCTTTCCATAATCATTTCGACCCCTTTCGTTGGTGTTTCCATAGCTGGCCGCTCTGGATATGGCATTGAGGTTGCCCCCAAGGAATGCCATTCTGCGATGCCCGAACAAGGTGTGGAAGTTATTGAGGGGTAGGCATGCTCTTTGAAGCGGTTGGTAAGTTGCCGCTACCACGTGGTTGCCCACCAGGGTGGGCAGTTCTACTTTTACAAAGGCCTCGTACTGTTTCGGAAGGTGCCTGTTTGAAATATTCATTTTGATAGCGACAACAGCACCGTCAAACATTTCTTGTGGGTGTTTTTCATGACTACTTTGTAGCCCAGTATCTTTATGCGACTAGAACTTATGTCGATATCGTGCTCTGTCAGTAGGATAAAATCAGGGTCAAGCACTTAGAAAATGTTGCCATATGTCGTGGCCTTTCCCTCCCATCCATTAACATTAAATGTCGAAATCTTGAGCGTGTTGTTGACGTTTACCATTTCAATTACTGGCTTTTCCTTCTTTTCTTAGTGTTTCTTTGTGGTTGCTTACTTCCTACCGTTCTTTTTCTTTTTATACTCTGCATAGGCTGATTGCTTGCATGTGTTCTCATCGAGCTTCACATTGGTATTAAAGAGTGCGTCTTCGACTGTCTCCTCTTCGTGATAATAGTCGTTTTTACATTTGAACACCTTTCTCTTGATTACCGTGAAGATTTTGATTGCCCTTTTATTAGCTTCTTCTCTCTTCTTTTTTGCCTCAATCCGAGGCTCAGGCCTTACGCATGACTATTTCGTTTTGGGTTCTTCCTCAGTGGTCTCTTTCCTTATTTCTTGTTCCTGTAAGTCGTTTTTAGGGGTTGGTAGCATCTGTAGCTTCAGGACGTCCCCCTATAGAAGGTTGTCCAGAAACCACATCTCTTTCATTCCAGTATTGGCCAGCATTTGATTTAATTCTCTGGCAAATGTTCTCGGTTGAGATAAGTACCTGGCATGTGCGTATAGTATGAATGTCAGGATTTGTGTGGAGTTTTCATTTTCAATGAAAACTTTCGGCCACTAAGTATTCCGCCTTTGCCACCTGTGCTTAGGTCGTATTTTTCCTTATAGCCTCCTGCTTGCTTTTTTACGTCTTCTTTAGAATTAGCTCTTTCTTCTTTGGGCAGGCCATAGCGATCGTTCGGTGACCTTGTCCTAAGTTTTCTAATTTTTCGAAGGTGTTTCTTCAGCTCTTCCAATGATGCCGGTCTCACTGCCCTTGGAAGATACTTTGTCTTAGGCTTGACAGACTTTGGTGGCGTGCTGTTCCATCCTATCGCAACGAAAGCAGAATTGTATAGGGATAAATTCTTCCCTCTCCATCTGCTCCCCACTAATTTTAGCGTTGAACAGCAACAACACGCATTCCTTTGATTTCTCTGCCATGGTAATATCAGTGAAGATGACTTTTAAAACGTGGGAGTAGTTTGTGTTGTCGCGTATATTCCTAAACTTATGCTGCACTAAGGTAATGGCTCGTCGTTTGTCAGTGAGTGAAACCTCGATTTCCTTGATTTAATGTTTTTCTTACCAGACTCAATTCTCTCGTCCCACCAATTAAATTTACCCACGAGATGGAAAATAATAGAACCCTTCCCTTTCTTGATCTTCTTATTCATAGAACTCATACAGGTTTTAAATACCCTATCTTTCGTAAGCCTACTACTCGTAATTCAAATTTTTATATTAATTTTTACTCTTTTTACACCCTTAAAGTTAAAAGTTCTGTTTTTTTCTTCTATGTTTCTACGGGCATTATGAGTTGTGAGCCCAGAATATATGGATTTGGAATTTTCCAATATCTTTGAAATTGGCCATAAACTTTGTTACCCTTACCCGTTTCTTCAAAACTGTCTTTCTTCTGATAAAAAGACATTTTATCAAACTGTCCCTACTCTCCCTTTTAATAATAACATTTTAGTTCTACCTTTTTCTCTTTGTTTTAGTGATATTCCTCGTCTTTTGAATAACTTTAACATTTCTGTTGCTTTTAAATATGAGACGGCAATTAAGAATTTATTAGTACGTAATAATTGTAAAAGTTTGGGGGGGGGAGTTTATTCTGTTGAGTGTTCTGGTTGCCTAAGTAAATATTATGGACAAACAGGTAAACAACTTTCTGTTCACATAAATCAACATAAATATAATGTCCGAAGAAGGAAAGATAACAGTGCTTCCTTTGTCCACATGTCAGATAAGGACCGTCTAATTAACTGGAACTCGGCAAAATTTTTCTATCGTTCCAATGACCCTATAAAAAGGAATATCATTGAATGTGCTTTTATAAGCCAATGTGATAATTTTAACCTTTCCTCTGACTTATGTAAAATAGATGCTATAATTAAAAGACTAATACTTAAAAAAATTAGTTCTGACTTTTGTTCTCAGTTTTTTTATATACAATCCTTAGTTATGTGGCCCCAATTTTTTTTATTTATTTATTTTTTTTTTAATTATCACTGCTCTGTTATGTGCATTGTATTTTCTCCACTTTTCTCTCCTCGTGTCTTATAATTTCCCTCGTTAGGCTATCTCCATTTCTTTTAATCTGTTACCCTTTCCGTCTTCTCAGTTTGACCTTACTACCTGCTTCTTGTAATTCTTAATGTGAATCTTTACCTTGCCCCTTCCGTCTTCCTCATTGGTGATTTCTTGTTTTTGTGGCGGTCTTTCATACTTTTCTTTCGTATATATACCTCTAATATAATATTTTTTTCTGTAGTTATTCTTGATAAGGAACTTAATAAAGTTCGAAAGTACTTGGAAACACCATTTCATTTTTTCCTGAGTGACATTGCATGCATATATATATATATATATATATATATATATATATATATGAAACGCGATGAATATATGAATATATAAATAAAGTCAACAGCCACGAAGGAAAATGAAACACGGTAGATCTGCGAGGCCTTTCGACTAATCGTCCTTTACAAAGCAGATCTCGCAGATCTCCCGTGTTTCATTTTCCTTCATGGCTGTTGACTTTATTTATATATTCACAAGCATGGCTTCGCCACTACTCCCCTACGGGGCAAGCTTGTGCTTTGGTTCGCTCGCTAATAGCCTTTCGGGCTGTTGGCCTTTGGCCAATTTGATCTTTCAAATCGATTGTGATCATATCCTCCCCCTCCCCCTCGCCTCCATGTTCCCCTACCCTCTTATATCCCTCTTCCTCTACCCCTATCACATCACCTACTCCTCGCCCTGACCTTATTCCCTCACCTATCCCCATACCTCCCCCCTTAATCCATTTACCCCTATCCCTCTCTCTCCCTTCTCAACAGGAGTGGCGGGGTGAGGAGGGAGCTCATTTCTAAACTAAGCTATAATAAAATAAAAAAATATTGCAAAATTCACGTTCTAAAAATATACACTTTGTCCTCTCTCGCCCCTCCCCCACTGCTCCCCCTTCACCCCATCCCCTCTTTCTCCCTCCATTTTCCACTCGATGCCCCCTCTCCCCTCAACTATCTCCCCGTCTCTCTCACTACCCCCTTTCCCCCTCTCCAACATTCTACCCATAGAAGAGAAGAGGGTGAGGGGTAGAGAAGATAGTTAGATAGAGATGGAGGGATATGTATATGTGGAAATAGTGGTGAGAGCTTGAAGGGGGAGGAGCAAAGGGGGCAGGTAGATAGGGGAAAAGGGTATAGGAGTAGAGGGAGATAGAGGAGGACGGGAGAAGGGCAGTGTCGTAGAGAGGAGTGAGTAGAGGGGAAAGAGAGGGAGAGAATTGGGAAGGGGAGGAGGGAGAGAGAGAAGGAGAATAGAGAGGTGGGAAATAGAGGGGAGAGGGAGAGGCGAGAATGGTAGACGGTGAAATAGAGAGAGGGTTATAGAAAGAGGAGGGACAGCGTGGGGGGGGGGAGAGTGAGTTTGGGGAGAGGGATGAGGGATATAGATTTGGGGGATATGGATGGGATGGAGAGGAAGACGGTTAAGAGGGATGGATGAGAGGGAGAGATGGAGTGGGAGGGAGGAGGAAGGGAGAGAGGGAGATGGACGTGGGGATAGGGAGGAAGCAGGGAGATAAGGGAAAGAGGGGAAACGAAGGAGGGACAGGGGTAGAAGGGGGAGAAGGATGTAGAGGAGAGGGAGAGTGGAAAAGAGGTAGGAGAAGGGAGAGGGAGGGTGGTAGAATGAGAGTGGGGAAAAGAAAAGAATGCACTGGAAATTCATTTCATACTAGTTCACTTGTCCACTTAAAAAAAAATTATTAAAAAAATTACGTTCAACACACACACACACACACATATATATATATATATATATATATATATATATATATATATATATATATATATATATATATATATATATATATATATATATATATATATATATATATATATATAATAGTGTAAATGGGTAGCATTCTTTTTGGGATGTAAACGGAGGTTGTTTTTCATTAGTAGGTTGCTGACTTTTTTGTTTTTATAATATATTCGTAGAGATAACTTATTGTTTCTTCCTGTTTAGTGTTACTTTTTATCATATTTTCCAGTATTTATTCTTCTGTTTTGTAAGCATCCGTCATTTGGTTCTTGTATTATAGTGGTATTATTTTTTTCTTCTTTTTCCTCCTGTACTCAAACTTTGAGTTGAGAATTTTCTTTTGTAATTTGCCAAATTCTGTATTGGAGTAGTTGTTGTTTACTAGGATTTGTTTGGATCGTCTAAATTCTTCATCGAGTGCGTTCCACATTGAGCAGTACTTGATTTCTCTTCTTATGTATGAACTCATTACCGATTATTTTATATTTCTCGGTGCACTGACTTTTGGCGTTAAGGCATCGACCGCAGTCTGTTCTTTTTCGATAGAAGATGGTGATATATTGTCGGTCGCTGTTCTGTTTTACGTCTACATCCAAGAAGGAAATACAGCCGTTTACACTCAACTTGTGTGTGAATTTGAGAACGGAATGATATTATAGGGTTCTTTTGAGTTGTAGTAATTTATGTTCGCCCTTAGTTGTAAAGTATATGTCATCAACAAATCTGTTGAAATTTTTTGGTGGGTTTGTAGAATTTCGCAAAGGTAGGTCTCCAATGTCCCCATCGCTACTCCAAAAATTCGACGGTAAAGTTTGCCCTCTGGGCTTCGGAATGGAGCTTCAGTTGTACATATTCTTAAAAGTTGTTTTAATATTTGGGGTTCCATTCGTGGGCGAGGTAATTCGGTGTTTTCGAAGACGCACGTTAGAATACTAGAACGAATACTAGAAAACATCCTATAAAGTAACACTATCCAAATAAATGACAATACATAAGTTATATCTACGAATATATTATAAAAACAAAAAGTCAGCAACCTTCTAATGAAAAACGACCTCCGTGAAAAAGAATCAATCCTGAAGGCTACAAATGTGGTATACAAATTTGAATGCCCGCATCAGGACTGCAAACCTCATCCAAATTACCAATATATAGGTATGACCACCACCACTCTCAACCGACGCCTAAGGAGTAATAAAATCACACTACAATGAACAAATTAAAGAAAGATCCTCGTTAAAAAAACACTACTATTCTCAGAAAAAAACTCGGATCTCCGCCGCCTGAAGATTCTGGAGGCTCGAACCTGAACACACAGCGAACCAGCTGGGAGCGAGTATTACACCTTTTCTGATAAAAGAAAAGCGAACTGTCTGACCTATAAAAGGCATCAAAGAACGAAGACAAAATTCACTCTTTGCTGCTCACCAAACAATAACCTCGCCGCTAAAGGAGGCAACGAGAATAGAAACTTTCCATCAATGGCGCCTCAAAAGTAACCAAGACTTCCGTCTGAAAATGGCTGAAGAAAGGCGAAAGCTCATAGCCAAAATTTGAAGGAAATCCGAATATTTTAAATAATTTAAAAGGGATTTTCCTGAGTTGATTTTCAATCTTCAGCCTCATAAAAAAAAAACTGCATGACAGTTAGAACGTGCTAAAATAAAATTGGTAAAGTCGAAATACAACCTGGTCTTTAACAATATATATATATATATATATATATATATATATATATATATATATATATATATATATATATATATATATATATATATATATATATATATATATTATTCATTTTAACCTAACCTAAATTATATACATATTTTATTCAGTATATATATAACTGCATTTTTATCGAACGACCCTTGCGTAGTTGACCATATTGGTGTTCGCCAGCTGACGACTGAGACCTTATATTTATTCTTCTTAACCAACATACGATTAAGAACACAGTGTTATACCGAAAATCGTGCTGAAAATTGCAGTAAATAGGACACAGAAGCCAAAAATTATAGACGGGTATATCAATTGGCAAATCACTGGATTTATAATTTGATAAATGGTAATTTTAATTCGAGGTTATTCCATATGGGCTATGAATTTCAACAGAATCAGAACGGATTGCGCAACTTTGTGAAATCCGAAAAGTGATTTTAGATGGAAACCCGAATGATTTCCAAGACAGTTACAAGTAATTTGACGAGTTCCAGATAAGGATATGCATAGATCCTTACCTAAGCTGCATGTGTTGGTTGTTTTTTTATTAAAGAATATTGGCATCTACTTACTGGTTTATTGGTAACTAGATCCGCGGTGCAAGGGTTTTTGACGGGGAATTCTAGAGGATGTAGAATAGGAAAAATTACATAAATTTTGCATCGGAATACTTACAATGATGTATGCCCATGGCAGGGAAATGTGTGTAAGTGTGGTAATTCGTGCAAAAAAAAACAGGTATAGTGCGGATGTTTTAAAATAAATGCGGCTCATAGAGTCATTATGATACAGAGTTGGGAACGGATGTAGATGGTAGACATCAAATGTAATCAAATCAAATAAAGGTATGATGAACACATAGCTATATCGTTCTGGCCCTTGTATAGTCCAGGTACACTCATGGTATTGTTGGTAGTTTGTGTTATTTAGGAAGAAACTGGTTTTTAATATTGAGTTGACTGGGCAGCAGTGGCGGCTCGTGTATAGACACTGCGAAACTGCAGCACCCCCTATTTCCACTCGATGTTATCGATAACATTCAAATTAATGTAATTTTTTATTTAATTCTTTCTTTATACTTGTTCATTATTCACTCCTTAAGCTTAATGTCAGTAGCCATTCCCTAGCTTATGAAAAAAATTAAAAAATCCTTGTATAGAACTGTTCGTTTCACAGTTCCAGCGATGCGATGTTTGGCTGTTGTGCACATGCTCACATGTCTGAAATGGGAAGCTACACGCCTGGAAGAGAGAGCAGTGTGGCTCACGCAGTACTGACCCTGGTGTGGTGGTGGAAAGTAGTGTTTCTTTTTTGACCCCGCGTGTGTTGTGCTTAAAAACATGTTTATATTCTTGAATGTGATAAAGTGTAGAATTTAATTCTGATTTTGTTTTGGTTCTCTTACTAATTAATTAATAAATTGAGCTTCTGAAATTTATCTTGAAAAATAATCTAAATGATGTTCTTAGTGAAATTACGAAACTGAAAAAATCCTAAAGTAAGTGCTAAATGCTGTAAACAAACCAAAGATTCCTTCAGACCAATATATGTTGCTAAGGGTGTGTATTTTCTGGAATTTTCCTTGACAGGTATCGATTTCACTGACAAAAGAAAGACCTGAAAATTTGTCAAAGTCTGCACCAATAACCGGCATAGGCTCAGAATCAAAAGTAATTATAGAATATAGTTTTCTGAAATCTACGCAAACACGCCTAGAGGAATTTGGTTTCTTAACCATAATGAAAGGGAAACATTAATCCAAAAAGGAAGGTCTAATAAATTGTGAAATTCCCCTTTCAAAGGATAGTCGAATATATAAAGGGATCTGATAAGGCTTTTATAATTGGTGTATGGGAGGTAAGTCTTATTTCATGTTTCCAATACATCAATGCATCCAGGAATTCCTGTCAAAACATCAGGATAAACAAATAATAATTTTCTCACATCGTTGTTACCTACATTACTTAGCTCCAGATTGCTATTGTACTTTGTTTCTTGTTCGGAATTTCATAAATAACTTCCTCCCCAGTTTCTTCACTTTTCCCGATGGGGAAGTTAGCAATCTGGTGTAGCACAATGGTGCATACTTGTGTTCTCTTGGAGTTTGTTCATCCATGCGAGTAGATTCCTTTGGGGAAGAGCGTCTGAAATATTTCTATAAAATGTTAGCATGATACACATTTGACTTTCCGATAAAATCTAGCAAATAATTAACATTGTTGCGCCGCAAGAAGAAGGTCTTCTGATGACCTAATACAAGTGGACCCTGTACCTCTAATCAGAATAGATATTGAATAACCGTTAACTGTACCTTGTTCAATTTGAGCCCATTTTGTACGCGAGGAAGCAAGTCGAAATAAAAGTTAACCTTTGCGCGAGGCGATGTTGTCATAGCTGTGTTGTCGTTGAGTAGGCGAGTACATAGAAACTGTACTTTCTCACCTTAGATTTGGTCGCATAGGTTATGTGCAAATTCCCTCGATACTTCAGAGTGATATGACAATTGATTTTCGGCTGCAGTGGCATCTGTTGCGTGTGTGCTCAAGTACTTTGCATGAATAAAATTTTGGATTATGGTGACAATGAAGGCTGCCTCAGCTGGTGATTATTTGGTCCTAGGTAGGGTGGGTATGATGAGCTTAGGCAGCTATGGAGGGTCCTAAAACAGTCTAAGAATAAAAAAGGTCTGCCGATCAAAGTCGCGTGCTCTCACTTATTTTGATTTATGACCTTCAAAACTTTCAATAATTCCCGGACTAATCTTTGGAGGACTTTGATAATTATGGTATTCAAAGGAGAATGTAAAACAACATAAGGGTTTCAAGTTTCGTTAGAATCGGCTGAATAGTGATGATGTTATTGCCAAAACAAAATAATTTCCGGGCTAATCTTGGTAGGACCTTGGCAATTATATCAATTGAAAGAGAATGTAAACAACATAAGGGATCCAAATTTTGTTAGAATCAGCCGCATAGTTACAATGCTATTTCCCTCAAAAAAGCGTAACGGGGACGGACATACCGACCGATCGACCGATGACATAGTGAGATATAGAGTCACACGCGACTAAAAATGTGGGAAGCTCACCTACTTAAAGGGAGGGGAGTTTCCTTAACACCATTTTATATCACAGGGGACTGTCAAGCGAGTATGCAGGTGGCCCAAAATTGACTGCTCCTGGTGGGAGTGATTCGATAGGGCCAACCCTCTTGAGAGTCAAGGGAAAGAAGGACGAGTTGGGCCGTGCCTCCTGCAGTCCTGCAATCATAATTGACTCTCCCCTTCTCTTCCCCAATGGAGGTCGTTTCGTTGGCAAGAGACCTAACTGCAACGAAAGATAACTCATTGTGATCCGTGAGGAGGATGGTCACACGGAGGCCCACCGTGAAATGGACATCGTCCCAGAGGTGACCCAGCACCAGACAGCAGGTTCTTCCATAGGTCTGAACCTGGGTTTTGTGCCAAATACTGAACCTGAGTCCGCCCCTGTGCAAGCTTCTCCTAAGACGGCTCGTACCCCCGAGGACTCGCAAGGACAGGAGGGGTATCTTCCAGTGGCTGGTGCCCCTTTGACATTTTAGAGAAGAATCTTGCTGAGACTGCCTTATCAGGCCTAGGGGCTCCTTTCGGCAGTGGACAGTAGCGGGTGCATTCCTCACCCTCCTCTCCCCAAAATAAAAGAAGCAAGAAGATCACTAAGAAACTAAAGGTTCCATTCACGCCGCGGAGGCTCTAAGAACTGCCGTTTCGGCATATGACCGAGCCAAAATAGGCATGTCCGGCCCCAAGGTGGGGATTCCAAGACAAAAACCAAAGTCACAAGTGCTGTGAACGGAGCCTCGATTACGTCGGGATCCCTCATTAAGAAAATACCTGGCAGTTTCGAGCCAACTGTCCCAGTCGAGGAGTTTCGGTTGGCGGAAGAGGTCGTCTATTTCTTCTCCGGTAAACTCATCGCCGAGGGCCTAGCTACTACTCCTAGACGTCTGGTCGTTTTTCATACTCCTCTTCTTTGCGTGCATACGTGTCTTCACTTAACGGAAATACCCCTCTTGTTTGTCTTGTTTTCGAGCGACGCCTCAACTGATGCCTTATATTCTCAGCCTTAAGGTCTCTAGTATCCGTACAATGGGCAGTCTTTGTTCCGTGTAACTAAGTTCCTGGGATGCTGGTAGAGCTACTACCTCGCTTTTCTATTGATCCTAAGTTCGTTCAAAGCTTTACTACGGATACGAGTTTTATGCAGCTGCAACCAAACGTGTATTGCGGAAGGTGCACTCAATCTAACACACCGTTCCCCACCTAGCGACAGGTGCCTTCCGTACGTCCTCTATTGAGAGCCTATTATTCGATGATGGGCAGATGCCACTCGTTCTGTGCCGTAAACAGTGCATTATTCACCTGTACGCACGAGGTCGGCGTCTCCCTTAGTCGCCAACGGCAATCACTTCCCCACAGCCGATCTCGAAGGTGCCCATGCCACTGAGAGACCCATGTCGTACCCTAAGCCTTTTGGAGAGCTCGGTGAGCTCTGGGTCCGATGGCACCCTTAGGAAGAGTACCAACTTTGACTACTTGTCGCTATATCTCTGCTGCCAAAGCTTCCACAGCGCCAAAATATTGCGTTCGGCCTTTTTGTCGTACACTACGTGTCACGCTGGATCTGTGCCAGGGTATATGGATTGCTCCATGCTCAAGTAGCAGCTAGGTTTACGCTGAATCCCCCTTGTTTGAAGTCAGCGTGGCTCTACCAGGCACTGCCTCGGTCTTCATGGCCGAGCTGATTTCAATACACCCCTCGGTAAGGGAGATAATGCGACGTGCCCGGTTTGAAGACCGGATTGTGATTTATAGCGACCCACAAATATCCCTGAGTGCTCTCGGCGCATTGGAATATCCGCATCCCATGGTTCGTGATATCCGTGACGCCACGTTTGCCTCGAGCCGGGTGAATGTAGAGATTATCTTTTGCTGGGTTCTTGTACATGTGGGAAATGCATGGGATGTGCGCGCAGATGAGGGCTCCAAAGAGGCTGCAAGGACTAGGTAAACAGACCAGCGTTTTGCTCTTCCTCACACCAACTTCATTTCGAATATCACCGCAGCCCTCCTGGCTACCTTAAGTAAGAAAATGGGAGGTGGTCGAGGGAAACTTAAAGTTGCATGCCATTGACCCATGACTTTTGCCATAGACCTACCCCTAATGCTGCGACGGCTTCAGGTCACTTTGTCTCGTCTTCGAATTTAGAACACTCTCTAGACTTACCGCCATTCCATGAAGAATCCACACCGGAGCAAAGAACCCTCGCTGGGGCAATGAATCAACAACTAATACATGCTGGACCAATGACCGCACTACATGGAACAATGAATCTAAAGCGAATCTAAGCTGTATCTATGAACTAAACAAAGAATGCACACGAGAGTAATGAAACCACGCAGGAGAAATAAATTCATGCTTGAGCGATGAATCCACAATTTTATCGAAGCCAGGTCAATGAATTAGAGAACGAATCCACACTGAATCAACGAATCCACGCCCAAGCAATATATCCAAGCTGAAACAATAAAACTACAAATAATTCACCGAGCATCAACGTATCACACATAGATTCTACGCTTGAGCAATGAATCAATAACGAAACCTCGCTAGAGCAATGAATAACACAAGGAATCCTCGTTTGAATAAAGAATCCATGCTGGAGCGATGAATCAGTGCTAGATCAATAAAGCTACGATGAATCTACGTAGACCAGTTAATCCACTGGTCCACCGGAACAATGAATCTACCATAGAGCAAGGAATTCACGATGAAGTAAATAAATCACAATAGGAATTCACTCTTGGGCTATGAATCCGCAAGAAATATACACCGGAGCAATGAATCCACGATAGAGCAATGAATCTCACTAATAATGCCTGTTAGAGCAAAGAATTAAGATGAATCGCCCCGGAACAATGAATCCACAATGGAGCAAAAAATCCAATAAGAATCCACGGTAGAGCAATGAATCAAGAACGAATCCACGCTGGACCAATGAATAATTCCAAAACGAATCCACACTGGAGCAAATAATCACCGGAATCCTCGTTGGATTCCTTAGACGAATCCACATTGAAGTAATGAATCCACGCTCGAGCAAAGATTCAAACAAGAAAATTCCACTGGCGTAATTGATCCAAAACAAATCTTCGCTGAAGCAATGATTCTCAAACGACCCCACGCTAGAGCAATGAATCCACGACGAATCCTCGCTGAACAAATTAATCCGCAACGATTCCAAGTTAGAGCAATGAATCAAAAAAGGAATACACGCTGGTGCAATAAATCTACGAGGCATCCACGTCGGAGAAATGAATTAACAAGGAATCCAAGCGGGAGCGCTGAATCTAAAACGAATCCACGCTTAAGCTATGAATTACACAAAGAATCCACGCCGGAGCAATGAAGCCACGCTGGATCAAATAAACCATGTTTGAGCAAGGAATACACTACGAATCCACGCGAGAACAATGAATCAGGCAACGAATCCACAACGATTGCACGCTGGACAAATGAATACACGCCGATGTAATGAATCCACAACGCATACACGCTGGAAAAATAATTCACACAAGGAATAGATTTTGGAGCAACGAATATACAACAAATCCACACTGAGTTAATGAATCCCAAAATGAATACCTGCTGGAGAACTGAATACACGATGAATCCAAGTCGGAGCAATGAATCCAAACAGAAGCAATTAATCTAAAACGACGCCACGCTAGAGCAATGAATCGACGATGAATCCACAACGAATACACGTTGGAGCAATGAATCATACAAGGAATTCACGCTGAAGAAGGGAATTGAACGTCGAATCAAACCCAGGGCAATGAATCTAGAATAAATCCACGCCGGAGCTATGAATTAAACAAAGAATCCACGCTGTAAAAAATAACCCATGCTTGAGCAATGACTCCACAACGAATCTGGTCTGAGGCAGAGAATGAGACAATGAATCCACACTGGAGCAATGAATCCACATTGGAGCAATCATTCCACGCCGCTGCAATGAATCCACTATGGAGCAACGAATCCATGATGAATCCACACTTGAGCAATGAATCCACTACAAACCCATGTTGGAGCAATGAATCATACAAAGAATTCACCCTGGACCAATGAAAATACGACGAATCCACGCCGGATCAATGAATCTAAACCTATTCCACGTTGTAGCTATGACTTACACAAGGAATCCACGCAGAAGCAATCAATCTACGCTAGAGAAATAAATCAATGTTTGAGAAATGCATTCACAACGAATTCACACCAGATCAATTAATCAGACAAGGAATCACACTGGAGCAATGAATACACAACGAATCCACATTACTGCAATGAATCGATAATAAATCCACAAATCCACCCTGGAACATTGCCTCACACAAGGATGGACGCTGGAGCAATGAATAACACTTGGAATCCATTCTGGACCGATGATTCCACGACGAATCTAGGCCTTACCAATGGATCCACGCTGGATAAATGAATCTAAAACGACGCTACCCTAGAGCAATTAATCCACTCTACAACAATAAATCACACTACGAATCCACGCAATAGCAATGATTCCTACAGACCAATGAATCCATGCTGGAGCAATGAATCTACGCTGGATCAGTAAAATACCGGTGCCTTACATTGGTGGAATTAAAGATGCTAAAAGTGAAAAGTTTATTATGCCCTAATATTTTTTACATATTCACATTTTACCTTAATTGATAAATGGAATAAACTTAGGAAATGTTTATTGATAAACAGGTTAATAGAGAGTGGCTGGGTTCCCCCCCCCTCTTCGTACAATGGTAGAAATTCCGCTACTCAGCGAGTCCAAATTCTTCAGATTGTATCATGGTCGTTAGACGATTAATATAGTTCCGTTGTGACTAGACACAATAGGTGAAAATGGCTACTACTATCATAAAATGGTGCTGGGTGAAAAGAATTAATATCATTAAATAATTTCAATAAGTTATCTATAATATATACGTAAAATATTGGCAGGTAATCCTTCTGCGAGGAAATATAACAAAAACTATTTAATCAAGTCAACAAAACCCTTGTTTCGCCATCTCCCTCAATGAATGCATGGGAAAACCTTACATTGGGAAACTGCTTGGGAGGATTAACTATGGAAACGACGAGGGCACGAGGGGATTATCACCTCTGTTCGCTCACTTCAAAGGCGCGTTTGTAATGTGTAAAATCTAACACAAAATGGACGCGACAAACAATTTTGTACTATTGATATCTAAACACTGAGAGTCACGGGACGAAGGAATGAGTTCAACTCCTTGTGTATTTAAAAGGTCACGGGTTGAACCCTAGATTGAGCAAAACTATCGAATAGAGGGACCAATCGGATGGATGTTCATGACAAGGGAAATATAGTACCGGGTCAAAATTGCACAGTCACCATTCGACTGAATAGTGTCGTGGAACAGGCTTAAAATAATGAGATCAAAGTAGCTTTCTGCAGTCATCAAAGACTCACGCGTATAAACATACTTCATAATATATAAATTTCTTAAAATATTTGATATAAAAATAGGAATCACATTTTGAAACAAGAGTCTAAAGCAGACCTTACCTGGCCTGTATACATAGGCCGCCTACAGATGAAAGACTGCGTAAAACCATTTAAATTAGCGAGGCAAGAGAAATGCCGAATCCTACAATATAATATATACTAATTCCAAATTATTTGTTTCCGTTATTACGAAATAAATGCAAGGATGTGATGGCGTACCAAATATCATGTCCATCAACCGAAGAATCGTCAAATTCCTCTCCAACAAATTGAATTCTAACGCACATTTCCGTGGGCAAAACAAGTCTTGCGTCATCATGTCGACTGCAAGGTTCTTGCAGGTGAGACCCGATAAAACAATTAAAAAAAAAACAATTGAAGCGACAAGGCGTTGCCTTGTGGGAGCCAGGTGGTTAATACTATCAGGTGTCATTGTAACATTTCATTTTATAAAGTGGTCCTAAGAGACACGGATGGTCGTTAGTTAACTTTTGTTACAGCCGATGTTATAACGGGGCCAACATCAGTAGGCAGGTAGGACGGACGCCGTGGGAAGACGAGCTAGCAACGTACACTATCGAGGAACGAGGCACTTGAAGATCATCACGCCAAGGACGACTGTAGCAGTTAAACCCATATACAAGCGACGCTCACTGCTTCTCAATTCGGCCCTGAGCCAACTCTGGAAACAAAAATGAGGGACTTACAGACTCGACAATGCCTAGATACATCCACTTCCTGACCTTTGCAACCATGAAAAGTGTGTCTGTGTGTTTTGCGCGCGCACGGGCTACACTTAATTAGCGCATACACCCAGCACTCTACCACTACAAGAGGGAATTCATAATTCTTAGTCCATGTGGAGCTGTTTATACGATGTCGTGTTGTGCGTGGAGGATCGATCCCATTACGCGTTCCCGGGGGAGGGGGGTATGTAAGGCTGGATAAAGCTGTCCCTTTCCCTTTCATCTTTTTCACTTTTATTTTTATTCTCCTGTCCAATTGAATTTCCTTCCTGTCCCTGTCTGTCCTTAGCCCCAAACTAGGGTGACCCGAAACACCCTTCGATCGGGAGTTCAAAGAGAGCGGAAAGAATGAATTGCGAAGAAAACAGCGAATAAATGTAGAAGAAGAGTTTGAATCGGGTAAATATTTAGTAGGGTGGAAAGACCCCTCGTGGTAATATACCAGAATGATGGATTGGCTCACATGTAGAAGGAAAAAACAACAAATAACGCTGTAATAATGTGAGAAAATACAACTTATCTGACTTCACCCTTGCGGTTTCCAACTGATCACTATTCGACTCGTAGTGATTTAATTGCAAGGTCAAGATGAGATAATGCCATCGACATGAAGTCCTCTTTAAGGGATGAGGGGGCTAAATGAAGGTGGAGTGTGTTGGAAGAAGTGACTGAGGAAGGAGGAGGGGAAAATGTAATGGAGGGCGCGCTTCTCTTCGAGGGCAGAAATGATCTCGCCTTTTAATCGTCTGCAATTCAGTGCCGCGGATCCACGGAATTTTCATGAAGCGCTGCCACCGAGAGTGTGGGGTGAGAATGGGGGCACCACTGCCTCATATTTTGGAAGTAAAACGGGTGGGTGGAACCAACGAGGGCATTTACATTGAGTTAAGCAACAATGAGTAAGGACAGCCGTGAGAAATTCGGATTGCTGAGACCAAAAAGGCGGCGGATTATAAACTTGCAGAACAAGTTCGTACAAAACGTCACGCACCCTCAACTTGCGCCCTAAGGTGAAAGCACTTAATGTAAGGGTGGAGAAGGCGGGGCCGCCAGAGATTAGCCTGTGTAATCCAACGGGGGATGCAGGGAAATAACGAGAGGTGGACAGGCAGAAGAAAAAGATCGGAGAACCTCTTCACCCTTGAAAGCCGGGGTAGAGGGATCTATTCGGAGGCTCCGGGGCAGCCAATATGGCACGCAACTCTCCCATCGCCTGGGGTCACGGGACCCTTCCGGGTGCAGACCCACCTTATGAGGTATGATATGTTGCGAGAAGGTGGGGTACACGTACCTCTGTAGGGGAGGCGGAAGACGCGAAGAGGTCGGCCGCCCTCCTTAAGGCGCGCCCAGCCTCCCGCCGAGCCTCTCGCTCGGGGGACGGGGGGGTCTCGACGGCAACCCGTTGTACTGGGGCAGTTTCCGTGGGGGTGGGGGTCCGGAGGAGGCAGGAGGGAGCATCCGCTGGTGGGGAGGGCGTCCTGGTTGGGGTGGCGCCGGGGCACCATCGGTTCGTCACTACATCTGGGAGGGGGCCTTCAAGCGGTGGGGGCCTCATCTCTGGAGGAAGAAGAAAAAAGGATGAGTTTCGTGGCCGCCTTCGATAGGTGCCGCCTTTAGACGGGGTGCTAGGGCCAGGAGGGGGGGACTAAATGGGTTGCCCAGAGAGTCGTCATTCAAGGTCGTTAATCCGGACCAGAAGTGGGGATGGGGGGACAGATGGTCTTGGGTCTCTCTTTTATGATTCCAATACTTCGCGGTGACCCAGGACCTCAAATCCGCACTTAACAAGAGAATTTGCTTCATTCACGATAGGGGGGCATGGAAAATGAAGGGCCGGGGCAAACGTGGGTCGGTGGGGGAGCATGGCGAGAGCAACGAGGGCTAACAAGGAGCCGCGGTTGCAACAATCGTCGTTACAAGTGTGTGTGTGTGTGTGTGTGTGTGTGTGTGTTCATGTGTGGCTTCCTTTCGCTCCTCTTAAAAGCTAGCAAATGTAACACCAATATTTAAAAAGTATGTAAAGAACTGGCTAGTTTTTGTCGCCAAATAAGTTTAATTTCAGTAGTTGGAGACCACTCGAAACCTGCATTGCTGAGAAAATAGTTGAGCCTTTAGAAAAGAACAATTTATTAAATGATTGACAGTTTGGCTTGAAAAGACACAGGTCATGCCTCACAAATTTATTAGATTTTTTCCACTATATTAATACAGCTGATATTTTTATTGATGTCTAAAGTAAGAGCCTTAGAAATAGAGAAAGAAGTAAAATAAAAAAATATATTGAGAATTGTCTGATTGATCGTAAGCAGAGAGTAGTCATTAACGGACAGGTGTCAGAATGGACCCATATAAGCATATAAAAAATTCCTGAACGTGTGCATTTCTCAAAATATCCTATAGAATTAATTGTTAACATTCGCAATCTGGAGTAGTAGTATCCAATAGTTCAAATGAGACTTTTATTATTAAACTGGACCTAGTAAGTAAAATCATATTAGATGCTAAGTAACAAATCATTGCATGTTGATAAAAAAAGGAAAAAAAGAGCATGTTCTAGGTTTAGATTAGCAAAATATGTTAGAATTTTTTATGTATATATTAATGTGTTCCTTTTTTCCTGTTCAAAATTCATGGTTGTGTCTGTTATTCAACATCACCAGGTATATATATTTCACTTTATCAAGCCCGGAAACAGGTAGGATTTACTTCATCTTTACAATCTTATGCCTTATATGTAGTATTGCATAAATTTAGAATAAAAACATAAGTACTTCCGATATGGTGGACCGAATTTCGGTCCCTGAAGTAATTACTTTCTTTGTAACACACACTTTCTCTCTCTCTCTCTCTCTCTCTCTCTCTCTCTCTCTCTATATATATATATATATATATATATATATATATATATATATATATATATATATATATATATATATATATATATATATATGGCTAATTTTAGGTTTATGCCCCCCTTCGAATTTTGCGGGCGATTTGTTATAAATAATTTTACTTTTTTTAAATATGCAAATGTTATATAGTGTATGTTATATATATATATATATATATATATATATATATATATATATATATATATATATATATATATATATATATATATATATATAATCAGCCCTTGCCTCACTTACGAAGGAACACGGGCATCGTGCATTGCTAGGTGGGGAGTGGCGAGCGTGAAACAACGTGACGGGAAATTTAGACACAACAAGAAGTACGGTTTTGACCCCTTCTATGGAAGGGAGGAGAAGTAGGTGGGAAGCAACCTGAAAAAAAATGTAGTCGGTCCCAACTCACCAAGGATTTCCAAACAGCTTTCCAAATTCGAATTTGTCTCTAGAAATCCGAGCGGGATGGCACACGAATTCACGAGGTGAGAGACCATTGCTCTCGCGGGGAACGGAACCAACTACATCGGAGAACCTCCACTCACACACTGACTCCACCAGTCGAGGATGATAGAGGAGTGATACAGGTGGCAGAAATCGTAACTCCGCCCATTAATCAAGCTGAGGCATGTCTAAACTTGCTTTGCACTAGACTGTGATAGTATTTAGGCAAATAATAATATAACAATAGATGAATAAATATAATAAATTTTACCAGATTATAAATCATAAATTCGACACAATATATTCGAATATGGCTTCAGCTTCAAAAGGTTCGTGGAAAAAGGACAGTTTGAATAAAAGGTTAAGTTATGATGTTTATTTTTCAACATATTGCTCCATTTAGGTTAATACACTTCTGCAAACGTTGATACCAGTCTTTAAGCCCATATCTGTAAAACTGAGGGTCATGCGATTCGAACCATGTCAAAGCAGCTCTTTTTACAAAAAGATGTTGGATAGGGCTAAATTGGGGATGTAAAGTGGATGTCGGATGATTTCCCATTGAAATTCCAGTAACACAGCACCGTGAGCGGGTGCATTATCTTGGTGAAAGAGGACGCACCGATGCAGCTTCCCAGGGAGTTTTCTGTGATTTTCTTGGACAGTTTTCTCAAAACGCCTTCATAATAATCAGCTGTAATTGTTTTCCTGTTCTCGAGGAGGTCAACCAACAAAATCCCCTCTGCATTCCAGAAGACAATGGCCAGGACCTTTTTCTTGAACGCTCAGATTTTGCCTTGATTGGCACACTTCCACCCCTGGGCAGCCACTGCTTCGATTGAATTTTGTCCTCGGGATCGTATTGATAGAGCCATGTTTCATCCCCGGTCACAATTATCTGCTTAAAAGCTTCAGGGTCCGCATCTTACTTGTTCAAAATTTCCATTGAAAGATCTGCCCTTGTGTGTTGCTGATCTGGGCGCAACAGCATATGACTCCAACAGAATTGCGTGTGCAGAACTGACGGAGATGGTGAGTGTGTCTGCTACTGATTCAGTGGTTCTTCGTCTTTCCTTCTCAATAAGGTCGCGAACAGCATCAATGTTTTCCACACAAACTGACGTAGATGGCCTACCACTACGGAGATCATCTTCAATTTTATTTATTCCACTTGTGAAACGACTTATCCATTTGTAGGTTGTTGATTTCTTTGGGACATAGTCGCCGTAAGCTTGTTCCAGAGAGTCAATGATTTGGCTGTTTTCCAACGCGAGTTTCTCCATGAATTTGATGTTTGTCCTGGCTTCGATTTTGGAGGAGGCCATGTTGCTTGAACGGGTGCTGACTTCCAACTAGCGGCGCCACGTTGTCCTAAGCATTTAATGGTTCATGGTAGAACACGTTATAACACGTTGGTACAAGAATGTTCAGGTGCATTGACATCAAAATCCTTTCATATGAATTTTAGTTATGTACTTGTACCACGAACCTTTTGAAGCCCCTGGTGTATATATATATATATATATATATATATATATATATATATATGATAGTGAAACCACTCTCGAAGATCATAGAATTTATTTACGAGACTAGTTTCGGTATGAAGTTTACTATGCCCACTTCAGTCGTATCCGACTGAAGAGGGTATGGTAAACTTCATACCGAAACTAAAGTGTGTTCCATTAAGACGGATCGAAGTTAGCAGTAAATAAAACAGTGTTATTGGTATAAATTTATTGATTTCACTATGGGATCATGTTAATTTAGTCATGGCAATTATGTGTGAAAAATAATATCGCCTAAATGTCAGCCAAGGCTTCGGCGGCACACCTCCACTCGATGGTCAGAATTTTTGATGACGTCTCTGCATAGCTGCTCCTCGATCTCACCAATATGCCTTATTATCTCATCCTTCAGCTGTTGAATTGTTGTTGGCTTGTTGACATAGACCTTACTTTTGAGATGAAGCCAAAGGAAGAAATCCTAAGGCGTCAAGTCACACGATCGTGGTGGCCAATTGACCTCGCTATTTCGAAAGATGATGCGACCTGGGAACTTCTCATTCAATAAAGGCATTGTTGCATTGGCTGTGTGGCATGTGGCGCCGCATTTGCAAGGACTGCAAATGCAATGATCTTTTAAGATTTGTGATAAGAGAACGGATTTCTTAACTGATTCATCATGGAATGAATGAAAATGTATGTAAGAATTTTAATTTGTGGGTTTGCGGTATACAGAATGCATTATCGAGCCGTTGATTCGCCTATGTTTTGTATCGAGGAACGGCACCGAAGCTATCAAAGTTTTCATGATTGTTATAGGGTCAACAAGAAAATACATCATCAAAGTATCTTCTATAATTTAAGAAGATATTTTGTTAACAGTTTGAATTTTTAGTTTGAGGTTTTACAAAGTTGATATAGATATAGTCATGGCCAAAGGATTATATTTTAACTTTGGATTTTTTTTAAACAAAACGATTATTAATGTTGAAGTTAAAGAAAAATGTGTATAATTATCGAATGGTTTGGAATTTTTTACAACAAAAAGAATTACAAATGGTGAAGTGCAGAAGAAATAAGTGTGATTATCGAATCACACACACCTAAAACTCTTATACACATCTTATATTCCACACAATCTTCCGACTGACTAAGGAGATTTTTAATTTGGTCATTTCCTTCTATCTAGCTATTAACACCAAACCGCTATACAGGGAATCCTATAGAAACATCTTTCCCGAACTTCCTCTAGACCATTATCAATCCTTTTTCACACAGTTATCTGCCCCACTCCCCACCCGCCACCCTCACCTAAATTCTTTAATAATGAAGGCAACCTGATTTATCTGTCACTCCCTCTCTCTCCTCCCATCTAGCCAAAGGAAGCACACAAATAAACGCTCATCCATCTTCAGACAAAGCTCCTCCCCGAGATATCCCATTGGTAAAAGCAGGCGACTAACAACTTTTCCTAAACACATAAATACCAAAATTATTATATAACCAATCATTATTAATTCACTAATTCTCACTCATTTATCGCTCAGTCATTCAAGTATAGTCCATTCGACTAGCTTCATGCATTCAGCCTCTTAACTTCAAGCTCACTAAAATCTGCTCATTCATCCTCGATTTTCTCCAATTTATCAATCAATTGTTCGAATCAAATTCAAGAATAAAGTTCCTCAGAAACCCAAATGCAATTTTATTTGGTGAACACCTTACGAAGTATAATGATCCCAAATCGGATTAGTAAGCAGAGAAGACCTATTTGTTCCTACCGAACAAGAAAACTCCTTTTGTTCCTATACGAAACTGGTGGCCCTGCCTCAATCGAAGAATACCACCTTCTCTCGCCACAAGCGATGACCCTGGAGTGACTAAAAAAAAGGAAAATAAGCATCATCTTCCACAGCGACCTCAAGAGTGACCTCAAAGGGCAAACAAACGGACAACTGGCAACATCAAGACACATTCTTCGAAAATTGAGAACGCTGATAATTCCACTGCACTAAGCCTAATCTGCCATCTCCTTACCAGAGTTCTAAAGCTTGTCCCTACACTCCTGGTTTTCCCAAATTGAGTTGTTCTTCACCCTCAACCGCATTACCAGTGACTCCCACAAGTTAATATTACTTAGAATGGCACTTCCCTATACAGTGATAGATGGCATTACTCCTCTTTAAAGAACTCTGAAAGTTTTTCTTCTCCTCCCCTTACCTTGACGTTATCCTAAAAAAAATTTTCCCCCCCACACACACCACTGGCCAAAAAAAGAGAGATGTTAGCTCGCATATCCGAACTCTCCCATCTTGCCGCTGATGATTTGTTACGGAGATTACGTGACACTCTGTGAGACAATGTGAGTCATGAACTTCAGGAATCCTTTGTCCGACGTCTCCTTCCCCCCAACATTCAAGAGGCCCTTGAAATTCTGGCCCCAGATACCCTTCCTGATAAAGTAAGACCGAGGCCACCTATGCCCTCAATCGCAGTTTGCATGTACGAGTAACGTCCATTGCCAAAGCTCTCGCTATCTCAGATTTCCAGTCTTAAATGGAAGCAGCACTAGCCCCCATAAAATAGAAACTGGCTAAACTCCCGCCGAATAGCATCCATGGACCCATCCAAGGGACGATCGCTGCTGCGCTGTCTCTTACCCGCCCGCATACTGAGTCGAATGCTCTCGCAACTCTCCTGGATTCGAAAATGGTATTTTTGGTATCACCGGAAATTTGGTCAAATGGCACATCGCTGTTACCCCGTTGCTAACAGGCAAGTGCCATGCCAGATTTTCCAAGGCAACAGTGATGGATGACCTTGCATCATTATGTGCCCCCGACCCTTGTTTATATGTTAATGACATCAGAACGCATAATCGGATTTAAATTGAGACTGGTTCCATAATTAGCATTTTACCCGCTACCATAGTAGAAAAACAAAACGAGGAGGAATCACATATTTCCCTCACCACGGCTTCCGGATAAAGTATTCGTAAATTTGGCACTCAAACTTTAAAACTCTCGCTAGGACTTAGGTGCAATTTTGTGTGGAAGTTCATAATATGTGATGCCCAATGTGCTATATTAGGTGCCGACTTCCTGGCACAATATAATCTATCAGATAATTTAAGAAGATCGTGAATGGTGGATGGTACAACGAATTTATCTGTTCAGACCATAAGGAAAAGTTTAATTCTTCTCACTCTTTTATTTATTTCTGATAGTTTCCCGATAGACCAATTACTAAACAAATATGTGTTATTTATAAGCCAACCAATGAACATGTTAATTCCGCAAAAATACATAACGTCATCCCCCTCATTTCATCCATTTATTCTTACGAAAGGTCCCCCAATCGGTGAGAGACCAAGGTGCCTTTCTCAAAAAATTTTAAAGGTTGTTAAGCACAGCACGCAAATTATGCTGTCAGCAGGTAAGATTACAGCAAGCAAATCACCCTATTCTTCACCAATTCATCTTGCTAAGAAGTCAGAGGGCAACGACTGGATTAATTGTGACTATAAGCGACTTAATTTTGTGATGTTGAAAGACAAACAACCCCTTACCTTATCTTACCGACTTCACAGTAAAACTCCTAAACTGTACAAAGTTCTCTAAGACTGACCTTTAGAATGCATTTTATCAAATTCCCGTAGACCTTGCATCCATTGAGAAGACTGCTACGACGACTCTACTAGGGCTTTATGAATACTTGGTCTTACCTCAGGGAATGTCAAACTCATTGCAAACACTTCAAAGGTAGATTAATCATGTTTTGCGTGATTTGGATTTCGTTTTCTCATATGTAGACGACTTACTCATAGCCAGTGAAAACATTGGCAACATCTCACACAGCTTTTGTCAACATTGCAATCATACCGACTGCAGATAAATCTTACAATGTATCTTTTCGGTAGACGCGCTCGACTTTCTTGGTTATAGAGTTGATTCACAAGTCATATCTCCCCAAAAGGATAAAATAACTGCCATTAAAGATTATGCTCTCTCAAAAAAAGTTGTACGAATTGCAGAAATTCATGGTCTTAGTGAATTTCTTGCGCAGGTTCATTCGACAAGCAGCCACAGCCTTAATTCTACTCACGAAATTGTTGAAAGAGGCTAATCAATAAGCCTCGCTCCAATTCAGTTTTAAAATGGGACAGCAAGACACAAAATGCATTCGATGACATAAAAGAGGACATAATCAATGCTACCCTTTTGGCAAATCTAAAGCGACACTGCCCATTATGCCTCATTACTGACGCCTCAAATCTTGGCTTTGATGCCGTTATTCAGCAGTATCATGGAAATGAATAAAAGGTTCTAGGCTTCTTTAGCAAAGCTTTTCGTGGCCGGAAATTAAAACATACTATATATGTATTGTAAGGGAATCGTCACTCCCCCGTTCTCTCTCAGGGGAGACACGGGACGGTAACCGCAAAGACATCCGGCCCCAGCATCGAAAGTCAAACTCGTAACCAAAGACCCTCGCCACTCGTCTGTATGAAAAGCCGAATGGTTTTAAACTGCAAGATCTCCCTTACGAGAGTATATTCAATTTCACCTCAAGTAAGAAATTGGAGAAGCGTTTCTCTCAAGCTCGAAGGCCAGCTGGAGCAGAGTTGAGACTTGATGAGAAAAACCGTTGGAGTAACAACCCTCCTGCGGCCCGTCCAAAAGCCCCCTCCCCCCTCCTACCCCTACCCCAGTGGGGTGACGAGGTATAAATAAGAAAAACGCGGTAGAATACGTGAGTCTTCAGGCTACGAAGTCCCCGGATTGAGGCCGGGCTACCAAGACTGGAAAGGTAGAATACGTGAGTCGCCAGACTACGAAGTCCCCTGCAAGAGAGGCTGGGCTACCAAGGGGGCTAAGAAGCAGCTCATCCTCGAGCTAGTCCCTGGTTATCAAACCGAACGTTAAGTTAACTTGTTCAAGTTCAACTTACTCTCGTCAGAGAGACTCCTCATATCCTGGTGCATCCTAAAGCCCAAGGATATTCCTTGACCTTGAGGAATTACGAAAAGAAGAGGAAAAATGCTCCCCCTCGACCCCGTTACCCGGTGGCCACACCAAACTCATAAGTTAACTTGGTTGAGGGACCAAATTCAACTTATTCTCGTCAGAGAACCCCCCTTCTATCCTGGTGTATCCCAAAACACTAAGATAGGCCTCACCATTGAGGAAGACTGGAACTAAGAAGAAGCTCATCCTCGAGCTAGTTCCTGGTTACTAAACCGACCTTTAAGTTAACTTGTTCAAGTCCAACTTATTCTCGTCAGAGAAACTCCCCCTTCTCTATCCTCGCCCTTGAACAAGACCCCGTCCCCCCCAAGTACAGTCCTCGCCCTTTGAGAAGAAGACCCCCCACATAGTACACTCCCTTCAGCACTCCCCTGAGAGTTAAGGTATTCAAGCCTTAACGCGTCGCTAGACAGTGCAAATTACTCCTCAGAGTAATCCGAAGAGGAGAAAAGAACCTTCTTTCACTATCCCGTGGTGACATCCCTTCTTGCCGAAAGCGTGGGGACCCCAGCTGGCACGCTCGCCAAAGTAAGTTGTGGCTTTCAAGTTATTCGTCCACAACCTCCATCTGGCCGGTCGACACGCGTCTGGGAGACAATAACATTCCCGAGGTAAATTGCCCATTGAGTTTGAGGTCAGACGCAACCCGTTCCAAGGGGTATCCACAAAAGTAGTTGCGGCTAGTAAAGGCCGTTAGCATTTTTTTTTTTTAAATTGAAGTGAGCATCGAATTAGCCAATATTAGAGGGTCAAGTTAATTGAAATAATTTTCGCGTATTTTAAAATTCGGAGTATTTCTGTGGTTCATGTTTTGTATTTGGGTAGTAAATTGTTAAATTTAAAGTATAAGTTTATTTTGGGAATTCCTGTGCGTTTACTTTTTATCCTTACGTGTTGAGGCGCCTCTTTCTTAAAAACAACAAAATTAGCACTCTTGGATCAAAGCATACTTCATCAAAGAAGTACTTCACGTTCCACAAGGTATACCACGACAAAAGTGGTGTCAGTTGTGGAGTGATTAAAAAGGGGCATTCTGCTAAATGTATATTCAAAAAAGAATTGACCGTAATTCATCTTGTAATCAAGCACTTTGAACATCTACTTGAAGGAACAAGTTTCCTCGTGCTCACAGATTGTAAGACCATAATTAGTGCTGCTAAATTTTTCAATACAAGACATTTTATTAAAGAAGCTAGTCCATTTGAATTCATTTTACAATACACAAGTGATATTCTTCATATTAGAGGGAAGGATAATCCTAATGACGCTCTCTCTAGAGCCCTCTTCATCAATTGCAACATGCAGTCTGCTACCTATACACAAACAACATAAGCATTTCAAAATAGCACTCTAAATTCTAAATGCCATGCAATAAATTCATATGTTCCTTCCTCTTCTATTATTAATTATACAAGACTTGCAAGATCCCAATCAACAGATCTACAACTTGGTAAACTACAAGATGATGATAGCAACTCCCTTAAGCTCAACAAATTGGCACTTCCATCCTCATCTCACTTCTGATTTTTGCAAACCAATCTTTGATTTCCATCATAATCTAGGCTATTTGTGTCCTAGAGCCACTTTCAAATCTAGCACAGACCTACATATTTTTTTGGAAAGAAATGAAACAAATATTCGATCGTGGGTTCGTAATTACGTTTCATGTCACAATGACAAGGTGCAATGACACACAAAGCTGCCTTTCACATAATTCATTGCATCAGAATCCAGATTTTAAACATTACATGCAAATTTACTTAGTGGTTGTCCTACAAATTAAGAAGGCTACAAGTATCTCCTCACAGTTATATTCCGTTTTTCTAAATGGATTAAAGCATACTCATTAAAAGACAAGAAGTCAGAGTAGGTGGTTGACGCTTTTTTCACTCATTACACCAAATCTTGAGCTTTGGTGCCCTTGTTAAAATAATCGCTGATAATGGCTTTCAGTTTCATTCAGGATTATTTCAGGAATTAATCAAGCTAACTTCCACAGAACATATTTTTACATGGCCGACGAAAGCCTATGGCAACTCTGTGCTAGAAAAATGCCATCGTAGTCTAGAAAGCACTCTTCTAGCCAAAGGAAATCCTAGTGAGTGGCTAAAAAAACTACCAGCTACTCTGCTCGCAATGCGTAACAATCTTAGGAGCTTGAACTCCTTCGACCACACCCAGTGGTAGGCTGGGGGGCTCGGAGACGGTGGATCCTCCAAAAGAGTGACCCGCGCCTCTTGCCTAAGGTTTGGAGGCGGAGGGAGGAAAAGACTCGCATGGCGAGCCCAACCTCTCCTGATGAGTCCTCGAAGGCGATAGCGACTTCAACGTATTGTCTGGCTAACAGCGCCTGGACTTCTGTCTCCGGGAAACATACGGCCATTCCAGTGAGGGTCTTCTCTTCGAAGAGAGCCCTGGCACCTCCTCCGAGCTAGGCCTGGAGGGCATATTCCTCCAATGGAATTGCCGCGGACTCTGGGCCATTAGCGATCTTTTCACATGAGACTATGCTGGGTATATGCACCCTGTCCACCCTCCCGTGGTATAGGGGTTTTGCAACTTCACCACTACGGGATGGGGGCCGGGCAGGAGGATGCACAATTTACACCCGGAATGATGTACCTGTTCTTCTCTTTGTTTTAGAGACCTCATTTCAGGAAGTAGCTGCGCCGCTGCTCCTGGATATGAGGTATACTGATATTTCCGCGTAAATTTCACCGTCAGACGACTTCGACGCGGGGGACTTCCGCCGCGTCGTGGCACGGTTTCCGAGGTCCTTTCTCTTGCTCGGAGATCTAATCGTCCCCCTCTGGGGAGACTACTCGATTAATCACAGGGGTCAATTGTTTACCAACCTGATCGATGAGCCAGAGCTAGGTGTCCTAAATGCGGATAAGTTTACGCATCACTGCCCGAGAACCGCTTCATTTCCTGTCTCAATCTATATTTGTGCTCTCTGGATGCACAGCTTGTTTTTCTGTGGTGGATGGTCGATGACCTACATGGTAGTGATCACTTTCCCGTGCAAATATCATTTTTGGGGCCGCTACCGCCCGAGAACCCACCCCGGTGGTGCTTGGCGCAGGCGCGGTGGTCCTCATTTCAGGAAATGACTGATTTCTCGATCTCAGTTGAGGAGTTTAGGTTGGTAGATGAGCCCGTTGAGTTCTTCTCCGGCAACCTCATCACCGCGGGCCTATGTACTATTCCTAGAAAATCTGGGCGTTTTGCTCGCAGACCGCTCCCGTTGTGGTCAGCCGAATATGAGAAGCCCTTTAAACAGAAGCGTTATGCCTACATGCGCTATAAGCGCCGCCCGAATGACTTCACTGTCGGTGAATTTCGTCAAGCTAGTGTTAGGGTCCGGTATATTTCGAAACACACCCACCGCTCTTCTTGGTAGGTATACGTGTCTTCACTTAACGGGAAGACCCCTCTATCAGAGGTATGGAAGCGGGTCAAAAGGATTTGGGGCAAGTTCACACACGACCCCCCCCCCTCCCGTCTCCAAGAGAATGGGACCGCAATCTCGGATCCAGCGTCCGTAGCGGAATCCTTTGTGACAACTTTACCCGCATTCTCTAAACGGGATACTGCTCCCCCAGCATTCAATGCGGGTTGTGATGTTGCGGATGGCAGCCGACTGGACTTAACCTACAGAGGTGGAGAACCCTTCAACGAAATGTTTAATCTGACTGAGTTGCGTTCCGCTGTCGCGTCGTGCGAGAATACCGCCCCTGGTCCAGACGATGTTCCGTACGCAAACTTTTGACACCTGGGTCAGTGAGGCATGGTTTTTCTGTTAGATTTGTTCATCTAGATCTTGTTAGAGAGTATCATCCCAGATTCCTGGCGAATCGCTACTGTGCTCGTCTTTCGTAAACCGGGAGAGATCACTCTACCTCGTCCGGTGTCCGCCCAATCTCTCTAACATCCTGCGTGTGCAAGTTGATGGAGAAATTGTTAAATATTAGATTACCTTTTTTTCTGGGCAGCGGAGGCCATCTGTCTTCAGCAAAGTGCGGCTTCCGCAAGTTCCACTCAACGTCGGATGCTTTGCTCCGAATGGAAAAATGTCGTTTGTGAGGCCTTACTTCTTAGACAGCACAACGCCACTGTGTTTTTCGATCTGGAACAGGCTTATGGCACTGTATTAAGATACGGTATCATGGAGACTCTCCACACGATTGGGGCGAGGGGACACCTCCCAATCTTTATAGCTTATTTTTTGCGAAATCGTCTATTCCGCGTACGGGTGGGGGCAGCCCTCTCCGGCCTAATGAAGCAGTAAGCGGGTGTTCCACGAGCAATTGTCCTCAGTGGCACACTCTTTGGCCTAAGCATCAACGGCAGCACATCGGAGCAGCCGGAAAATGTTCTCACCACGCTCTACGTGGACGACTTTTCTATCTCTTTTGGTGGGGTCCAGATGCCAACTCAGGAGCGTGGACTACAACAGGCATTGAACCACGTCTCACGCTATGCCAAAGCGTACAAGATTCGGTTTTCCTTGGCCAAGACGAAGGTGGTGCACTTTTGCCGTCAGACACAGCTCCACCCTGCCCCAGACTTGTGTCTAAATGGGGTGCGCTTGGAAGTGGTAGAATCACACCGATTCCTTGGTTTTGTGTTTGACCAACGCCTCACCTGGGAGGCTCATATTCGCAGTATTAGGGTCTCTTGTACCCGCGCCATGGACATTCTTCGTTCCGTGAGGTTCAGCGCCTGGAGGCGCTGATAGTGCTACTGCCTTACTTTTTGATTAATTTTTTGTTCGTTCGAAGCTCGACTACAGATGCTAGTTTTATGCATCCGCAGACGACCTTGTATTGCGGAAGGTGTAATCGATCCACCACACCGACCTTCACCTGGCGACCGTTGCCTTCCGCACTTCCCACATTGAGAGCCTACTTGTCGATGCTGGGGAGATGCCAGTTGCTCTGCGCCGTGCAGAGTGCATAATTCGCCTGTATGTGCGAGTTCGGCGCCTCCCTCAGTCGCCAATAGCTCTCATTGCATCCACAGCTGATCTCGTCGGTGCTTATGCCACCATATACCCCTTTGGGTTTAGGGCTAGGAAACTCCTTCGAGAGCTAGGTATAGCTCTCGGCCTAGTGGCGCCCCTGTTTCTGCCCAGGACGCCACCCTGGAGGGTACCACCTCTGACTATTTGTCTCTACACCTCTTCTCCCAACGCTTCTACAGCGCCGGGAGTATTGCGTCCGGCTTTTTTGGAACACACTTCGTGTCACACTGGAACCTTGCCAGTGTATACGGATGGATCTAAGACTCAGGAGGACGATGGTTTCCACGTCGTACCCCCTCTGTTTGATGTCAGTGAGGCTCTGCCAGGTGCTGCGTCTTTCTTCGCGGCCGAGCTAGGTGCAATACAACGCTCGGTATGGGAGATAACGCGACGTTCCCGGTTTGGAGACCAGATTGTGATTTATAGTGACTCACAAATTGCCCTAAGTGCTCTCGGGGCATTAGAATCTCCGCATCCCCTGGTTCGCGATATCCCTGACACCACGGTTTTGGCGAGCCGGGCGGATGTCGATATTATCTTTTGCTAGGTTCCTGGATATGTTGTAATTGAGTGGAATGATCGTGCCGATGAGGGCACCAAATTGTCCGTGAGGACTCGGCGACAAGTCCAGCGTTTCGCTCTTCCTCACACCGATCACATGGCAGAAATACGGGCCACTCTTCGGGCTGCTTGGCAAAGAAGATGGGAGAGTGTTCAGGGTAACTTAAAGTTGCGTACCATTTAGCCGCGGCTATTCCCATGAACCTACCCCCAATGCATCGACGTCTTCATAATGATTTCTCTCGTCTTCGAATTGAACAAAAACCCGTGTACACACTCCCATTTGATGGAGCGCTCGCCTGCAGTACACTGTGAAGACTGAGTTGTCCACCAGAGTGTTCGGCACTTTCTTGTTGAATCTCCCAGTCTGTGTGATCTCCGCGCATGTTACCTGTCCGGGTGAGCGTGGTCCTACAGCTTGTCCTTTGTACTCGGGAGGGGATCGCACACACCGACTTGTGGACTATACGACTTTTTGGAGGACTCCACTTTATTTGACCTGTTTTGTGTGTTTCTTTTTGTAAGTCGCATGTTCCTGTGCCGAGGGTAGGCCAGCCTACCCCGGACGCCGGAGCACGCTTCCTTGCCTTTTTCTATTTCTCGTTGTTGTTGTTTTCTTTTAGCCTGTGTCCTTTTTTATCGTTTTTATTTGTTATTTACATATTATTATTTGTTTGTTTTTTTGTTATTTGTTTTAATATAGCTTAGTAGTAGGCTGTGTTGTCTACGGCGTCTTATGCCCAAGTAGGCAGTCGCCAGATAGGCTACCACAGTGAAAATAAAAATCCAGGGCACTCTTTCAACGATTATTATTACCTCAACCTCATCTTTCATTATTATCGACTATGTCGCTTTAACCGAATCTCAGGTGCCCATTTGAACTTTAAAAGAATATACAGGATAACACCACCTCTCGCATTCTATCATCTGTGATATATCGAAAGGTTTTGTTCATCCTTATCTCACCTCTGATTTCCGCTATCTATTCTTCAACTATTACTGCAATTTTGGACATTTAGGCACACACCCTACCCTCAAATTTACCTCGGACAGAATTTTTTGTGTGATATGAGAAATTGCAAACGTGAGAGTGTTAGAAACTGTCTTTAATGTCAGAATTCCCAAATACAAAGGCATACCCAACCATCATTTACACAAGTTGCTGCACCTGCATCAATGTTTCATACTTTCAATGTAGAAACATTAATTAGTTTTCCAACCACAAAGAGGGTTACAAATACCTTTTGAACCTAATCTGCTGCTATTCTAAGTGGTGGGGCTAAGGAGGGTGACCCCCCCCCCGCCCCTCGAAAAAAAATTGTTCTTTGTGAAAAGCTAATCTACTCCTTTAAGCGTCTCCCACAATGACATGATTCAGTTATTGTGTTTATCGAATTCCTGCCTGTTATTGACATCTCCCCCGAGGATGAGAGCAACTCGTACGCGACTGCAGGACTCCTTTGATCGCAATCCGAGAGCCACGCTTTCTGATTGGCCTCGTGGTCGCTCAGTCGTTTTAAGCTATACTTGTATTCTGATATTATAAAAAAGTTATGTAATAATAAAGAATATATATATATATATATATATATATATATATATATATATATATATATATATATATATATATATATATATATATATATATATATATATATATATAACAGTTTTTTAAACCGTTGCGATCGGATGTACCTTATAAGTTACATGTACAAAATTCAGGTGAATCTCAAAAATAATGATTAACTTCATTATTATACCTTAGCTGACTTTCCAAAACAACAATAAACTACGATTCTAATTTTTATGATGTGTGGAAAAAAATCGGATCTGAGAGTTAGTGCTCACTCATATCTGAGTTACTGTTATTTTTTATAAATGACGTTTAAATTAACCATTATTTATTATTAAAGCCTTTTTCTCATACTACCCAGAGAGAGGAATTTAAATTAGCTCCCCTAAATTTTTATCCTGGATCCGCTACTGACTACATATCACGTTTTGATGCTCCTCTTAACATAATCTCAGATAATTGATTGCAATTTCATTTTGGGCTCTTTCAGGAATTATTAAAACTCAGTGCCATTGAACCCATTTTCACCTCTCCGGTTAATGCTAACGGAAATTATGTTTTCAAAAGAGAACACATAACAATACAATCATCTCTCCTGGCAAAGGGAGCCCTTAAAGAATGGTTACACAACTTTCCATCCACTGTACTCGCCATGAGAAACGCAGTAAACCAAAAATCAGGATTTAACCCTGCTCAGTTGTTTTATGGCACTTCATCACGCATTCCAGGTGGACTATTTGTCACCAGAGATAGCACCCCTTTATAACACAGGAACATACAGTGACATCAAGAGCCATGCGTTCTCTTGCTCCCTTGCTTTCTCGCCCATGGGATCCACAAGTAACTTTCATTCAGGATTGTACACAAGTTTTCGTGAGAGACACTCAGATGCGTCCTACCTTTTCCACTCATATAGGTCGTACATACTTCAGCAAATACAAGGCTTTATTCGTGCTTACATAACGAAATATAAAGCGAGCAAACATGGAAAACGACACACACTCTAACACAGATAACATTCACATACAATCCAACATTCATATTTCTCATACAAAGCCGACTAAAGAGCAAACACGACAAAATACATCCGAACAATGATATTGAAATCTGCATCATAATTGGTCTGACAATCTTTGCTCACAGTTTTAACTAAATTTTAATATTAAAATCAATTTTTGCTATACAGAGAAGATACGTTATGTTTAAGAAACTTAGATGTATTTTGATTAATCAATTTATATGTATTGTATATATCACTATTATTAATATCATTATATTTTGCATGTCATAATTATTTTTGTTCTATTGCCTCGCTGATTATCATTTTTTCTCTATCTTTGTTGGTTGTTCTTTTTTATGCTATCAATTATATTATATAGTTAACATTTAATTATTTTTTTCACTCGATTGAATTTTGTTATCAACTTAGCAACTTTAATGTACATTCAATCTCTATCACAAATGGGAATAAGAAGGTATAATATTTCTCATATACTTTTATTTGAAATATAAAAACCATAACTTAGCTCTATTGAAATACTTTTTATAGTCATTCGTTGTTACCTATTCATCATTGCAGTTTCCAATTCTACACACGTATAGTCTTTACAAATGTTCGACAGATTTCCATCATATTTTCCATTCAGGCCCAGAGTACAACCCCATTCCAGACTTGATTTAACATCGAGTTTTGATTGCAATTCACTATTCACAAACTGCTGGAATAGTTAGGTCGATAGTGTTTAATTATTTATAAAGTGGTCATATTTATTATTTTTTATTAAAGAATTTTATCAAAGAATTTATCTTGACTTGTGTGGAAAAAAAGGGGACGATCGATTTTTTAATAGCAAACAAGCTGTAAAGCAATTGGGCCATAAGAAGAAGGTGGAAAAGGAGTTATTGTCACAAAAGCTACAAGCTCACTCCTCATCAGTATTATATATATATATATATATATATATATATATATATATATATATATATATATATATATATATATATATATATATATAGAGAGAGAGAGAGAGAGAGAGAGAGAGAGAGAGAGAGAGAGAGTAGAAATAGCAAATACAAGTTCTGCGGGTGGTAACAACCACCCCAGGGCTTTAGCCATATTTATTTTCTGCCTTTCAAAACCATTTTGAAGACACAAAGAAAGATGTAGAAACCTTGTACTGCAGACTATATAACAATATAGTACAAGGGAAAGAGAAATTTGAGGCGAATGAGCAATGAGACAAGAAAGAGGAGTTTTTTAATGGTAAGAGAGAGGGACATCGGGAGAACACTAGGATCAAAAAAGAGCAAAGGACGGCACAATGAAGGCAATCCATACTAAGAAGACAGAAATAACGCCAGAGGAAAAAAGTTTGAAATTCCTGGCTGGGAGGCGAACCCTGGTCTGCTGATTGCCGGTCAGATGCTCTGACGTTAAGCTACCAGGCACAGTGACTCTACTCCGCCCAAAACGTTACCCAGACCCGGGTTACGAGTCCCGGCCAGGTAGTCCAGAGAAGGGGATGAGAGGGAGTCCCTTACACCCGTAGGCCTAGAAGAGGAGTAAGTCTCCTTTATGGTTAGAGTTTGGGAGGGTCTCCTGCGAAAGCACAATGGATTGGGGGGAGCTACCCGAGGGTGGCTCTTACGATGGTAAAGGGAAAAGAGGAGAGGGGAGAGAGAGAGAGAGAGAGAGAGAGAGAGAGAGAGAGAGAGATATTTGTTTTTCATTTTTAGCACGGGACTCAAACGCTCATCACTCCTGCTCTACGAGGGGTGAATACCGGGCCGGCAAAGCCAGTTGCTGCCATTTGAGGGCACTCCTTCCGCCTAGTGACCTGGCAGCCCATCGGCATTGCGGCTCCACCTTAGGCACGGCGTAAAATCTATAGACATTGAAAGGAGAAAGAAAAGGGGATGTGAGGAAGGTGTGGGCGAGGATGAAGCAGGTTGTTAAAAATCCACTACCCCAGACCGGAGCTCAGGGGTGAGGGGACGTTGTCGCCTTCAGGATAGTTGGATGAGAGGAATCTGGTCGTCGTCTAGCCTGTGAAATTAGAAGCCGACCAGAAAAAGTTGTAGAGAAAGTGAGGAAGTAGGGTGAATACAGAGGCTGTCAGTCAGAAAGAAGAAGAAGAGGCTAGACTGGGACCGGACGGCGCGCTAAGTCCCGTCAGCTCGGCGGCCAGACAGGCAAATCGCGGCGCCTCTTACGGATAAGTGCTGGGGGGGGGGGGGAGTATCAATAGGATTATCTCTTCTGGGTATCTGACAAATATCATTAGTGTACTGAATAATGAATACGCAGGGCTTTCGGAAAGTGCTTGATTGCGAGACACTTAACGGCACCAATGATCGCCTTGTAGTCAGTGAGAACCAAAAAATCTATACCTTCGATAATTGCTGATGTATTTTATTTCAAACGCTATAGCGATTATTTTTTTCGTAAACGGTAATTGTTTTAATCATGTACCATTTGAAAGGTTTACTAAAGAATCCTAATCTCACAAATTCTCCAATAAAAATTGCTACAAAATCTTTTGACAACTCAGTCAGAGGCATCCGTGATTGTACGGATTGAACTGTTTCTTTGGGGGCAGATTAAAAGTGTCTTTAACTGTATCGTATTTTTTAGTATTAAACGTGAATTTGCGCAGTCATCCCATTGCAATTTTGATTTAGGACGACGCTTGTTTGATTTCCTTAACAATCTCGTAAGATGAATAAGTAGTTGCAGAATTTTTAATATATCTACGAGGGAAATTGGCTAAACCCAGGAATCTGTGAAGCTTGCAATGTTTTCATTCTAGGATAATCCTTGATATCGGTTGTCTTATCCTCCTCTGGGGATATACCTTTGGATTTAACTTTATATCCTAAAAATCAAGTGATACTACTGAAAAGTGTATTTTGCAATGTTGATTTACAAACCATGTAATTTCAACAATTTAAAGAGTTGCAATGAGGAGTTCGTTATCGCTTGCAATGAGAAGGTCATCAACATATGCAAAAACGAAGTTCAGGTCAAGTAAAACATAATTAATATACAGAGTTCGACATACCATGAGGAACAACGAGGGCTTTAGAGAGTCCCACTGGTGATATCATGGCCGCTTTTTCAATGGATGTTGACTCCTACTAGTATCTGAAAAAGTGCGTTATTTAAATTTATTTTGGAAAACAACAAACAAATCTGTAAAGTTGCGCTAACATCGGTGAAGTGAGTGAGCAGGTATTTAGCTATAATTGAGATCGGTAGTGAAGGTAGTCACAGGTCACACGGTAATTGTTATCGGATTTTTCTACAAGATGAATGGATGAGGCATAGGAAGATCTACTTGGCCTAAACTTTTTATTTTTTTAACAAGACCTGAATGTTATCCTTGACCACACCTAAAAGCTTTGTGATAAGCGCTTTGGCTCCTCAGCAAGGGACATTCCTGCATGACAACATAATGAAAATATTTAGAGGGAATATTAGACACTTTTTTACTATTACCGTAGCCGTTAATGGGTTTGTAAAATTCATTGTATTTAAAAGGATTAGCCTAATGCAGAGTTGGTTAAAAGTGAAAAGGAGAGGGATGGTGGAAGTACACGTTCACTTATACCGCTTACTAGTAGAGCATTGGTGCCGTCCACAAAGCGTGAAGGTTAAGTCACCTAAAAGATTGTTTATCTTCGAAATAGGTACCAATTATCGCATACTTGGCATCGCACAGTAAAGAAAACCGAGGTAAAACCACGTCATAAACGAAACGATAGATCAAGTCTATGCTCGCCAAACGTACCTATTGTTGATCCCATTGCGATTTGAAATGGAATATTGTTCTCTTGTTGTTCCAGATTGCCATATATAGCAGGGAGACCACTCACCACTTTTTAAATAATTAAATACGATGGAAATGTCGATTTCATCAATTTGTGAATCTTGAAATCCACCAAAGACACGATGATGAGTGAAGTCTCGTTAGAGGTTGTGCTTAAGGCCTGTATGGAAAATCTGATTGAAATGAGTCAATAATTTGTAAAGAGTATTGGCTTGTATATTTGGACGCTGTAATGATAAACAGGTAGAAATGAATGACCATCAAAAAGTTGGTTAGGGGCTCATTGTAGCCTATTACAGGGGCATTTTGGCCCAAAAGTTGTACTTTGGGTGAGAAAGATCACAAAGAAGGCAGTGTCCCGGTTCACCACGGCAAAGAACATGCAAGAATGGTTGGGGTCGATCACGACCTTCTGGTTGAAAGTCTTTTGGCCACCGCAGTCACACGACTTAAATCTCTTCTAATACAGCATGTGGGCGCATGTCGAGGGTAAGGCCTGCAATGCCCGCCACAGCAGTGTGGACGAGCTGAAGTTCTCCGTCAACCGAGTGAGGGCCAGCATGTGGAAATACTTCGTCCGCAACGTGAGCACGGACATTTAGTCTCGCCTGGAGCATGTGCTCGCCGCCGAGGGCAGCCACATTGATTAATATTATAATTTAAACACATATTTATATGTTAAAACCATAAAAACTCGTCTAACTGAATCAAAAGTATCATTATGTTATTATTGAAGACGTCCTAATAAGTGTAACAGGACTTTTGCAATACCAAGTATGTATAATACAGGTTTCTCTTGTTATATGGCAACAATATGACATCGTTGTGTGGCAACATTCATTTACTTCCTCCTAGTGCAGTCACTTTTCGTCCAGTTGTAGTCCAGTCGTGGTTGGTGTAGAATGTTTTGTTTGTATTCTAATGATTTTTACACTCACACTGTGATGCATTTCTAGGTGTAGCCACAAATTAGTTATAAATTCATATATTAGATTCCATTTAAAGTGTTAATAACTTAATATTTCAATTCAAAGCTGAAATGGGTAAACGTATTGATGTTAGTTCCCCCAAATTAGACGAAGACAAGTGTATTTGGGTTAAATCACAATTAAACAGAAAGAAATTGCGAGAGAATTACATATTTTAACTCAAACGAGTAGTGTTATTACAAGAATTGAAAACAAAGAAGATGTATTTGCAAATAGATTCGGTAAATGTGTATGGAAACGAATAACAAAAAAAAAATAAAATAGATCTAGATGATACATAGTAGAACATTTTATACTAAGATAGCATGTCAAGTAAACGAAAACGCCATTACCTTCCATCCAAGAACAGTTGACAAGAGACTTTTTAAAAATGGACTACACACATACGTATCGTCCGCAGAAAAAAACTAGGCTTGCTCAACGATGAAGACTTCACGATATGCATGAGCTAAAAATCAAATTACCTGGACTTCTAAGAAATGGGAGCTGTTAAAACCATCTAAAATGGTGGATTAGGATATTTATATAATATATTATTGATCAAATTGTATAAAAAAATAATAAAAAATAAAGGATTTTCTTATACTGACTCAATTTCTGATTGTGATATTGAAAGCAGTCACTTGTTCTGTATATCTTACTATTCAAATAATGTTCTGTATTGTTGTACGGAGTGTTTTCTGATGAGTCAATAATTACAGTGTTTGTTGGTAGTGTACTAAAGCGTGAGAAGAGGTGTTGTGAAGAATTTAAATTCGAATGTCTTCAGAAGACGGTGAAATTTCCGCAAAAGATTATGTTTTGGACCGCAATATTTGCACATGGAACAACTTCCTCCCACATTATAGAGGAAACAATCAAGGAGCAAAAGTACATAGACGCTCTGTGAACACTTCCACTAGTTCAAATAAGGGAATATATATATATATATATATATATATATATATATATATATATATATATATATATATATATATATATATATATATATATCAATACAATGTCCCGCAGGAAAAATGAAAAGGTGCTTCCCGAGTACTTTCGAACTTTATTCAGTTCATTCTCAAGGATAACTACAAGTGAAAATAATACAATAAGGGTATATATATACGACAGTAAAAAATAAAGGACCGCCTCTAAGACAAGAAATCACCATGAGGAAGTAGGAGAGGTACGGTTAAATTTACATTAAGGTTTAGCTATAACAGGTAGCGGGGTCAAACCAAGAGGTAGAAAGGGTCAAGAACAGAGGCAACGGGGTTAAAACGATTAACGGAAAAGGAGATAGTCTAAAGAGGGAGATTAGGAGAGACACTAGAAGGAAGCAGATACGTTGGAGGAGGGAGGCAAGGAGAGAGGGGGAGAAATAAAATAATGTAGGTGCAAAACCAATGAAATAATTAAATTGACGAATTGGTTACCCATAACAATGAGTATTGCAAAACAAACTAAGAACATAAGTCAAAACTAATTTCTTTAAGAATAAGTTTTTTCATAACAGCATCAATTTTAAAAAGGCCAGGGGAAATGTTAAAGTTATTAAATTGGCTTATACATGAACATTCAACAATGTTTCTTTTAATTGCGTCATTTAAGCGAAAAATAAATTTTGCTGAATTCCAATTAATTAAGTGGTCATTTTCGGACATATGAACAAAAAACGCACTATTGTTTACAGCTTTCCTAACATTGTATTTATGCTGATTAATACGGACAGATAATTGCTTTCATGTCTGTCCAAAATACTTACTTGGACAAACAGAACATTAAAATTATTGTAAACCAGTATATTCTTTATAGTCGACTCGTATTTGAAAGCAACAGAAATGTTAAAGATTTTTAAAGGACGGGGAAGGTCAATGAAACAATCAGAGAAGGGTAAAACCAAAATGTTTTTAACATCCAAAGGGATAGCAGAAACTGTATTATAGAACGTCTATTTTACAAGAAAGGGGGGTAACATAATTTATGGCCAATTTCAAAGATATTGGAGAATTTCAAAGATATTGGAGAATTCTAAATCCCCATATTCAGGGCTAACAACTCGTAAAGTCCCTAAAAACATAGAGGGAAAAAACGGAACGTTTGACATTGGGACTATGCGCAGAGTAAAATTGAATATAAGAGTTGGAATTAGTAGGTTTGCGATAGATGGAGTATTTAAAACCTGTCTGGGTTCTATGAATTAAAAAATCGAAAACAGGAAGAGTTCTATTATTTTGAACCTCATGGCTAAATTTAATGGAAGGGACAAGTGTGAATTAAGTTTGGAAGAAAGCTATTAGCATCTTAAAATTAGACGGTCCCTTATTTTTTACTGTCTTATAAAGACCCTTATTATATTATTTTCATTTGTAGTTATCCTTGAGAATGAACTGAATAAAGTTAGAAAGTACTCGGAAACACCTTTTCATTTTTCCTTTGCCATACAGACGTGAGGAGGGCGGCGCCTGGCGACGAGCGCCGCCCCCCTCACGTCTAAAATTTTCCATACACCATGGTGCAATCGCTTTTCGCCGTATACCGCCGAACATGGTTACCGTGAGACACACAGACGTCGATATTGCACCGCCAGTCGGTGAATACACCCAGACCGGCCTACGTGACGCGGCTACCATATGCGGATATGGCAACATAGCACTCGCCAACTCCCTCCCGTGCGTCCCGGCTGTTATAAAAGCAAGCGCCTCCTACCCATCTCTCTCTACTTCTCCACTCGTATTTATTGTCTCCTCACGCCCTTCCACTCACCTTTCCTCGCATCACCAGGTAGAAAATATCCGGCGAACAGTCTGGGGACATGTTTGCCGAATCATAGGCAACGCAGGACATCCACGACACACTACCGGAGTAGCAGCTGATGGGTCATGGAGACCGAGACGAGATAGCGGACAGTGAGCCAGCTCCTAACATACCACGCGCCCCTCCAGTCATTACCGAGGAGGAGGATGATTGCGATGACGCACAGGCGGGCATCAAACCAGGGCGACGTCGACCCGCCATCAAGCTCATCCTAACGGAGGAGCAGGTAGTGGACCGGGGGTCCTGGTACAGGGAGAAACCAATCCTGTATGACAAATGGGTCCTGGACTACAAAGACGTCACCCTCAAGGCTAATCTGTTGGAGTAGAAGGCGAACAGCTTCAAGCCCCTCTTAACAGGTTAGTTTATAAATATTTTATATGTTCTGAAGCAACTGTATTTACGTAATAGACATGCTACAAATATAATCCAAACTTGGAGGGTTTATGAAGGGTGGGGAGATGAAGAGATAGTTTAGTGGTCCATTGGACGGTGGAGAGATGGAGAAAACCCCTCATAACCCCCTTTAAACCCCCTATTTAGTTCTATAAACGTGGCAACTATGGGCAAGTCACCTTAGCCCCGCCCTCGCTTCCACTCGTGGCTCTGACAGTCCAACTCACTCCCTTCTTTCCTCTCTTCCTCCTAAATGTTAATAATTATTAGATTGATAGTAATAATGACACTCTTAAGTAATACCAATAAAGCATTTTGTTTGTTATAATGTTCAAGAAAATAACAAAAAAGCGAAAGAAAACTAAAGGAAAATTCTTTAATTATTTATTTACATATTATGAATAATTAGTAAATTAAATAACAAAACCAGAAAGAAATTATATATTGGAAATTAAACATAATACAAGTATGTACACAAAAAATATGTCAATTACGGGTAACTGACAATGTTGTCCTGCCATGGAACAGCACCAGTAGTCGAGCTGTAGTATTCCATGAGTTGATGACGTTGCTTTTTGGCTACCCGCGTAGTGTTGCTGCCCGTATGTCCTGTATGTACAGCAGCACATCACCCTCCCTCCATAGGCCAGGTTGCACCGGATATGTTACTGGATCATCAGTATCGACCAAAGAGGTTGCAACAGTGGGATTCCTGATCTGCAGGAAGTTGTGGAGGACACAACAGGCAAGGGTCACTGACTGGATCCTCTTGGGAGTTTATGCAATGGTCGTCGGGAGACAACGTCACCTGTGGGATTTAAATGGATATTGTCAGCACGTTAAATATATATTTCCATAAGAAAAGTAAATAAAGTAAATAATTAGTGCTAGATTTTGGAAAAATTTATAATGTTGTCAACAAATTTAACTTAGCCAGCCGTGTTACTTGTTAGTGAGGATGCGAAATGCATTTTGGCAACATGACCTGCCCTTGAGAGTCAGTAGTTGAAGATCCTTTGCTCTCGACTCAGGCCTCTTTGGGGATAGGGATTCATCAACCAGTTTCGTAGAGAGGAAGGCATCATCTCCCACAAGGAAGTATGGCAGTGGTGTCTCAGTGCCAAGGAGCGGCTTCGGGCCAAGGAGATACAGGGTGCCTTGCTCCAGTGATTGGCATATAGGTCTCATGGAGAAAATGCCTGCATCTGATCCTGCACCAGACGCACCCACGTAGACATACATGAACTTGTAGTCAGCATCAACAAGTGTGAGGAGAACTATGGAATGGTAGCCCTTGTAATTGTAGTATTTGATTTAGCCTTAGCAGGGCATCTCATGCGCACATGCTTCCCTTCTAATGCGCGAATGGTGTTGTGGAAGTTGTAACGTCTACTGAAACTCTGGCTTCCTGCATGTACTCCACGATAATAGCTTCATAGGTTTCGTAGACTATGGCAGACATGGTGTTATGGGCAACCCTAAAGCTACACTGAAGACGCATATAGCTGTCACCCGAGGCCAGGTACCGTAGTGTTATGGCAAGCTTGAGACCAGGTGATATTGCCTTGCTGAAAAACGTATCATGCTTTTTTATCCTGGATTCCACTCGGTTTAGTAACTCCTGGAAGATTGCTGCATTATTATCAGGAAATTATGGTAGGAAGGCAGATATTTCTCTTGTAGTTCCCGCAGGAGGTTCTCGTATGTTCCAAATCTTGTCCTTCGGAGGAGCCACGGTCGCGTCGAGAGACGAACATGTTTCATTTGCCTCTTCTTCTGCAGGGCGTTTTTCAGCTTTACAAGGTCCATTTCCATTCTAAAACCTGTTTCTGTGCCAATAATGACATGACTATGACTTTCAAGAATCGTTCCCGTGTGAATCCTAATGGGATATGGCGTAGCTGTTCTATGGTGTTGGGTGATAGTAATGTGGACACGTCGGAGGCGGTTGAGAGATTGGAGAATGGTATGCCACACCCAACACTTGTCTTCTGTCGGCGCCTGGTCACCGTCCACAGTCAGCGAATAGTGGCGTGCAGCGGCGTGCAACGGCGTCTGAGCACCGTCATTTCGGACGAGGTCGCCCTCAGTCAATAGGAAGTCGCCGGTCGGTATGCGCGCTAGGGGAGGGGTTCGCCGCATGGTGCCAAGGAGCTGCGCCTTAAATTTTTCTTTGGTCAGCGGTAAGCGGCGTCTGACGGCGATCCTAACGCCGTGGGGTCGCCGTTAGCCACCGTTTGCTGCTGACCACGTTTAGTCGGGACGGGGTCGGCAATGGTCTCCCACGCACGTTGGTGGTCGTCAACGGTCGGGACGGCTAGTCGCCAAGGTATGGTGGGGGCTTTAGAGGCCCTAAGCACTAACAAATTTTGGCGCCCCCATACATTTTTAATTCAAAATATAAACATTAATAAACCATAAAATAAAGTTTTATTTATCGAAAATTCGAAATTAAACAAAACTTACAGTGAGAAGGAAACTAATATTTATTTCTGTATGGTTCTATTTTATTTATAGTTGAATAATTTTCTCCTACTTTTTTATCTTGTTAAGTCTTTGAACAGATCCTCATAACCAATCTTACGTAACACACCTACTTCTATGCATAATAGAGATAAGGCATCCAGCCTGCCTTATTGCATAGTTGTTTTGAGAGAAATTTTAATATATTTCAACTGTGAAAATGAACGCCCAGCTGAGCAATTTCCGATCATTAATATTAAAAATATACGGAAGGCAATGTCTGCATTTGTAAAGGTACACTCAATATTGTTTTCTACAATTATTTTCTGAAGTTCTGCATGACTGAATCTTGTTTTCACATTTTCTGTTGTACTGAACTTATGGCGCACATATAAATGAAACTCCTGAAGCTCAGGTGAGAAATTACTGTTGAAGTCCTCTTGGTAAGCATAAAAACGAATTCCATATATTGCATCTTATCTGCAATATTATTTGCTTCTCTTTTAGAGTCTTCCTTTCGTGACTAGTCTTCGGCTATATATTCTAATGCTTCTAAAATTTCAAGGAAAGATTTCAAAATTGTTGCTGTTGTCATAACTTGTATCAGAGAAGGATTTTACGAATCTTTCATTTTTAATACGATCTTTAAAAATTTTCCACGGGCTGGTTGAGCCTGAAAATAAGGTATAGAATAATTGTACTGTAGAGAAGAAATTAACAGCCTCTTGACAGCAGTAAACAACACTTCGACCAACCAGATTTAGTGAATGAGCTGCACAGGGTACATAAAGCAAACTTTTTTGTTTAAAATTTTTTTGCTGCATCCCCTTATAACGCCTGGGCACGTTAGCAGCATTGTCATAAGATTGACCCATACATTTTTTTTTTAAATTTAGCCTACAAACTTCACGTAAGTACTTCAACACCTAGTTTGCCATTTTCTTGCCGGCTTGGCTTTCTATTTTCAGAAAAGTAAAAGGCGTTCAATAGGCTGTCCATCTTTTAAGTACCTAAGTACAACACTTAACTGATCGCTATGTGATAAATCTCGTGTTGAATCAACGGACAAACTAAAACACCTAGAAGATTTAACTTCCTTAACAATGAATTCATGGAACTTTTGTGCCATTAGTTGAATAAGTGACTCACAGGTGGTTTTTGACAGATAAGAAGGATTTCCTTTGCCAGCATTTCCATATTTTGTAATGTGGCCTGTTAAAAATGGATCAAATTGGCTTATGAGTTCAAACAGTCCTAGAACAAATCCCCATTTTGCAATGATCCAAACCTTTCTTTTGTTCCTCGAAAAGCCAATCCACGTTCAGCTAACGTACAAATATGCTATGACACGCCTCAAGACATGTTCCCAGTAATCACACTCATTCTGACTTTGTTTCTTCAACTGTGACTTCAACCCTGCACCTTGTCTGCGAGTTAAATATGTTAGCAATGAGTCTGTGACTAGTGCTTTCATAATATAAGGAAAGACAAATTTTAAGATATCAGTAAAGGAGACAATGTAAAAGGAGATGGGTTATAATGCAATGCAGTTGACATCAAGACTACGAGTGTTAGGCAAGCTGGTTTCGAGATGGAACTGTATGTTTATTTTAGCCTTATTTTCCATATGGTTACTAATTCAGCCATGTGCAGTCATGTGCGATCACCCTTCCGGAGAAAAGGTAATTTTGGCTTTCAGCATTTCTTGGGTGAGGGTTGTCCGGTACTTTGCAGTCTGACGTTTGATGACTCTGTCTTGAAGATGTGCACTTAGCCATGATGGTAGGGTTGTAGAAGTCATCCCAATGTGCGAGGGACTGCGCTGCTCACAGTCACCGACGTTGTAAATATACTCGTGCAAAAGGTTACACTTATGCAACTGGTCCGTCAGGGAAAGGCAGCTTCCTGATCACTAAAGCACGAGTATTCTTTGGCCTGTAATAAATTACTAAATTAATTTTATTTATTGCGTCGGTGAGAGTGCCTTTACGGAGTCCTCCGAAGTGTACTCACTCTTTAAGTGACTATAAATGTATTGTTTATTGATGTACATAGAATCAAATTTAATTATATTTAAATGAATGTTTACAAATTCTAAAACTGACGACCACCACTTTCCAAACACAGCCGATACGCGGACCAATAGATTCAAAAACTTGACTAATTAGTTCAATTGTAACTGCGATACATTATCTTTCCATTTCTTCTTTTAGCTCATCGATTGTTGCTTGTTTTGAAACATAGACGTTATTTTTGAGATATCCCAATAAAAAAACTACATTGAAGTTAAGACTGGGGAACGTGCAAAGAATTCAACAAACCCACTTTGCCCAATTTATCTGTCGGAAGAGCTGCATCACGATGGTAATGGGGAGGTTTGTAGTGCTCACATTGCAAGATTGAATGAGACCACCAAAGAGCAGTGTTGCAAAAAGTACCCTGCTTTGATCCTTAAGTAAAAGTATTGTTACCCCGAAAAAACTTTACTCATAGTACAAGTAAAAGTACCCAAACCCAAATGTACTTAAGTAAAATTAATAAAGTATCTTATCCGTAAAGTACTCGAGTAGAGAAGGTAAAAAGTAGCGGCAAATATAAAGTACCTATCACCTCAGACACTATTCAGTATAATGTACAGTAAACCATTTTATACCCGCTGTACTGACCCTTATATATTGGAATTCAGTTAAACTGGAACATATTATGGATTATATAAACGTTTTAATGCACAATAAGATATACCTTTTCGAATATTTACCGGTACAAGTAAAGCATGATTTAGCAAGCTAACGTAGAGATTATAGTGTATGGGGTCTATGACCTGATAAATAGCCTATACGTTTTCCTATCCAGCATGCGGGTATTTTTACCAAATAGCCTGTATACTACATAGTTAAAAACATGAATACTCACCCCACTGTAAATAGCCTATACGTTTTCCTCTCTAATATGTGGGTATTTTTACCAAATAGCCTATACACTAAATAGTTATAAGAATGAAAACTCACCCCAATGTATTTTTTTAATTTGAAGGCAAATTGATGTATGCGGTCACCTTGCCAATTTTCGGCAAACAAAAAACATTACAGCTTCACCGAGTTTTAACACATTCTTCTTGTACTTGAAAAATGATTCCAAGTATGACCATGGGTGGGAATCGCCACTATTTTTATTTTCAATGGTAGGAGTAGAACTCATGATGGTCCAGTAATGGCGCTGCAGCACGCCAGGAGTCTAGGACAATGAGGAATAAGTTAATAAACTGACGCCCTCTCTCAGGTGGGAAATCGGGAGAGACAAAAAAATTGTCTATTGGGTATGAATGGATGCATGTGATTGGTTTAAACATGAACAAGCCTTTATGATTGGTTCAAACCAGAGTACACGCTTGTAATTGGTCATCGTCTGACTTTTGCTTCTACCTCTGTGATTGGCCAAAATTAACTGAGAAGTAACGAATACTTCTGTGCTTTTGAAATGTAACGAAGTAAACGCAACATAAGAAAAATGCGCAAGTATAAGTAACTACACTGAAAATATTGAGTACTTTTTAGGAAATACAAATTATAACAAAGTTACTTGAGTACAGTACTTAACTAATTGTACTTCGCTACTTCACAGCTTTGCAAAAGAGACCTAAAAAATGAACATCTCAGATTCTTGTGAAATCTTATAATGGGATCATGGTAAACCAAAATAACATTCCATGGAAAGGGAGTGCAAATTATAGGTGTTGTAAAGGGAGCACTGTTCCCCAATCTTAAATATATCTCCTTTTCACTATAATATAGATTAAATAGCTTAGTCATATTCTCTAAATCATTGTTATTCTCTCAGTCACTTCCTAATTTTTATCACTAACTAAAATAAATACATTTTTCTCTCCGTTATTTTAAGAACTATAAAAAGAAACTAAAGAGAGCAATATAGTAATTTGGAGTTAATAAATATAAAAATAGTGTAAAAGTCTACATGAAATAATTACAATCTTATTTTTGGTAATACTTCAGATTCGGGGCGCACGGTAGATGGCGCTGTTAGTCGGCTACAATTTTGGGCTACAGCATATCTCTTATGACGTCAGACGGTAGCGTCAGATGTGACCATCACTGCGTTATATTTTTTTGTTGTTTTGGGGATTTGTAACTTTTAGTCTATTATTTACTAAATATCTGCGCTCTGCTCGTTTATAGTTTTTTTCTAAGTTAGGTAAGGTTTCTTGATGTCTTTTATTGTTTTTTGTTTACTGCGAACGATAACAGCTTCTTACTGGCAACATCGTAGCTTATAAATAGGACCCTTTTTGCAAATGTTTTTCTTTCGTTATTGTGTTTTCGTGCTCTCCATGTGCTCCTTCGTTATTCGAATTCAGCTTTACTTTGTATAATCGCGAAAAACTTTTAGATTATTTAGAGGCGCATAAACTAATCAAGAAACCTATAAAAGTAGGAATTGTTTGTTATTAGGTTAGGTTTTTCTGCCAGTAAAAAGCTGTTGGGGCGCCCCCCCCCCCCAGTAAATTCAAGGGGACTGCTCGTGGGGGAAATATCACTGCAGAGGGACCACCCTGCGATGATCCTGAGTTTCAATCAATTGGGGGGGTCTGGGGGGAGCAGCCCCACAGTATATACTCATATACAAAAAAATATTACGCCGATATTGTTCACATCTGACGCTACCGTCTGACGTCATAAGAGATGCTGTAGCCCAAAATTGTAGCCGACTAACAGCGCCATCTACCGTGCGCCCCGAATCTGAAGTGTTACCTTATTTTTTAGTATATTTACGAGTATGTTAAATCGCGTTTAATTGACGAAAAAAAGAGGATATGTTCTAGGGCGCTAAAATAGGAGAAACTGTGATATTCGGCCACAATACAAGGCCTAAAGAGCAAGTCATTCTTTCGTCCTGATATTGAAGAATGTATTTTATTAATCCCTTGTTTATTATTATTATATAGAAATTGTAAGACTGGGTAATTGTGTAAGAATTTTTAAAATAGTGTTAATATCAGTATAAAAAATAGATTTAATATAATGGGAACTAATCATATATATAAATTAAGTAAAAGTCCATATTAAAATACCGCATTCATGATTGCGGGCCATTGATGTAAAAAGCATACTTGCCAACATTGGGTTGTGAAAAATAGGGAGATTTTTTCCATCGGTGTATTGGTCCATGAAACAAGATACCTTCTTATACATTATCGTCATTTCTTGCCTTGTATTTTAAAACCGATGAAGGAACCTTGTTCTCAAAATGTTGTTTCTTTGATACCTAATAAATAATTCTGTTAACCATTGAGGACAATGAAAAAATTAGCAGTTTTAATTGTTGAAATGAGTACTAGAAGGCTAAATAATAAGGTGATTTCACTGCAATGCATTTAGCATGCTAAATGCAGAAAAACACTATTGTATACAATGTGCAAAAGAGTTGAAAAGAAGAAACAACAGTAACTGGATACTGAATTGTGTGCATCTGAGTGTGTGAATGTCCAAGCCTTAATTCTTGTTCCCTTTGTCACTCAAGGACTTGTTGTACTCATAACATAACATAATTTCATGGATGACAAAAGCCAAAGGTCATCCGAATCTGTCAAAACCCACCCACAAAATGCATTCATAGGATTGTGTCAGATCATGCATCTACAATATACAATTTAAACAATCCATGGGATTGTGTCCGATCATGCATTTACAATATACAATGCAAACCATACACAGGAATGTGTCAAAAACAAAAAGCATCATCATCAAGACTCTTCAAAATCCAAATCAATCGTAATATACAATAATAAAAAACTGCATCCACAGGAATGAGTCCAGAATACCCCCCAAAGTTAACCCTCCCTCCCCATATAATCATATAATCTGCGTTTGAATACATTCAAGTTTGGACTGTCTACCGTCTCAGATGGCAAACTATTCCAGTAATCCACCACGCTAATTTTTAAGTGGTCACCCCTAGTCCTATTACTACCTTCCAACTCAAATAACTTGCTAAAATCCAACTTATCCATCGCAGAACAGATTTAAAAAGCTCACTCATATCTCCCCCCACACATGTCTCAAAATGAGAACATATTTAATACCCTCAGTCTATGTTCATATTTAAGGTGCTTCAGGGAAAGTATTATTTTTGTTGCCCTCCTTTGTACTGACTCTAGCATGTTGACGTCATGTCTAAAATGTGGTAACCATGCTTGTATACAGTACTCTAAATGTGGCCTAACATACGAGTTGTAGAGTTTAAGGATAACCTCTCTACTCTTGTAGCTAACATTCCTCTTAATGTATTCTATCACCCTATTTGCTCTATTTTTTGCCTCAATACACTGCTTTGAAAACTTCAGTGACTTATACTACTATGCCTAAGTCCTTCTCATCCTCAACTGAATTGAGCCAATGCCCATCCATTTCATAGCTAAATTCCCTATTATCCCTTCTTATGTTAAGAAGTTTGCAATTTTTTAAGATTAAAAGTCATCTGCCATTTGTGAGCCCAAGCTAATAACTTATTTAAGTCACTGTGCACTTTAAAGCTACCTTCAACTTCTTTGACTACAGCTGCCAATTTAGTGTCATCAGCAAAAATTGACACTTTGCTATTTACAGCCTCCCCAAGATTATTTATATAAATTATGAATAATAAAGGGCCTATAACGGATTCCTAAGTTACGCCACTGATAACGTCCCTCCACTGTGGCCTCACTCCATTCAGCACAACTCTCTGTTTCCTGTCTTTCAGCCATTCAGTTATCCAATTCAAAACTTTACCACATATCCCATGGATTTTTAATTTGTGAACTAGTCTCCTATGTGGAACCTTATCAAAAGCTTTGCTAAAATCGAAGTATATTACATCAACATTCTCTCCCTTATCTAATTGTTTAGTAACATAATCCATAAAATCCAGTAAATTTGTTAAACACGATCTACCTCTTCCAAACCCATGCTAAGCATCATTTATTAACCTACCATACTCTAGATGGTCAGAAATCCCCTTCTTAACTATCTTCTCAAGGATTTTACAAACGAGAGAAGTTAAGCTTACCGGCCTAAAGTTATTCGGGTCCTCTTTACTTCCCTTTTTTAAAAATTGGCACTATATTCGCTAATTTCCAATCATTAGGTATTTCTCCAACCTCTAGTGATCTAGTATATAACTTCTCAAGAGCTACTGCAATACTATCTACACCTTCTTTGAGTAACCTAGAATGAATGTTGTCTGAGCCAGATGACTTACTAGTATTTAACTCTAACATAAGCCCTTTAATTATTTCCCTGTTCACATTAACGGTATTCAACACTACTTCCCTTCACCTAGAATTATCATCAATTAATCTATCTTTATTCGTAGGTGGCACGCTTGGCAGTGGCGAGATCTTCCTTCGAGGGATCATACTTGTAGCCAGAGGTGCTATGGTTGATCTTGCAGGACATAATGGCACAAAGAGTAGAGTTATCTATGTTCATTCTATTTTCAGTCAGAATTTGTTTTACCATACTGAAGGACCTCTCTGAGCTGTCATTATTATGAGGAATGCAGAGCATAGCCTTCATCACAGATGCCAGACTTGTGAACATCTCCTAACAGGCCTCAAAACCTGTCAGGCCTCTCTTCCTATGGAAGCTCCTCGTTATCTGTCACTTGGTAGTCCACCAACTCTTTCCTCAGCTTATCTGCATCTCCCGACCGGTCTAGTTAAGGAAACGTCCACTAGCCTTTCCACTGAAATTTAAATAAGTGGAATGATGCCTGATATTTATTTAGGATATTTATATATGATATCTATCTTCACTTAACTATCAAAACCAAGCATAATATTACCTGTGTCTGGAGTGAAGTCAAGCCGATGGGCTGGGGCCAGCATCCTGAAGTCGCTGAGCAATTGATTCTCAATGGGGAAGGATTTCATTCTCTTTCCAATACATGATTCATAGAAGGCTCTCGTTACCCTAAGAGTTGAAATAAGATGTGTAATACAGATGATTATTTTAAGGGACACCTACAGCTTTGATTAATAGTATATTAATATTAAAAATAATTTTAGTTTATAATATCAAATGAAAAGCATTAGCGGAAGAAATTACTATGCGGGAGCATCGCGGGAGAGATGGTTAAAAATCGGGAGTCTCCCTCGTGAATCGGGAGAGTTGGCAAGTATGGCACAGAGAGAGGTGGAAGGCATTTAAGGATGGATTCTTTTATCAAGAAAAGACATAAGAAGACGATTCCAAAGTTCAGGCCGAATAAAGAATATTGAATCGAGCTCCAAGATTCCTTTTACCTTTGAGGAAATATCCGATCACCATTTACCCAGCCTACAATCAAGCAAGAAGAGAGCTTTCTACTCTTTCGGAGTCAGTGCCTTATGAACACAAGGCATTCACAGTAGAAGCAACCAGGGATACGCCAAGCCGAATTAAGAAACCCATTTGGCTCCCCTCAGCCACCTATAGGCGCTCCTCCTTGCTGAAAGTAAATCTCCTCGACATCAAACAACTAATCGATGCGTACATCGACGAATTTCTGCAGTAAGTCTAAGTAAACATCCTCAGGAACAGTTTGGTAAAAAAGGAATGGCCCTAGGATATTTAATGCATGATATCCCATACCACACTGTATCTCCTAGGAAATTCAAATGGTTTTCATAGTAACATGCGGATTTTGAGGACCTTAGTAGGTGCAATTATGTCGGTTAAGTAGCCTCATCACTCTAAACAAATTTAGATGGAAATGCTGCAGCGTACGTGTATGGTAGGACTAATCATACAGATCTAGTCTCCTGCCAGGATCGTCTTCATTTAGAGCGTGGATTAATTTTGGAATGTAACATTTCCAATGAACTCGTTTCAAAATTTGATGGCGCTTGATTTGGGGATTCCTGTCTCACGAGCGATTTGTCATACAAATTTCTGTGGGGATCGGAGGATTCCACTGATCGTTCTTCCTGTGCGGGGCTAGTTGATGAACGTGGTCTTCCTGAACGTCGCTTATGAACGTTATGCATAGTTCCCGCTGGTTCAAACTTATCTCTTATGCAAGAAATGGTACATCGCATGGTGTATTTTTTGGAAAATGTCTTCTAAATTGTCTTTGCTCTTCCAGTAGCACTTTATGAAAAAAAAATTCTCCAAAACTTGTCGTTCTTCTGCAATTATTAGGGTCAATTTTATATGGTAAGAAGTCACATTGTGAGTGCATTTTGGGGGACAATATATATATATATATATATATATATATATATATGGGTTTTCACCAACCATTTTTTGTGTTTCTATAACATAATACCTTGCAATCTCGGACTTTGGCAGTTCATCCATATAAAAAAAGTCTTGTAGAGGATTACACTCATCTTTTAGTAAATTTTCGTAGAATCCCTACAAAAAATACATCTTCATGAAAAAAAATGACTAGTCAATACGCTTCACAAACACAGCCCAATGGGTTAACTAATCAAACGAACAAAAACTGACCCAAATAAAGTGCGAACTGGCTTTTAAACTACTCTAAACTAGGAGCAGAGAAAACAATCTCAGTGAAACCATTCCATGACTGAAGTATCAGTAAGGAAAAGAATCTGGATCTATCCAGAGAAATATCCATGGATTACTCCGTGTTGATCATGGTTGAAAATGTCATCGAGAGAAGGACATATACCATGTAGTATCTTCCAACCCACAATCAAATTACTTACAAACAACCTACTATTGGCAGAAACAAACCAAGTCAGAAAGTCTGTCATTGTGAAAAAGCTGATCGATAACATTTACCCTCCTAGTCAATTTTCTCTACCCCTTCTCAATATCCTAGAATCAACAAGAAAGCCAGTATTATATACTACAAAGTTAAGAACATGTCGAACATGTGTAATAGAAATTCTCATAAAATTAGGAGACCAGCACACAATACTCTTTCAGGTGAGGTAAGTAAGACAATCAGCTCTCGAAGACATCTCTCCTACATAATGATTAAAACGTAAGAAAGAGTCCATCAACACTAACAAATCTCTGAGAATCAACATTTAATATAGGAGTATTGTCGAAAAGGAAAGGCTCCACTAAAGGGTAATAAAAAAAACTAACTCAATATCGTGTGAATCTGAAGACAATTTTCTGATTTCGAGTCTATAAAACTAAATAAAGGATAGGGGACCTTGAGGAATACCAAATGCTACATTAACAAAGCTGCTACTGCTACAATGAATCCCGACCCACATACTCGAAAGTCTCCTAATAAGAAAGTTTTGTGGTGTTCAGAACTATAAGTACTTTGATGGTTGAAACCCCTTTCGCACGAGCATTATAATATGGAATGAAAAACTTAAAGAAATCTTTTAATATTTTATGAAATATTAAAATGGGTTCAGCTAGACCCAGTAAAACATTTGACTTAAGGGTATCTGAATGGACAATAGTGGTCTAAAACCACTTTCTCCCCAAGTTGTATTACTTACCTCTCATTTGAAAGTGTCCTAAGAGACAAAGTGGTCAAGTGACAAGTTTTTTTTGTTCTCTATTCTGGGTCGACGTGGGCAGGCGCAAATAAAGTTAATAACATGAAAATATTACAAAAGCAATGAGGAGCGTCAAAATTACTGCCAGACCCTTAAAAAGTGAGGTAGGCTCATCTCATGCATGATACGTTAAACAGTCTACCGCCTTCATATAGGGAAATGAAATGAAAAGGAAAGTGAGAGAAAAAGAAACAGATTGGCCAATCCGTTGAGTGCCAGGGAAGTTGGGGCGCGGGAGCCCGGTACTCCCTTGTAGTCATCCGATGCCTCTCCCCCCGAGTCTGAGCTTGGAGGGGTGGAGTGAGAGGAAAAGGAAGAAAAAAAGTTAAGTATAAAACAGCGAAAAGTATATTATGTGACATTATAGCTGACTCTGGCCCTACAGCTTACTCGTAACGTGGGATTTGAACCAAGGTGTGTATTTCCTTTTATAAGTTGTGGGCCAGGTAAGTGTGTGTTTTGATAGAGAGAAAGTTCTTAGGTTGAAATTGAAAGAAGTAAGACGTTCGCATAGCGTATAGGTTGGCTGGAGGTCAGACTAATCTCTGGCAACTTGAGTAGGCATTTAAGTTAGAATTAGTGTGAGTACGTATTGGCTTATAAAGTTGTTTTTGATTATGCTTAAAAAATCATGTTGTTCTTGTGTCTAATTGTCATGGTGTTCAAAGCGGTTTTAGTTTTAATAAATTACTACTATTACTCATTATCTTTCTTCAGGATCTATTTTACCCGTGTTATTCTTGTTTTTTTTCCACTTTTGTTCAGCTTATTTGTTATGGAATTTTCCACTTACGTGTATAATTCTTTCATTTCTCTCCATTATTTCTAAGTTACTGGAAAATAGTCGATGGGCTCTCCAACCTTCTAGGTGATCTAGTTGGTTGGGGAGTTCTCCCATCTCATCTTGGGGTTTCCTTGTCATTTTCTTGGCTCGTTTTTCTATTATTTTGTTGATGGGAGCAAGTTTTGCTTCTCTGTGTAAATCATGTTGATTCCTTAGCTCCGCCGTCTGGTATTCGTTATTATGTAGAATGCTTTGTGCTGTATCCCCTGAATCTGCTTTATGCTAGTCTTAGGATAATACACATTACCATCGTAAGGTGCAGTAAAGCCGATTGAGTAATAGCTTGGTATATATTTTTTTCTTTAGGTTAAGTTTTCTTAATTTGAATAGTAGTTTGAGTCACAATTTTTCTTTAAAAATTCTCTCTCTTGCCTGTTTCTTGTAATCTGTTTTTTAGATAGTTAGGCCAAATATTTTGCATTCGTTACTATATCTATCTTTCCCTTTCTACTTAAATGTGTTATATACTGGTACTATTTAAATTTGTTTATGTTTCTCTTGATCTTCAATTTCGTTTCGTAGTTGTCTATGGATTATATTTCAATCACTGTCATTCTTGCTTACATACATACAGCGATCGAATTTCTACGTGAGCACTACCACCTAAGAGAAGTCTTAGCCAGCAGAGGAGGAAACGTTGAGGGAAAGTCACCTCCAGGACACTCCCGCTCACCAACGAATTTTTTTTCTCGAGGACGAGATTTCATCAACTACAAGATACCCCCGGACCTAAATAGGACCTTAAGTCACCCCTTACCCTGCGGCCACCGTCCAGGACCACAGAGGGAGACTCTTCCGTCTATGTAAGATGTCGGACGTAACTGTTAAATAACCAAAACCCAATAGAGGGGGCGGCACCCCGACTGGAGTCAGTTGATTCTGGCTTCAGTCATCATTAAGTCCGCCATGTTTTTACACCCTCTGAGGAGCCCAACCAGGTCCATAAAATCATCCATCACCCTTCACCACATCCGAGTCATGCTCATGGGGTCCTCATCGGCGGGGCGGGGGCCTTCCCAATCAAAGAAAAAAGTTTAAAGAATAAAAATGGCAAATACTTCTCACCTTATCCTAAAAAACACCACAGAACCAGCACCCGACACAATCGACCACCACACATTGCTTAACCTAGCCTCCACCCACGACACACCAATAACCAACATAATAAAACTACGCACAGGCCACAAGCTCGTCTTCCGTTCACAGGAGGACGCGCTAACGTTCCACGAAAATGCCACCACTACACTCAACACACACAACCTACAGACTATACTCGCTGACGGTATCATAAAACGATACCAGATACGAGTCACAAGGACCAACCCTCTGTGGTTGGCCTTTACAAATGAGGACCTTCGCTCGCACCTCCGTCAGGAGTACGGGGAGGAGGTCATCAAGGACCTCTACTTCAACAGGTCCAAGAACTGGGCAGTAATTACACTGTCCAGTGATAACACCAAAAACATGCTGCTAGGCCAAGGCATCAAGGTCTGCGGCACCCTCACAAACCCTCAACACATTGAAGAACAGCACAACATAAGACCCACACAATGCCACCGGTGCTATAAGACCGGTCACAGCACCAACACATGCACTGCAGACCTAATCTGCTCCAAATGCAGTGTAGTGGGGCACCACTACACGACATGCACCTCCACCACAGCCCGCTGTGCAAATTGTGGCGGCGACCACGTCGCCGTCAACCCCAGGTGCCCTTACCTAGGTAAGGCACGCCACAACGCCGTGGAGGCCATCCGGCACCCACAACCAAACACACACACAACCACACACCCCGCCCCCGCACCCCCTCCCCTCACCATGTCATTCGCCGCTGCTGCCAGCACTACGCTGCCGGCTCCCCCTGCTCTACCCCTGACGCACCCCCCCCCCCCCTGCAGCAACTACACCCCACCCACACATCCCTCCCCCCCACCCCAGCTCATAACACTCAGAGACCCCCACTACTACCAACACCCACACACCACACTACCACCCCCACCCCCACACCACCCTACACGCCCCTCCCCACTCTACACCCCCACCCCCACCCCACCCCACCCCAGCGACAACACAAAAACCAAACTACACCTGGCCACCCTGCTCTCAGCGGTGGCAAAGGACATGTCGAGGGGTGACCCTCGACTATACGCGAATATCCTAAATACGCTATTCGCCTCCAACGGCATAGAGCAAATCACCTTGCCCGAGAAGGTGTTTGCTCTAATAGACGCACACACAACTAGACCTGCACTTCTCCCCACCCCGACGGGTACACACCCCTGCCCGCAGGGAATCAGCGCCCCCCACTCTCACCACGCTCTCCCCGCCGCCTGTCTTGTCCCTGCACCTTCCTTAGCCACTGCTCCAGCCTTCATTCAAACAACCTATCCTCCTCGCACTTCTTCCACCCCTCTATCAAAACCCCGCCTACCTCCCACTGCCACCCCTCCCCCTCGCACCCATCTCCACCTCCTCTCCCACAGCCTCCACTGTCACTCCAACCCCCTCGCAGTCCACTACACCCCGTGCCAACCCCAAAGCCCCCACCCCCAAGCCCCATCCGCGTAGACATGCACGGGACAAACAACCCCCCCCCTCTCCTGTCACCTCCATTCCTTCCTCACTCCCTACTGCTTCCCCCTCCACTCCTTCTCAATTCTCCCCTTCTCAACACACTCGCTCTCACTCTACTCCTTCTCACTCCCCTCCTCCTCCGCCTTCCGCCCCTTCACCTAAGACTCCTTACCCTTCAACCCCCCTTCCTTCAACTCCTTCTCCTCCGACTCCTTTTCCTTCTCCCTCAACCACCCCTCTGCCGTCCCTACCTCCTCTCTCCCCCGACACCCCTCCTCTCATAATCTGTACCTCCCCAACCACTTCCAGCCCTTCATCCTCCAGCTCTACACCGCCCACCTCCGTCACGAACTCCCCCCACCAAGACACCACCCCACCCAAAGCCACCACCTCTACAGAACACACTCCTCCACCCACTACGGCTCCATCACCCAATAACACTGCCGTGCCTCACAAACATGCATCGACACGAGTCAAGGTACTCGCCCCTCACGCCTCCTGGGCAATAACCAAGGAGAAGGGGACGATTCCTGGCAAATCAGCCTCCCGCGCACTAAGACCACGACAATATGTCGTATTAGTGTAATACAACTAAACGTACGCAGTTGGCACGGTATTCGCCATACGGTCTCCAACTGGGTACTCAACACACAAAGACCCGACATCATACTTCTGAACTCCACCAGCTTACACCCTCCCAACAACAGACTCCGCATTGCAGGCTATCACACATACTTATCCCCACAGGCGCGGCACCTAGGATCTGCGATCCTAGTAAAGCACAACATACACCACTCCCTCGTCAACACACGCGACACCTCCTTTCTAGCCTGCAAAATTGACACAAGCTCTAGGCCCCATAATAGTGGCCACACATTACAGACCACCACGAATACAGCTAAACTTAGAAGTCCCACTCCGGGCCCTTTCAAACTACAACCTACCTATCTTCTTTGCGGGGGACCTCAACGCTTTTCACCTGTCACTCCTCTCTAACAATACGAACGATGCGGGTAGTTACTTGGCCAGTGCCTTGCGGCGTTACCGCTGCGGACACATCGGCCCTGCCTTCCCCACGTTCTTCGGTCCGCGCAGGGGCACCACATCATCGGATGTGGTCTTCCGTAACGACCACGCCACACGATTCTACACTCACATTGCACCCGGTCCCCACGTACTATCAGACCACATACCAATATGCCTTCTCATATCCACATCCCCCATACTCATCCCCACATCACCTACATACGATTACAAAAACACAAACTGGGCTGAATTCAGGAGCCACATATCCACAAACACACCACATAACCTCGACCTGGAGAACACCAATCCAGGACAAATAGACCACCACTGGTGCTCACTCTTAGACACCATCACCACCGCACGTAATCTACACTCACCACGCAAAAACTACACCTGCTTAGAACATTTCACATTCTCAATACACACACAGAGACTTATCACACAGTACAACAACCACTACACCAGAGGCCCACGACAACAGAACATCAACCAACTACGTGCCCGCATCCTTCAATGCGTGCAGCTAGATAGGAACCGGCAGTGGCATGAGGTCGTCCGCATTGCGGACGACACCCGTTGCATGGACCCTTCCTTCTTCTGGCGGCACGTGAAAAGGATGCTGGGTACGGAACCATCCAAACCAATAACACTGAAAATAAACAACCACACACTTACAGACACCAATGACATCCTCGACGCATTCAGGTCCCACTGGGACACAGTACACACCCACAACCCACCAAAACCACATGCGCAGGAGCACTTCCAAGACATTCAGGAATGGTGCCGGACTCATGCTCACGAGCTGAGGCCTGCCCCCCTGATACGTATGGAGGTGCTCGACTTCACGTCCACACTTACCACTCCAATCACCGTCGAGGAAACAAAACACTACATAAAATTGACACCAAAACGCGCCCCCGGCCCCTCCGGCCTACCAGCTACACTAATACATAACCTCCCCGCAGACATATACCCCACACTCACACATCTATTCAATGCCTCTCTAGCCTCAGGCCACTTCCCTAAAATATTCAAAGTCTCTCACAATATACTCCTTCATAAACAACACAAAGACCCAAAACACCCAAACAACTACAGGCCTATTGCTCTATTAGAGCACCTAGGCAAAATACTCGAACGAATGGTCAACTGCCGCCTACGTGAGTTCCTGGAAGAGAGGGACTGGTTCTCCCCCCATCAATTGGGGTTCAGGAGAGGCAGGTCCACTCAGGCGGCCGTGACCATCGTACACGCAGAATACAGAAGAAACGACAGATACACCAAAAGACTCTCTCCGTCAGTAAGGACGTGGAGAAAGCCTTTGACAAGGTGTGGCACGAGGGACTCCGTTGGAAACTCGCCAACAACACGGAGTTACCTCTCTGCACCAGAAGGCTCCTCTCACACTACCTCACTGGACGGCGCTGCCACATCAGATACAACAACACCCTTTCAAGATCCTTCACACCACGCTCAGGCGTTCCCCAAGGAAGCGTTCTGGCACCCACACTCTACATTATGTTCACAAATGACACCCCACGCCCACCAGAAAACTGCGTTCACACATAAATAGTGGCCTACGCCGACGACGAGACCATTCTCGTCAGCGGCCGGGCCCCCGAAGAAATCGCGCTCCACGCACAAAGAATACTTGACGAGAAGACAGACTACGAGGACAAATGGCTGATTGCCACGAATCTTCAGAAGACACAGATGACACTCTACGGCGCTAGAGATCACTTCATGCACAACCTACAAATCTACTCACACACACCAGACATGATCCACCAAAACCCAACGAGGCTCGCATACACACAGTGCACCCAAATCATCGCTGGGTAGGTTCTACCCAGCGAGTAAAAAACTAAAATTACACTTATACAAAGCACTCGTGCGTCCCATTCTCACGTACGCCCCACTGTCACTCGTAGCTTCGAGCGACACCTGGAAGCGAAAGGCTCAGCGCATTCAGAACTCTGCTCTGAAGCGTGCTTGCCGTTCGCCGCTGTACTCGAGAATGGACGCACTACACAACAACAACAAACTAACTCCTCTCAACACTTACGCTCACACCAGACTTACAAAACAACTCGGAAAACTCACCACAGACCCACTTTACACCTCGCTACACGTAAGAAGGTACGCGATGGCGCCGCGATATTCCGCGGCCCACGAACACCTGCCGCCCGTACCATTCTTCGCATAAACCAATAAGGCATCGTGAATAACGCGTTTCCGGATGGACTGTCACCCTCCCCCCCCTGACTTGCCCCCAACCCTCGCCCAGTCAATTACCACATAACCTACACCCTCATAACAACACCTCGCTTCGGTGTATAACCACCGACCTATCTACTCTCGCTGTCCCTTTCTTAATTATTTTCCGCAACGCTCCTCTCTGACTACCTGACTGCCGTGTTACAGCAGTCCCTCTCTGTTCTTTCTATATACAAATTGATTGATTGATTGCTTACATAGGTCCAATTGGTAGGGGCAAACAATTGTGTCAAGTTGTCTGCGTATTGTTTTATTTAGGCTTTCCTCATTTAGAGGTGGAGGGATGTTCCCCATATAGAATGAATATAATAGAGGACTAAAACATCCTCCCTACGACAATCCTTCTTCTAGCTTGAATATGTTTCCTCGATAGTTTTCATGTTCTATTTAGGCGTATCTGCCCATTACGTAGTCACAAAGTATCCGCTCAATCTTCTTATTAATTTCCAATCTGAGTATTTTATATTGTAATCTCCTTTGCCAAACTTTGTCGAGCGTTTTCGATACGTGTCTGCACACTATGTCAAATTTTGCCTTTTATCCTTTGGCTTTTCCTATCTTTTCTATTATTACACTAAGTGCCATCTTCGTGCTACGGTTCTTTGGGAATCCGAATCACAAGGTGTTTTAAGCAATTATTTTCGTGTAGAAATATCATTGATCTATTGGTTATTATTTTATCGAATACTTTCCCGATGAAATCTAGCAGGAAAATCGGTCTGTAAATCTCAACCTAAGTGGATGGCTTTCCAGGTTTAGACCTACAAATCATTTTGACCACCTTTAGTTCGTTTGGGAAGTATTCTGTATTTAGGTTGGCATTAAAAACGTTATTAAGTCCTTCAAGTATGTTGTTAGGGGCCTCGACATAATGTATTTTCGTTAGCCCAGATTTTCCTGGGACGTTCTGTCTGAAACTTAAAATCATTTTTCTCAGTTCTTCTGTTGTTATTACAGCGTCGATACTCTCGTTCGTATCTCTTTCTCTTTCAAAAAAGTGGTAGGGTTGTGTTTTTTCTATTTCTGTGTTTAGTAAATCGATGATCCGATGTTCGAAATCCGAGTCAAAATTTGCATTTTCCTCTTCACTTATCCTGAAGAATTTTTTTTCAATTATCATTAAATAATACATATATAGTGGCCTCTTATGTCTTTAATTTTCATTCGGTTTATCTTTCATTTGATTTATCTTTTTACCAAATTCTCTTTGTTTAGTTTCCGCATCTATTCTATGGATGGCTTCGTTCCATACATCTAGTTATTTATCTAAAATGAGCGGAAATAATTCTCTTTTCTTAATCCTCAGTCTGGTGTATTTTTTTCGTGTAGTTCCTTTAATCCTGCCTTAACCTTTCTGCTGTCATTCTTATTTACTCATTAGTTCTAATCATTCCTGATGTCCACTTGAATTGTTTGATTGTCCGGTATAATCTTTTAGGAATTGTTGTTTCGTTCATAGTTCGCGTAATTCTTCGTCATGTCCTTTTAAACAGCTTCGTTAAGTTTATTTGGGATAAATTGTCTGAGTTTTTCTTTGTAATTGACCCAATTAGCCAAATGATAGGCTTTCCATTCCCTGGTTGATATCTGCATCGGATTTTGATTAATCTATAATAAGATTGGTGTGTGATCGTTGTAGCTAACATCTATTGTTTCTAAATTATAATTGAAAGGGAAATTTTTATTTGTCAGATATATATTTGGCTTAGTTGTTGATTTTCCTGTGACATAAGTTGAAAAGGTTGGGACTATTCTTTGGCAAATTCGTCTAGCAATCAGTGTCTTTAATGTCGTCCGTTTGCGTTGGTTCTTCCGTAGTCCGATTCTCTGTGTGCATTTAGGTCCCCCATTAAGATGACTGGTAATCTACTATTAAATATATTGGTGAAGTTTACTATGGTAAGCCGTTTCTTCTCGGATGCTCATATCCAGTTTCTATTAATATAATAGTTTGTTCCATTTTAATTTATGCTGCAAGATAGGCTTCTGTTATTCTTGGTTTAGTCTTATAATCTAGGTTCTTTTTAATTGCTATTGTAGCCCCCTCGAAAGCCTCATATGTAGGGTTTGTGACTATTATGTTGCCATTCCAAATTGTAATATTCTTTTCTTTTAGATTAATTCCGTGTCCAGATATACAAAAATTACGTTCAGGTTGATTTTTATGAATGTTTCCGAATGTTGTCTGGCTTTCTTTCCATCCATTTGTCGTAAGCTGAATAATTCTGAGTTTTCTGTTGCCCATGATTAATTCCGTTTGCTTTGCTATGTCCTTTTCTTGGTGATATACCTTAATATCTTTTACGATTACTTTTTTTCATTTGCTGGTTGTTGATTTTTTCTGTGCTCGATGAAGTTGATGGGATTGGGTTTATTTCGTCTGGCGAGTTTTATCTTCTTCTTTGGGATTTCTTCCTTTTTTCGTTCTCTCTTCGTGATTTGGGTGTGCTTTCGGCATTTAATTCCTCTGAGCTTTCCTCTGTTTCGCTGTCTTCGCTTTCAATCTCTTCTTCTTGTTGCTTGTCTGTTTGTCGTTTTACAGTTTTCTTATTCGTTTGCTATGTTACTGTTTTGAGTAGGAAACGGGTCCAAATGACTCTTTGAGTGTTGAAGGCTACCTACTCCTGGTTTAGACCTACATTTGTACCAAGGGAGACCGGCCCAAGCTCTTCCGCGTGGAGCCGATACCATTCCCGGTCTTTCTAGAAATGCTCTTGTGCGTGTAGATTGGGAATGTTGATCATGCCTTAGTCTCAGTGAGGATGCAGTCGTTGTATTGTAGGGATTAGAGTATAGGGGAATCCGTGCCCAGCATCCTCTCTACACGCTTCCAGAGGAAGGAAGGATGAGTGCAGCGAGCATCATCCAAGATGCGGGTCAACTAGCGCCACTGACGGTTCCGATCGAAAGGTCACCCACGTAGAGCAAAGCGATAACATCTTCCAGCAGCACCGACGTGATACCGTTGAATTTCAGGTCAAAAGATATTCCACTGGGGACACTTCCTACTTCTTTAGGGAACACCCTCTTCCTGCTCCATTCGACCAGAGAGGCTCCCTCCACCCGAACGCGGAATCGACAATCTATCAAAAACTCAGAAATAAAGATTGGGAGGTGTCCCTTCGCCTCCAATGTGTGGAGAGTCTCCGTGATTTCGTGACCCCTTCCCAGGAGACTACGCAATCAATCTCAAGGAAAGGTCCTGGCCGACCTGATCAACGAGCTAGAGATAGGTATCCTAAATTTGGATGAGTTTACGCATCACTGCCCGTGAACCGCTTCATTTGCCTTTCTTGATCTATCTTTCTGCTCTCTGGATGCTTAACATGATTTGGGACATGGGGTAATTGATGACCTCCATGGTAGTGATCACTTTCCTATTAAAATATCATTTTCTGGACCACAGCCATCTAAGAGCGCCCCCCACCCCCACTCCAGTGTTACTTGGTTGATGTGGGGTGGTCCGCATTTCATGAAAGTACTGTCCCAGTCGAGGAGTGTAGGTCGGTGGATGAGGCCGTTGAGTTATTCTCAGGCAACTTCATCGCCGTGGGCATAACTAGTATTCCTAGAACGCCTGGCCGTTTTGCGCGTCAACCGCTTCTGTGGTTGTCAACCAAGTGTGAGACGGCCCGCAAACATAATCGTTATGCCTACATGTGCTATAAGCGCCGCCCGAACAATTTCACTGTCCATGAATTTCGTCGGACTAGGTCAAAGTTCCATTATGTTTCAAACCACGCCCACTGCTCTCCCTTGCGGGTATACGTGTCTTCAATTAACGGAAGACCCCTCTAGCAGAGGTGTGGAAGCGAATCAAAAGGATTCGGGTCAAGTTCTCGCAGGAGTTCCTCCTGTTCTCCAGGAGTCTTTCGCGACCGCTTTCTCCGAATTATCTAACCAGGATTTATTGGGTGTCGCGATGTCGCGGAACGCCGCCAACTGGACTAAACCTCCAGAGGCGGAGAAGCCTTC
>OZ018317.1:63288737-63433737 GCA_963969495.1 Ceratothoa steindachneri | reverse complement strand
AAAGGAGTGTAAACACTAAAACCCTTATGGGATAAGGCCCAAAACAAGGACACGGAGACTGTCCGTGGACCCAAAATAATAAGGTACCTGGAACAAGGTGGTCTACTCTACCGATCCGCCGAGGACAGTAATAACGCTGTTACAACTGTTTTATGCCTTCCACGATCCCATGTACCTATAGTGCTAAAAATAGCCCATGACAGCATCTTTTCCGGTTATTTTAGTCATACCAAAACACGTCAGCGTATTTTTAAATATTTTTACTGGCTGGGTGCTGCAGCTGACGTCTTAAAGCTTTGTCGATCGTGCGATGTATGTCAAAAGACGTCCGCTAAGGGGCGGTTCAAACCTGCTCCCTTACAAAGGGGACCAGTCATCACTGAACCCTTCTCCAGAGTGGCCATCGACCTGGTTGGCCCTATCCACCCCCCTGCGAGCGAAGGGCACAGCTACATTTTTACCTTAGTTGACTTTGCTACCCGTTTTTTCGAGGCTGTCCCCCTTCGCCGAATCGATAGTATTTCTTGCGCCGAGGCCCTCATTTCCATCTTTTCAAGGGTAGGCGTCCCAAAGGAAATACTCTCAGACAGATGACGCCAACTCACCTCCAAGGTGATGGAGTACGTAGGGAAGCTGCTCATGTTAAAGCCCCTTTTTACCACTTCCTTCCGGCCACAGACAAAAGGAATGTGTGAAAAATTAAATGGAAATCTAGAATCCATTATTAAGAAGATTTGTGCCGAGCATCTCTGCGAATGGCACCGATATCTCCCGGTCGCCCTATTCGCTTATCGAGAAATTCATCATCGTACATTAGGCTTCGCCCCGTTCGAGTTCCTTTATAAACGTAATGTACGCGGACCACTCAGCATTTTAAAAAAGTTGCTAACCAAGCCCCAACTGGACCAAGAACTTCAGTCATCCTACGCCTATGTCTTGGATCTACGCCAGAGGCTCGAGAAATGCGAGAACATCGCCTATGAAAATGCCGATGTCAATTTGGAAAAATATAAAACCTATTTTGATGTCAGGTCCGAAGATAGGAAATTTAAGCCCGGTGATGAGGTACTCCTGCTCCTTCCGATAGCGAGTAATAAATTACTGAGCCAATGCAAAGGTCCGTACTCGGTCCGCGAGGTACGAGGACCGGGAGATTACCTCATTGGTACCTCAGCAGGCGATAAACTCTACCACGTTAACTTGTTGAAAAAGTACTACCGACGCGCCCATGGAGATACGTTCGTAGCACTGGACGAAGCATCGGTGCTTGAAGAGGATTACCCCGCGGAGTCCTTTAATGTCATTCAGACAGTGTGCATTCAACCTGATGCCGATTACCCTCTTCCTTCCCTGCCAGGCGAGTCTTTTGAACCCTCTGACCTGGATATCGACGCGCAGCTGACACCATATCAAAAGAGTCAGCTACAAGAATTATTATGTCAGTTTGACGACGTTATTTCAGAGAAGCCTGGATGCGCTACTAGTTTCGAGCATGATATTAAATTAACGACCTTAGAACCTGTCCGTTCAAAACCCTATCCCATGCTGATTCATTTTTTGCCAAGCTTTTAACGCCGAAGTAAATAACTTGATTAGTTTAGACATAATAGAACCGTCCACCTCTAGTTATTGTTCCCCAATCGTCATGGTCAAGAAACCCGATGGCTCTTATCGGATGTGCATCGACTTCCGGAAGTTAAATTCGGTAACTGTGTTCGACGCCGTGCCCATCCCGTTGGTAGATCAAAACCTCCACCTTTTTGAAGACTCTAAGTTAATCTCGGAACTTGATTTGTGCAAGGCGTATTACCAAATTTCCCTCCGGCCTGATGTGAAAGCATATACCGCCTTTGCAACTGAGAAAGGCTAAATGCAATTTAAGCGTCTACCTTTTGGCCTCGTGACCGCTTGCAGTCACTATAACTGTCTCATGAGAAGGTTGTTAGATGGACTTCCGAATGTCTCCTTTTACTTTGATAACGTCTACGTCGCTACTCGTGAATATAGTCATTATCTAACCACCCTATTAGCTCTCTTCGAGCGACTGCGCGAAAATGGCCTCAACATTGGCCCCAGCAAATGCCATTTTGCCCATGAAACCATAAAATACTTGGGTTTTAAAATAGGACAAAGCCAGCTAGGTCCACAGGAGGACAATATTAAGGCAATCGTCGGCATGCCCCTCCCTAATATTAAGAAGCAATTAAGATCATTCCTAGGATCAGCTTCTTATTATCGGTGATTTGTCCCGAATTTCACTGCAATCTTGGCGCCCCTCAACACCCTTTTAAAAAAGCATTCTCCCGATCGACTACGTTGGAATGATGTCGCTATTTCTCATTTTAGCCAGCTCAAGAGTAAGCTCATTTCTGCCCCCATTTTGAAGTTGCCCAACACGGAAAAATCTTTTGGGATTAAGACCGACGCGAGCAACGAGAGCATTGGGGGTGTACTCCTTCAATATGAGGATGACGGAACGAGTCATCCAGTTGCATACGCTAGTCGCCAGCTATTACCACGCGGAAAGAGATATGCCACTATAAAGAAGGAAGCTCTAGCTATTATTTGGGTTATTGACAAGTTTAAAATGTATTTGATAAGAAAAGAATTTCGGATAGGAACTGACCATAGCCCGTTGGCCTATATTTGGAATGTACGACACTCTAACGGCCGAATTATGCGCTGGAGTCTACTATTGCAAGAGTACACATTTAAGATAAATTTCATAAAAGGTTCCGATAATCAGGTCGCTGACGCACTCAGTAGGAATGCGTTACCAAATAGTGTAGATTAATTTGAAATTCGTAGGATTAGGATTCCCATGTATGTATATACTGTCTTGTACGACTTTATTGTTCCCCCATGTCTCTTTTATGGTTAAGATTGTATTAAGGGTTAGTTTCCCTTATAGTCAAATGATCAACATAATCATATGTATTGTTGTAATGCTAGCTGGGTGCATTAAAGTACGGTCGATGCAAGAAAGTGAGTTCTCCCAAACGAAGCTCTATGGTTGTCCCTTCTCTCTTTTTTTTCGAAGTGACAACTTCCCCTGGAATGGAGGGGTGTGATAGAACGGTCTGGGGCCGCCATGCTTCAGCCCCTATCACATGTCGAAACACATGCTTCCCCACGTGTATGCTGCGAGAGGAAGTAGAAGGCGCGTTATCGCCCCCCCCCCCCCCATCCCCAAGTTAGGAGATTCAATCCCCCGTTCGCCTCCATGCGTCGATCTCGCCATATTGAATTAGGCTTATGGGCAGATAAGATATTTTCCCAAGCGCCACCGGGACATTCCATCGAAGTCCCCCACCCCCCTCCCCATTGACCCCTATGCCAAGGGGCTGGCTCCGGTTATTTATGCGATAGCATTTCGCATTTGGACCAGAACCAGATAATCTTTGCGAGTCATCACGCCGATCCGGCCTCCCTTGTACACCTAAGAACTCTACCCCGAGAAACTTCTTATTGTCCAGAAGAGGACAATATCCCTTGAGTGACAAGGTTCGTGCCTCTCGAGACGCCAATTGAACAGGGCCCACTGTTTTTCAAAAAGAGAACAACATTAGAACAGCCATTATTCTTCAAGCCCGTTCGTCAAGAAACGGTTCTCGTTCCCAAGACATCACGTCAGGGTAATTTAATTCTCCCCTTTTTAACGTTTTTCAAGAGAACGCTTGGTTACAACAATAACCTCCATTGTTCATCTAGAACATCTCCGATATCCTAGCTCAAGGATCGCTAATACTTCCGAACCCCACTTCACTCTCACTCCTCGAAGACAGTCCTTCCTCCTTGTTAAGGACAACCCCCCGAAGAACCCCTTCTCCTGGAAAAGAATCGCCAGTTAGACCGAAGATTCCTTCCCATCACCTTCCTCTGCACGACAACCTTGTAATTCCGTAAGCTACGCATTACATTTAACCATTTAACCTTTTGTCAACGCAACTCTGTGCCTTTAAACGATTATAGCCAACCATTCCCCCTTTTTGTTTGTTTTGCCGTTTTAAATCATTCCAAATCTCAATCCTCAGCTTAGTCAAATATTCCAATGACCTTTTTCATTTCCTGTGTTTCTCCCATTTTAATCCCCAGTTATGTAAACATTTTCCGTGTGTTGTTTTGATAGATTAATTAATAAAACTCTATTTTATTAATGTTTGCCATATTATTTATCTTTGGGCTCCGTTCCACTTCTTAAGTATATTGAAGATAAATAAGCCCTCTCTAGCCCCCTCCCTCTTTTGAACCATTCTCGGAATCTGATTACCACGCATACGAAATATAGAATAATCCCCTCAACGAATAGTTATATATAGTCTATCGTCGGGAGCCTATTCTACGACACACCTCATCTGGGGGGTTCATATTCACAGCCTTAGGGTTTCTTGTACTTGCGCCATGGAAATTCTTCGTTCCGTGACGTTCAACACTTGGAGGCTGATTTGGCTACTGCCTTGCTTTTCTCCTGATCGTTTGTTGATTTAAATCTTGGCTGCAGATGCGAGTTTTATACATCCGCAGCCGAACCTGAATTGCGGAAGGTTGACTCGATACACCAAGCCGGCCTCTGCTTGGTGGCTGGTGCCTTCCTCGCGTCCCCCATTGAAAGCCTACTTGTCAATGCTGCGGAGATGCCACTTTCTCTACGCCGTGCACAGTGCATTATTGGGCTGTTCCCACGATCCTGGCGCCCCTCTGTTCGGGAAAAGCTTTCGCTGCATTTGCAGCTGATGTCGACGGTGCATATGCTGCCGAGAGACGCCTGTAATACCCTAAATTTCTTTTGTTTAGGGCTAGGACACTCCTTTGAGAACTTAGTGTAGCTCTAGGATCGGTGGCGTCCCCGGTTCTTCCCAGTGTATACGGATGGCTGCAAGTTTCAAGAAGAAGTCGGTTTCCATGCCGTATCCATTCATTTAAAGTCAGCGGAGCTCTGCCAGGCGCTGCGTCTGTCTTACGGAAACATATTTCACTGCATTCGCAGTTGTTCTCGACGGTGCATATGCCACCGAGGGACGCGTGTGATACCCTAAGCCCTTTGAGTTAGGTATACGAAAATCCTTCGAGAGATCAGTGTACATCTAGCGCTGGTGCTGTGCGTAAATCTGGCCAGGACGCCACCCTGGACGGTAACACCTTTGACTATTTGTCGCAACGCCTCTGCTCCCAAGGCTTCTACACTTCTGGGAGTTTTTCGTTCGGCGCTTTTGGTGCACATTCTGTGTCACGCTAGAACGGTGCCAGTGTATACGGATGGCTCCAAGTCCCAACATGAGGTCGGTTTCCATGCCGTATCCACTCTGTTAAAGTAAGCGGTGCTCTGCCAGTCGCTGCGTCTGTCATACGGCCAAGCTGGCTTCAATTCACCGCTCAGTATGGGAGATAACGCGTCGTGCCCAGTTCAGAGACCGGATGGTGATTTATAGCGCTCCCACAAAGCGCCCTGAGTGCTCTCGGAGAATTAGAATCTCCACATCCCTGGTTCGCGGTATCCGTGACGCCATGGTTTCCGCTAGCCGGGCGGATGTCCAGATTATCTTCAGTTAGATTCCTGGACACGTCAGAATTGCGGAGAATAAGCGCGCCTATAACGGTGCCAAATTGTCCACGAAGACTGGGCGACCAGACCAGTGTTTCGCTCTTCTCACACCAATAACATGGCAGGAATACGAGCAGCCCTCTCAGCTGATTAGAAAAGAAGATGAGAGACGGCCGAGGGGCATTTAAAGTTGTGTACCATTTCGCCGTGACTGTTTCCATGGACCCTCCACTAATCCTCCGTCCGATGGTTTCAGGTTGCTTTCTGTCCTCTCCGAATTAAACACACTAGCGGGACACACCGCCATTTGATGGAGCACTCGTCGGAACCTTATACCGATGATTGCGTTGCGCCCCAGACTATTCGGCCCATTTTTGTTGAATGTCCTAATCTGGGTAATCTTCACGCACGGTACCTGTCCTGGGACCGGGACCAGCGAGGTCGCTAACGCTTGTCCCGTGTACTCGGGACGGGTTCTTGTACACAGACTTGCGGTCTATAAGACTTTTTAGAGTAGGCTGACCTACTCTACTTTATTTGACTCATTGTTGTAGGTTTCATGTTCCTCCGCTGATGGGAGACGGGCCTACCCCCGACGCTGGAGCGCGCTTCCTTGTGGCTTTTAGGCTTATCTTGTTTTTTGTTTTATTTTTTGTTGTTGTTTTTGTTTTAGCTTGTGTTTTAACTTTTGTTCCTTTTTATCCTTGATTTTACATGTTGTTTCGTTTTTTTTTATCTGGCCTAGTATTAGGCCTTATCGTTAGTACGGTGACTTTTTTCCTAGTAGGCAGTCGCGAGATAGGCTCTTAAAATTTTTTTTAAATTACCATGATACCGTATATGAATTGAGAAGATGAAAAGAAGTGGTATACGTGAATATTATCTAAAAGTAGATTCGGACTTGGGTCCATGTCTACCTGGAAACATGTTGCGTGGCCATTGCGAAAGATATTCTTCAGGGACATGCTCCCTCCGCGGTGACCAAAGAATAGAGTTAAGGTCTGACCTATGTGTTCGCAACGATCTCGCCGCAAAGCACTAGTCATATACCTGCCCTCACCATTTGTTGTGTTAAAAAGTAGTGTAAATGGTGTGCATTTAGGTCACCGACAAAGAATACTCGCAAGTTATTGTTGGATAGATTCAGAATGGGCTCAAGTGGTTGTCACGTGAACTGTAGCGTATGATCACTCCCAGAGAATGATAACCTTATATTTGCTACGGAGAATTCGATCACTCACTATTGTGTGGTAGTAGCGATCCAACAACCCACGTCCACTAATGACAACATCTTGTTTGAGAGTACAGTCCTCTTCCTGCCATCCATGCCAATAGCATCCATGAAAGCGAAACACGGTTCATCCTCCTGATAGTGAAACCCCGTTAGGGAAAAATACTCTTCCACCAACAGAAAGCCTTCTTGCATGGGAAATCGGGATTCCTCTAACATGTTCTTCAAACATAAGCCAACGTATAGCCTTATAAGAAAAAGCTTTTGATTTCTTCCTGTCTATAATCACAATCGAATTTTCTGGTAAAAAGACATCTTTATACACCTTATAACACAATGAGGCTATTGTGATTCAGGACTGCATAGGATCAATGTTAAATCTTCTGATGAAGAAACACCTAAACTTCTCAAAACACGGACGAAGGATATAAACATCTTTAATGCAATACTTAATACACTCTGTACGAATATTGTATTCTTCTTCCTGGAAAGTCGAGTAGAAATTACTGTCAAAGTATACTTTTTCCTCATTGTTCATTTTCTCTTAGTTAAAATACCTTTTCTCAGTAACCGGAATAATATACATAGTTCAAGGTTTCCTCTGAAAGAAAATCGTTAGGAAAATAACCTTTTTCCAATTTCGGGGATTCCCATTGTTTGGGCAGTTTTTCAGCAATGAGGGCATGAATAAGAGTGTATTCTTAAAAATTATGTCCTAAACGAGCTCTCTCTTAAAGATTTTTAGTCCCTGTTCATTGGATTCAAAGTAAAGAGATTAGGATTAAAATATTGAAGAAGCTCGTCATAGATGAATTAACCATCGAATTTGGCATTATTACGAGTCATCACATATGTTTTCACATTTTCTTTCGATCCTCTTATTCGTATTAGGTCTTCTATAAAAGGTTTACCATAGGAGCTTTCACCATCTCTATAAAAAATCCTTGTTCGTGGACCACAGTTCTTACATAAATGATCCCACTTTTTTATAGGTTTCAATTTCATAATACATGGCATTCCATTTCTTGACCATCGACTTCTTCTACCTTTTCATCCAGGCACGTATGCTCTGCTCCATCCGCTTTATAGTATGTAAAACATTTAGAACAGAACAACTTCTCACACTCGTGTCGTCTCGTCCAGAATGCACTCTGCAATAATATACAATTACATCTATGACACATACAAATCTTCGCACAAGTATGAAGCTTCTTATGCGTGTTAAAACACGATTGGTTGTGAATGATCGATTGCACTTATTACATAAAATCACTCAATTTCTTTCTCCATCACAATGCCCAAGACACTAATTTCACAACCTTTCACAATCTTGTAGATGGGCCGTTACATTTTCATGGAACGTATAGCAAGAAAAACACATACTGTAATTAAAAGGAAGTATCTTGTTTTTAATATACGAGTATGTATCACTAATGTTTCGAATTGGATAGTAGGTTTCACCTTCAAGACCAATGACTAGGAGTGGGGTTGATTTTTCAGGATATGTTGGTCCATGGAGTAATTTGAATTAGCGTTCAGCTCTTGTAGCCGTAAATACGAGGATTCTACATCTCTGCTCGCGTTCTATCAAGGAGAACTGATCTACAGTGATAGCATATTCGTACACAAGATTATATTTTCTTGCCAACTCCTGAGATTCTTTTATTATTGTCGGAAGCCAGAAGATTTTTGAAAGAACATTCTCCTTCATTTTTTTCGCGAGAACTGAAGAAACAAAGGCGCAACCTGAAGAATTTATAAGTCCTCTATATATTTTATTTCGATCAAATCGAACATTAGACGGTATTATTGCATGGCCTGCAGGAATCCTATAAATACAAAATACAAGATTGAAGGTTCCAAACTCAATTGTATCCGCATCCTGGAATGCTGTCTCGAATCGTCCCATGATATAATCGAATAGTGTCGATTCACGCAGTTGAACGAACGGAGTGTGTAAGTAGATCGTATCACTGGTTGCACGATAATTACCCTCCTGAAGCCATTGCTGATTCAATTAATGCCGTGAAAGCCCACGCACTACTCGACCAAGATCAGCTTCTTCTGGTTTCTCCACGATTACACGGTATTAAATGATAAGAAGGTTTACATGTCTGTTTTCTCTTAATGGTATAATTTTTACACAAGAATGATTTTATATTTGCTGTAAAGGATATTCTTGCGTATGAGGGTACGAAGTTCTATACGGTTCATGTATTTCTCCACCCGAAAATAGAATGGTGTTGTTACATGACTTCTCTTTTATGTTTACACGTTCACCTTCTATTACGTGTTCTACATCTTTATCGTTCGAGTTCAGTGTAATGACATCGTATGTAATGTTCAGAAGGTCAGGTATTCTTTGTTAATGAAAAACTTTATCTTCTCTATCATCATCATAATGGTCGTCGTCGTCGTCGTATTAATTAGGCACACTAGTTGGAGCAGAATTAGCTGTGTGTAAAATTTCACCGACGACACCTTCAATCGATGAGGGGTTGGGTAAAGAGGAAGATGTTGGCTTGTTTCGGTAAATCCGCTTTCGTTTTACAGGAGAAGTAAACATCGATTTGGATGATTTAAAAAAGAGAGAAAAATATTTTTTATATAGTTATCTGAAATAAGTTTCCTCCTTCATTATACAAGAGGAAAATATGAGTGAAGGAAGTGTGAAAGAATTGAAATTTATGTCCGCATGTACTTCATCCATTATTAGGTCGATGTCTAGCGAAAACCCCCACTTGTTTCGGTAGATCCGCTTTCGTTTTGCAGGAGAAATAAACACTGTTTTAGATTATCTAAAAAGAGAGAAGAGGAATTTTTTATATAGTTATCTGAAAGAAGTTGTCTCATTCATTAGACAAGAGGAAAATATGAGTGAAGAAAGTGCGAAAAAATTTAAATTTATGTCCGCATGTACTTCATCCATTATTAGGCCGACGTCTAGCGGAAACCCCCACTTCCTCTTTCGTATACTCCGGAATAGAGATAAGATGTTTACTCAAAGCGTTGATAGAATCATCTGGGGTTACACTGTATGGCAGAAAGCAGTGGCGGCTCGTAGCTAAAATTAGTGGGGGTGGTGTATCATAATTTTTTTTAGCATTGTTTTAATATTGTGTAAAATGAAATAAACATATAAAAAGAAAACTTATAGATAAACTTGATAAAATCTTAAACAAAACAAAATCAAACATTTTTTATTTACTAATAGCCTAAATTGTTACAATTCAAGTTTGATCCATTCATTTAAAAACGAGATCTATTCTTCTCTTTTTAATTTGTGCGAAAAAAATAATTAATTTCTCCTTGATCTCTGGATGATTACTGAAGAATATTTCTCCATTGAAAGCAATGCAAGTGCATTTAGTCTTTCAGCATTCATAATGCTCCTTAGAAAAGTTTTTTTTATTGTTTTGAGTGTTGGAAAGCAGCGTTTTGTTTCTGATGTAGTCATAGGAATTGTCAAGAGGATTTTTACGAGTTTCGTAACTTCATTAAGAACATCATCTAGATTATTTTTCAAGATAAATTTCAGCAGCTCAATTAATTAATTAATTAATAAAAGAACCGAAAAAATCTAAATTAAATTCTACACTTTATCACATCCAAGCATATAAACACGTTTTTAAGCACAACACACGCGGAGTCAAAAGGAAACACTAAATTTCACCAGCACACCAGTGTCGGTATTAAGTGAACCACAGTGCTCTTTCTTCCTAGCGTGCAGCTTTCTGTCTTAGACATGTGAGCATGTGTACAACAGCCAAATACCGCGTCGCCGTAACTGTGAAGCGCACAGTTCTATACAAGGACTTTTGTATCTCTTTCTTAAACTAGGGGATAGCTAGTGGCATTAAGCTTAAGGATAATATAATGTACAAGTATAAAGAAAACATAAAAGACAAAAGAGGTCATTATATTGAACATTATCTAAAAAAATCAAGTGGAAATAAGGGGTGCTGCAGTTCCGCAGTGCCTATACATGAGACTCCACTGAGGCTGAGGATAGCGAAAGTGGGTGGGGACAGTGGAAGAAGTGAGGACAGTGGAAGGGGGGCAGGGAAGAGCGGAGGGGGGCAGAGGGAAGGTTGGTGCCAGAGCTGAGGCTGGGACTAGGGGAGTGAGAAGAGAAGAATAGGAGGCCGGGAGAATGGTTATAGAGGAGGATCTGGAGAAGGATGGAGTAGGTATGAGCGGGTTTGTGTTATGTGGCAGACTCCGTCTCGGAAAAGACGATTTGCCCTACTCAATTTGTTACATATAGCAGTTTTATAACATTGGTGTATAGGCGAGGGTCGCGCCCCTTCCTCCCGCGAGTTGGGTTTGGGGGTGCTTGGGGTGTTGGTTTGTGCCTGGTTGGGCATGTGTGTGTGTTTCTCGTTATGCGGACTTGGGTGGCTCCTGTAAAGCCAGCAGTAGCGGCAAATGTTCTTATGATGGCAGTCGAGAGCTGGGGGCATATGTGAGGTGGTGTTGGGATGAATGGTATTGAGTGCTCCTTAGCAACGGAATAGCGACCGACCGAGCTTCCACAAGGTATTGGCATCTTATACTTATCACGACATGGTTGCCGGCGTAGTTAATGCAACGGAAGGTAGTGTTTATGCATTCAGTGTGAAAATGATCCTTTATATAGCATTTTAAGTAGACATGGTATTCTAGTAGTGGTTTTTGCCCTGTTTTGTAGCCACGAAGCCACTGGTGTAGCCTGATATTGTGTTGCTGTTCGATGTGTTGAGCGTACGTCCAGCGTACTTTGATACCTTGGTCCAGCAGTATGTTTTTGTGATTCTCATCGGAGAGTGTGATAACTGCTCACTACTTGGTTCGGTTATCAAATAGAGGTCTTGGATGACCTCTTCTCCTAATTCATACCTAAGCGATGAGGAGGTCCTTGGTGGAGAATTCTAACCAAAGAGATTTGCTTCTGCGTATGCGTATTTGTTGTTTGTTTGTTATGGGCTCTGGTTATTTTGTGAAGTGGTGCTTTAAGACACTATCTTTAGCAAGAGTGTGGGATTTACTTGCGTCTCTTGTGGATCTGAATATTAATGTTTGTTCGATTTGTGCGTTAAGATTGTTTGTGATTGGTATCCAGAGTGTTTGAAAGTTTCAGTATCTCGGATAGTGGTAGTGTGCATTTGTTTTCGTCGGTATGTATTAAACGCAGGATGTTTTCACCGACCATGGTTTTTACTGTGTAGGTATTTTTATTTAGTAGAAATGTAAGCTTTTCAACTGTGTGTTCAAAAGCACCCCCATCACTCCGTCTCTAACTCCCCTTTATAAACAAGACTCTGTATCTGATGAATAGGTGGACGTGAGTATGGACCTGGATGGGCTCCTTGGAATGTGTAAAAACCTGGCAGATTTAATGATGGATGAAGGACAAATCAACGACTTTCAACCGACTGGTGCCGCCCCCTCAAAGAGTTTTGGTTTTTCAGATTTACTTCCAGCTTACACAGATACAGGCGTGTCTCCCTCTGTGGTTTGGGCGGTGAGCAAGAGGAATGAGCTCGCTTCAGAGTTCGACGAAGTGGTAATGATGTATCTATTCGTGACGTGATGTGAATAGAAAGAAAAACAGGTCATTACTGTGGTAATCCACAGGATATTAAAAGAGGAAAGTAGTGCGGAAAAAACTTGAGAGGGGATAGAAAGAAACAAAGGTCCGCGGCCCTACACCGCTGCGGCGTGTTATTGTGTGTGTGAGCATGGTGGTATTGAGCGAGGTGGCATGGGTGGACAGGTGGATGAATGAGGATATAGTAATGAAACGCTATAGTAATGATGATGCTAGCTTATGTGTGGATAGGTTTTGGTTGAGGATAATCGAGAGCTGCTGAATATCTAAACACCAACAAAGCGCGTTGTCTCAAGTGTATTAAGTATATGTGGAGGCTCTGGCGAGTTTCCCCAGCTGTTGTGTTAAGCGAGTGTAGGTGGATGTGCTGAGTGGTGTAAGTTTTTTGTTATCGTGTAGTGTAGCTATGTGTGTGTATCGAGGAAAGCAAAGGGTGCGTTTCAGCGGAGAGTTCCGAATACGCATTACTTTCCTCTTTTATGTGTGACTCATGGCTGTGAGTGTAATAGGTGCGTATGTGATGAGTAGGTGAACTAGTGTTTTGTATAGGTATACTTATAGTTCGAGGCTCTCGGGGTAAAACCTACGTAACAATTTATTTGTGTGTTTTTATCTTGTCTGTGTTATGTTATCCACTATACAGGTCACCTCGCACCACTTGCGGTTCCGGTCCAACTGCACCTATTGTAGGATGAGAGCACTTAAGAATTTGATGTTATGTTGCGGTGGGCCTCTGTCTTAGTGATTATTGTACATCGTTATGAATCGTAGTGTGTGCATGAAGAATGTGAGGAGTTTAATGAATGTGTGTATCTCGCGTGGTGTGTACGTTTTACGTGCTGTGTTTATAGAGTTCATAAGTGTGATCCAGTGGTTGTCTAAGTGTGTAGGGCTGGTGCTCTCGAGATTGAGATTGTGTGGTATGTTCGTGAAAACATGTCTTTTGAACTCTTCTCAGTTTATGTAGTCGTAAAAGGGTAGGGTGGGCATGAATAGAGGTGAAGAGGATACTAGTTATCATTCTGAGACGGGGTCTGAAATTTCTTGGGCAACTGCGGCCATGTGGGTGCGGAAGAGTGTGGCCTGGTCATTGCGGAAGATTATGTCCGGCAACGAGGTCCCTCCGCTGCATCCGAAGAATGCAGGGAGGGTCGAACCAATGTGCTTCCAGTGAAGTCGCCGCAATGCACTATCAGATACCTTCCCGCTTTTTTTTGTGGTTTTATAAAGTAGTGTTGGATGGTCTGCATTTAGGCCAACCACAAAGAAAAGTGCAAATTTTTAGTTGTATAGATCCAGGAGTGTGACTTCTATGTGAAGCAAGTTTGGAGCGAAGATTTTAGCCTATGCTAAAATCGCGCACGAGCTCTCCTCATTTCTTCAAGTGATTTCGGTTGTATCTTTTAAGCGCTCGTTTTGACTTGTAGTTGTGTAGCACTAAAGATAGTTTGAGCTTAGGGACTCCCCCCCAAAAAAAACAAATCCAGTCATTTAACCAACATCCTTTCGGGCTTTTAAAAAGGAAAAGTAATAAATATCCCACGGGAGAAGTTCTCTTCTCAGAGTACTCATTTGGATTCCCTTCTGTCAAATGTTGTTTCGGTTCAGCGTGTAAACCCATTATAAGATTTCATAAACTCCAAAGTGCTCATTTTTAAGGTTTCTTTGAGTGTCTCATTCAATCTTGCAATGCGACCACCTCAGTCTCTTAATTTGTGGTTCTGCCATGGGCTAGACAACAAAGTGCCTCTCCCCGAAGCCTCCATTTATGCAATTTCAAGATAAAGGCTTAGTTGCAACGAAGGTTATTTGTGGAGTCTTCCTTCGCGCGGTAAAATCACGATGGGGCAAAACATGAGGGGGGAGTTATTTTGTCATGTCTGGACACAGCAGCATAAAAAAGTATTATTCTCCATGTGTGGGGAGAGGGGCAGTGACTTGTCTGAAAGGTTGTAGGCAAGTCGTGACCTGCGGGTAGTGGCAAGGCTAGGTCTCTCCTCTGGATGCAATATACGCTTTTGTACGGTTTCCGAAAAAGTATTCTTCCAACCTTTTCGTTTATTTATACTCCTTAAAATCAGGAGGTGAAAGGAAGAACAATGTTAGTGTTTGCAAGTCTGAAGCCGGTCTGTATGGACACGGTCACATGGACATGAAGATATTAGAAAGGGATTACTGTGGAAACCACATCAATCAGGAAGTAGGAGAGGAAAAGTATAAGAGGGTATAAGAAGAGTTAAAATACGGTGATGGCCAGTGATGCAACGTGTTTTAGTGTTTTTTTTTGTGATAGTGGTGTTGTGTTAGAATCGGGCGGCAGAGAAAGGTGGGTGAAAAAAACGGGCACTAGTAACGGAACGCGATACTCATGATGCTACTAACTCATGTATAGAATGGTGTTGGCTGAGGGTGGTCCAGGGCGGCGCGCATAGGTGGGCGCGATAACAAAAAGATTTATCACGATAACCGATAAATCGATAAAGATAACCTTATCGGTGATAACCGATAATCGATAACTGGCGATAAATTTATCGCCCGATAAGGTGATAACCGATAAATCGATAAATCTAAAATTAAAATACAATATTGATTATTGACTATATATAGCGTTATTTTATAATACAATAGTAATAATATTTGAATACTGTTTCTTAGTATCTTACCTGGTGAGGCTCTCTTTCATCTCCTCATAGGTTTTGAGGATACTCCTCCCAAGCTCGGACCTACCTATTTTTGCCTCCAAGGCACGCGTGGATCTCCCCTGTGCTAAACTGGAACCAAAAACTAAAATTATCGATTGTCGCTAGTTTGGAACCAAAAGTATCGGCGATACCGATAAATCGATAACGCGGGGAGAAACTATCGGATAACCGATAACCCGATATCGTTATCGCGATAAATTATCGTAATAACGCCCACCTATGGCTGCGCGTGTAGATTACGTGCGTTGTATTTATTCCTAGTGGGACCTGAATACGTCGAGGATGTGATAGTATCCGTGTGTGCGGCTATTGTGTAGTAGGCTAATTGGTTTTACTTGGTTAGTGACTCACATCTTCTTTACGGGCCACCAGAAGAAGGATAGGTCAATGCAGCAAGCGTCATCTGCGATGTGAGTCACCTCGTGCCACTGGCGACTCCGATCCAGCTGCGCGCATTGCAGGATGCGGGCACGTAGCAGTGTGATGCTGTGTTGTTGTGGTCCTATATTATAGTGGTTATTGTACAGTGTGATGAGTCTTTGTATGTACATGGAAAATGTAGTAAAGTATTTAATGCATGTATGTTTCTTGCGAGGTGTGTTCATGTTGGGTGCAATGTTCATGGTGGTACCTTAGTGGTTGTCTAGATGTAAATGACCTCTCTCCTGGAGATTGGGGTTATGTAGAGTATTGGTCGTTATGTGTCTCTTGAACTACTCCCCCTTTGCGGTGGTGTGGGAAATAGGATGGGTGAAGAGGATAGTAGGAGGCATATAGAGATGTGGTCAAGTCAGTACATTTCACCATTCTATTTATATACACAACCCACACACAATACAGTTTTTATAGATCCTAAAGTAACTCGCTAAATTTAACATATTTATACAGATCGGTTCTATATTTATATTTACATAACTCTTACATTAGATCAAGTTATTTTAAAATATAATATATTTTTATTTTCTTTTTCACTCTGCAAAAAGATGCCCGAGGCTGCTAGTTAGCGGTGAATCAGATAGAAATTCAACTCCATGTTTTCCCCTTTCCTTTCTATTATAATTCAAGATAAAATTGGCATTAATTAGTTTAATTATTGGATTTATAGTAACTTCCAATTTATTGTTTATTCTGCTAAGAATAAATTCATTACCGTTAATATAAGATATGTTTTATTTCGTATTATATATTCGTTACATCTTACATTCTCGAACACGCATTTATTTAATACAGGGATAATAATGATACAGAATAATAATAAACCATTCTTTCACGATATTTTGACCTCCCACCTTTAGCATTTTTTAAGGCCAAAATTCATTTGTTCTCCGTAGAATTAAAGAATATAAAACAGAACAAAAAACAATGGAATAAGTTGAAAGTAAATTAAATTGTCGATACTTTGTCATCAGAGAAAAATTTCTTAATAAATTACAGGGCAGTTATTAGAATATAATATTGCATTTTAAACATAGAATAAATAGTCTTCTTTGGAAGTGAAGGTTTATACTATCTGTATACTTTCCTCGTTTACGCTCTTGTAAAGTATTCCCAGAGAAAGGAGGCAAAGTCTTGCATTAGTCCAAAAACGTGAAAACGTGAATTTTATGCACTAGAAACCTCTTACTTCTAATTGCACCCAAGATACATGCGTACTTAGTCTGATTGGAGAGAGCTCCTGTTTCTAAGTACGGGGTTCTCCCCCAAAGGAAGATTTTCCACACTTCGCGCTATTCACCTCTCAAACTGCTTTCAACACTTACGCAACATAACACAACCTTCATTGCGCCCAGACCCCTTGGCATTACGGTATAGTAAACCCAGGAAGGAAGCCCTGTTAGGGGGCGCGAAGAAAGGGGTCCCTTAAGGACACGATCATGAGACCTTAGAGAGGCGCCTGATTGATTAGGTCTATTTTGGTAGGAGGGTTGCGGAGTGCGACATTAAGAAGGTATTTAAGGCATCAATAGGCACACACGGAATAGAGAATAGTCCTTTAGATTCTGTCTTTTTTTCACAGTATCAACGGGAGAGTGGGGCGTTCCTCCCCTTAAAGATCACGGAAATGGATTTCATTAAACGGCGAGACTTATACCTAATGGAACTAAGAGGGCACCGCAAGAAATCGCACAAAGGATATTTAGCACCTGCAAATCCCTATCATAAAATGCTTAGAGGTACCAACAGGATTCATTGTGATATGCATCCAGAATAAGGACGTGGAGAAACTACTATCCTCAGCAGGCAGCATAGCTCTGAAAAAGAGTCGACTTCAAAGCAAAAAACCTCCACAGACTACGGCCAACAGAAGTGTGGTCTGCAGAAAGGTCAAACCATGGGTTGACATTCATTCCCCACAGGACATCAAGGAGGAGCTGGAAACTAGGCAACCATGGCTAAAAGTTCACTTCACGAGATTATAAAGTTCAAATAACACACACATGTGTTCAAAATAGTATGTGAGGACACAGAAATGGCCTCACAAATTGTAAAAAAGGGGCTGATAGCTGTCTGTACCAGAATTCCACAAGCAAACATCCAACGGGACAATTTTGTGAATATACAAATTTGCTTCCGATGCTACGCAATGGAAGATCATATAACAGCAGATTGCCCCCAAAAGATCTACTGATTTGCTCTAGATGCGGGACAAAGGGCCACTCACTTCGTAACTGCCAGAACATAAATAGAAAATGCATCAACTGTCATGTCCAAAAAATAAAAAAGAACAAAGTAAGATTGAAAGGGCAAAGAAATATGTCCTACGCCGAAGGAAACCAAAAATATCACTCTACAACCGAGTATGGAGACACAAATAAACATAGATGGAAAACTAAACGTGAAGTTTCTCACATGCATACTTCACGCGCAAATTATGAATATAGCTAACCCCGGGAGCTATGCCAGCACTCTGAATGGAATGCTTAAAAATAGTGGTTTGAAACAATGAAATTCCCTAAGGAAGTAGACTCATCAGCCATATTTAAAATAAAAATAAACGACAAAACCACGAAAGAGCTTATAGAAGAGACAAAACAAAACGAGGACAATGAACAAGAATGAGAGGATACCAACACGGACGAAACTGAAACGGATAGCAGCATCGAGTAATCCGCTCAGGAGGCCAGAGTGACGAGAAGAAAAGCGCAAAAGAATAAAATCCCAAGGCAGCAATCTCCAGTCCAGTTTACCTCACTCTCACTCAAGGGAAAGCAAGAATACATGTGTGTACGTGAACAGAACGAAAGGAAAAAGAAAAAGCGTTAAATAGCAACTCCAGGAATGGACAGAAACAAGAACCTTAAACAATTATCAAAATGGAAAAACAAAAATTGGAAATTCTACAAATAAATACTAACGGATGGAGAGATAAAAAATATATCTATAGTAAAAATTTTAGGGAGCTAGACCCTGATATAATTCTAATATCAGGGCATGGAATAGATCTAGAGGTGGAAAAGATAAGATTATGGAATTACAATGTTATATCTACGAACCCTTCAAGACAGATTTTACGGAGCCGCTATTGCGGTAAAAAAGGAACTCGACTACAGGACGAAAGGACTAATAGAATCATATGCAGCAAGAGAGATTCAACTTAACTTAACAGCCTTATAATAGCGACGGGGTACCAGCCACCGAAGAAGGACGGACTACCAATTATTAATTTCACCAGCCTGTTTAATAACAGAAAGCCAGTCATCTTTATGGGAGACCTTAACGCACACTGCGCTGAAAGTGAGTATAGGAGTACAAACAACTCGGGCAGGCATCTGAAGACGATGATAGATAGGGAAATGCTCCGAAAACTGGGGCCGGAATTCCCAACCTGCATTAAAAACAAAGTAGCGTTGAAACCAGATATGTGCCTAGCAAACTTCAACCTACCATTCAATTATCACTTCGAACCCATAGACATTCCGCTCAGCAACCACCTAGCTACCCTACTTACTGTAAACTAACATCCCATATAGAAGCCACATAAGAAATGGAAGGCCTATCCTCAGGGGGATAGGACAAAGTACAAGGATATTCTAAGAAATTATGAACCAAGGACACTTAACGAAGTGACAATCGAGGATATCGACGAAGGACTCAGAGAAAACAGACGAGCTCTGATCAACTCAAGCGAGAAGGCAATACCCAAGAGATCATACAGAACCATACAAAACTTCAGATGGACACCCTAAATAGTGAACAAGAACATAGAATTAAGATTGACTTGGGAAAAGATACGGAGGGACGGACCAAGCAGAGAACTTTGTAACCAATTAAGAAGAAAAAAGAGAGAATTAACGCCAATGATACAAGATAAGCAACAAGAACACTGGAATAACCATATCATCAGGAAGATAGGACAAAGTACAAGGATATTCTAAGAAATTATGAACCAAGGACACTCAACGAAGTGACAATCGAGGATATCGACGAAGGACTCAGAGAAAACAGACGAGCTCTGATCAACGCAGACGAGAAGGCAATACCCAAGAGATCATACAGAACCATACAAAACTTCAGATGGACACCTGAAATAGTGAACAAGAACATAGAATTAAGATTGACTTGGGAAAAGATACGGAGGGACGGACCAAGCAGAAAACTTTGTAACCAATTAAGAAGAAAAAAGAGAGAATTAACGCCAATGATACAAGATAAGCTACAAGAACACTGTAATAACCATATACGTAAAATAGATGAAGAGGTATCACCTAAACGGTTCTTGAAATGGGTAAGCAGATTGAAGGAAAAACCAGCTTAGGAAAAGAACAGAATTAAAGACAAGAGAGGAAACCTACTGGAAGAAGAAACCGAGGATGAAAAAGCCTTTAGGGATCATTGGTGGAACGTTTTTCGGATCACCGAGGAAGAAAATAAAAACTACGACACTGGCTTTGAGAATGAAATTGTTGGAGAACTGAACTGGATACGGGAAAGGACTCACCATTAACATTCTGTCGACTCAAATAGAAACACCAATGAGGGAATTGATAAAAGAATAACGATGCAAGAACTTAAAGATGCGATAGAGAGTTTTAAACAGAAAGCACCAGGGGTCTCAGGACTCACTAAGATAAACTATATCGAAGCAACGGAGAATATTCTAGAAGGTTTAAGGACTGTCTTTAATGCGTGCCTAAATACGGGCTACTTTTCCAGAGACTTGAAGGTAGCGAAAATGATTTTCATACCAAAACCAGGAAAATCCCCAATGTTGGGTGGAAAATTACCGACCTATTTCGTAACTAGATTGCATTGGGTAAGTATACGAGTAGATAATAAAGCACAGACTCGAATAACATATCTATAGGATAACAACCTTTACAATGAGTGCCAATTCGGCTTCGAAAAAACAGGAGCACGGATATGGCACTCTGCCTAATAATGTTAAAACTAGCAAAAGTGAAAGGCGAAAAGATGAGCGTGGACATCGTCTGTAGAGACATGTCCAAAGCCTTCGATAAAGTTTGGCAATCGCGCATACACTACAAGATACTTCGACTTAAAATAACAATAAACTTGAAAGATTATTGTGTAACTACGTAATAGATAGATACGCGTATATAGACACAGGCAATCACCAAGGGGAGTGCTTTAAGCTGGAAGCCGGGGTTTCCCAGGACGGTTGCCTGAGTCCGCTATTTTACGCTTATAGCGTACGAGAAGTGCAGGCGAGCGACTTAAAAGCTTCGTCTGAATGAGTCTCTTTTGAGACTCAGGATGGCCGAGTGGATTCACCGCTGGCTAACAGTGGTCCAGCGACGCGGGAAGCTGTTCACAACTTGCCTACGTTATTATATTTTCTTTGCCCCCTTTCCTACTCTCCTCTATCTACAATGGTGCCCAGACCCGGGAGGGAGAGTGTTAGCCCTTGGATAACATTTGCAAACGGGCTCTCTTTATTTGTTCAAAATACGCTCTACTTATAGTGGGGAGGGTTGTATAGCATACGAGAAGTGCAGGCTAGCGGCTTAAAAGCTTCATTTGAATGAGTCTTTTTTGAGACTCAGGATGGCCGAGTGGATTCGCCGCTGGCTAACAGTGGTCCAGCGACGCGGGAAGCTGTTCGCAACTCGCCTACGCTATTATTTTTTCTTTGCCCCCTTTCCTACTACTCTCTAACTACACGCTGTCTCCACAGCAGACATACCACCCCCAGGAATGGAAGAGTGTATAAATATACAATTTTTCGGATGACATAACGCAAGTTGTTTTGTCAGCACACAGGCACGCTCAGTTCTAATCGAGAGCAACGGGAGAAGAGATACGGAGGATAAACGAGTACGAACGAAGATGGAAGATCAGTACGAACCACGAGAAATTCAAAATTGTATCAGTATTCAGGAGAAAAACAGCGGAAATAAATGTAGGTAATGAAAGATATACATACAGTAATGAATGCAAAGTACTAGCGCTAACGATAACTAAAAACGGTTGTAAGAAACACGTAACTGACATAATAGATAAAGGCAAAATATTAAGTTTCCCAGGAGGATTTTATTATAGGAATGCCCAGAGGGCATTGCTATAAGAGAATAAAAATAGAAGACCTACACACGATAGCTAATACCGAGCCCCTTAACAAGATAATAATGAAAATGGCGAAGGTGGTCATTGAAAAGACGCGCATAGATTGGAAAATAACTTGCCAATCAAATATTACTAGGGGCAGGATGGAGATCTCACCAACTGTTCCCAAGCAGGATGAGGATAAGAGATGAAGAAGAGGCAGATGATATATTCACATAGAAGGAGTAATCAACAACTCGAAAACGGATCAACATTGCAATGGCTAAGCCACGAATACGACAACCGATTAGAGAACCGACTACGACACAGGAGAAAGAAGGATAATAATTACTTCTAACTAAAAGAAAATACAGATCAAGGAATCTAAAGAGAACAGAGAACATAGACATTAGAAAGAAATCAGCTAGCTAACAACAAAACGTGCAACTAAAACAAAGAAATACTTACCAGTGACAGACTTACAACTAACAATGGTTTGAATGCCTACATTAAACACTAGAAAACATTTACGGAATGCACAACAACCTGGATCTCAGGTACTTACTCTTTGACTATAATTCATTTTACAACTACTTAACCATGGCCAGAGATTAGCTTGACCTCCAATCAATTTGCATCTCACCGCAACTCTCCAACTTCCTTCCATTCCTCACTAACACTTTTAACACTGTCTTTCAAAACGGGCTCTACATACATACGAAGAGTGGGCGATACACACCGTGGTATTAGCACCGCGTTTAGATGTAGGGCCATGACCACTTAGGTCGCCTGTCTAATCTCCTACTAGTTTCTTGCTATACTATCGTTCCCTCTCCTCTTCCTCTCTCTCTCCTCCTCCTCTTTCCCCTGTAACCTTCACCCCGCTGCTATATTGCACAGGGAGAAGGAAAACGGGTGGAGAGTGGGAGTCCGTGCTCTCTCGCTCCTTCTCCTGTCCTCTAGTCCTGAAAAGGAGCCAGAGAAGAGAGGAAGGGTTGAAGTAGTAGCTCTGGACGTACTAACCTTTTACTCTCTCACACCTTTTTTTTCTCTTTGGAAGTAGAAAAATTAGATTTTTTTGCTTTCAACACACTCCTTTCAAAATGCTTAGCGCCTGGTAAAGGGGGAAAGGGTCAGCCAAAGAGAAGCAACAACGTGAATGTTTCACCAAAACCTGAAGAAAGATATGCATCCACAGGAATTACTCTATATTCCTACTGTTTTCAGTTTACGGGGTTGAGAGCCTAAAGGGGGATATATCCTCATTCTTTGCCTACTTTCTTTCAAATCTTCTACACATTTTACACACGTTATAAGCGACATAACTACACCACCATAACGCTCAGAACGACTTTAAAGTAGGTCATAGTGAACCTCAGAAGGAAGCTCTTAGGGTGCGCGAAGCAAGGGGCTCCTTAGGACTACGAGCCTAAAATTTAGTGGAAGGGCATAAAATTATTAAGTCTATTTATGTACGGTGGTTGAGGAATGCTTCTAAAATAAAAAGGTAGTTAGGGACCTAGAGGTGGTGCGAAAGGAATATAAAAGAACTGTCCCAATACAATCTATTTTCAAATTGTACGGAAGGACGAACACCAAATAATGATTGAAGAGATAGCTTAAAAAATGCAGAGCGACTGGGAACTTCAGGAAAAATAACGAAATGTTGAGAAGCCTCCCGCCCAAGGGAAATGGTGGTAGACTCTAATACCTCCGACTACCATTAAGAATTATCGAGGACAAAAACAAACCCAAAAAGGAAAACTCGTGGAAACTCTGTATGGAAAATAAGGTTGCTCACATGCGAATTCTGGACGTCTCGGATGGATACATCGCAATCTGCCACGCAGAGTACGATGCAGAAAGATTAGTGTCAGCGGACAGAATAGAGACATTGAAGAAGATCGGACTACCTCTCAAAGTATGGCCAATAAAAGCTACATATGTCGGAAGATAGACATGTGAGTAGGCTTACACACAAAAGAAGGAAGTAAAAGTGAAATCGAAAAAAAATCACTCAGCAGTAGAAATCCAAGAAGTTATCAAATTCGGAAACCACACGCGTCTTTTTAAAATAGTATGCACAAATACAAAAATGGTCAACAAAATCTGCAAGAACGGCTTACTCTTGTTCAGCATCAGAATTCAACTGGAAAATATAGAAAGAAAGAAGCACATCAAGATACAGATGTGAATAACTGTTACAAGATGGAGGACCACACAACCCAAAACTGCACGAAGATTGAACAAAACTGCTCTAAATGCGATCAACGATGGCCCTTTTGGAAAAAAAATTGGCTCAAACGTCGGAGAAAATACATGTCTCAACTGCGGCGGGACACCGAACAATGACAATGGCTTGCTTAAATAGGAAGAAAATACTAATATACTATTAAGGAAATAAAAGAGGGAAAAAATATAATCACTGAAAACAAGAAGCACACAAATTACACAGGAGTGGCAGGGGCTTCAGTACAACAAATGAGGGAGTCAAAAACTCACCCAGAGTAACAAATGAGTCTTCGATGGAGCTTCTTACGTTCATATTGTATGCGCACGCAATATATATATATATATATATATATATATATATATATATATATATATATATATAAGAAGGCCAGAAACCCTTGCAGACACCCTCAATACCATGCTGGTAAAAAATGGAATGAAGAAGATGTGGTTTTCTGAGACTCCCCCACTCTCAAAAATCTTAAACCTCTGTTTAGCTAACCTCACATTGGAGAAAAAAGAAAGAATCTTGGTAAGATAAACTATAACTACCAAAGATGAAGGAAGGAAAACGGCAGTGGAAAGCAGCATTACAAAGCATAAGGCAGTAGACCTTACCTAACCTCAAAATTTACGTCACATAGAGGGGGTAAAGGCAACAAGACGTAGTCAAAGCCCCACCTGAAGATACATGCAAATGGAGCTTCAGGTTGAAGGCGGGATAAGAGGATGAAGATGTTATTAAGGAATTACGGTTCAATTGTAGAATCAGAATATTCCTTGACGACTGCGTCACCTAATGCCCGAACACGTTCAAAGATTTTGTATGTGGTTGGTATAAGGCTGGTGCCGAACCAACAAAGAGGTCCACGAGAAAAACTAGGAAAGACACCTGAAACGATCCATAGTGGCCAATGGCTCACCATTCCCTATCCAAATTATCAAACAGAGAGGGAATGCTGAGTCATTGTTTTACAGGAAGTGTGTCAGCGTCCAAAACAAGATCCAGCTCCCATCGAGCTAAAATAAAATAAACGAAGAAGGAAAACAAACTCGAACACGATAAAATCTCACAGCTAGTACAACTATCTCAACTAAGTCTATCGTACCGGACAATAATACCGAACACGAACAAGAAAATTAACAAAAAAGTGACAAAGCTATAAAAACAAAGGAAACTACAGTGAACAAAGTGTCACACTAAAGTGAAAAAACACATGAAACAAATTTGATACAAACAGACGAACACTCACTCAAAAAATAAATAAATAAACACGGAAACGAACAAAAATAACTCAGGCTAAAGTTCGAACACATAGTGACATAAGTGCATGAATATCTACTACAGAAAACATAATGACATAACGGCATGAATACTGCAGAAAGTACAAGAATGCAACAGTGAATAAATGAGAGAACATGAATAACAGAAAGAGTAACGGACATTGGCGTTCTCCCACTAACTATGGAGAAGTTGCGCTGAACGACCGGATAGATGCAAGTCAAATGGTAGATAGAAAAATTAGGAACCATGATTCAGATTCCACGCCAATCAGTAGGTCTATATAATGGAATATTCGATTCTTTGTCTTATATTCCTCTGCTCGAAGGAAAAGATCTACTTAAATCAACTTCTTTTTTACTGATTTCTCTTTTCGCCCATGTTTCTTCTTCTTCGATCCCTCTACGGACCCGCCATTCCTTCTGCCACTGACCCACCAAACATGTTAGGACCTGGGGAGGAGGACGTTGGGGAGCTGAGAGGGAAGGCCGGAGAGACCTTTCCTATCCCACTTCCCCAGGGGAGGAAAATGGGAGTGCCTGCGGGCCATACTTTGATTCATCTTCCACAAAAAAATGCTTTGGAAGTCAAACGCATGTTTTTCCCACATTTTTAAGGATCTAGGTATAGATTTTGGCTGAATGATTTGATTTGCATGAACTAACGCAATATGAATGCTTAGCCAAGATCTGATTTAGTACAAAAAGAAAAAACCCTGTCCAATAGGATAATTCTAATCACGTTCATTCAAACAATTCTCAAAAGAGAATATTTTACATGAAATATAGTTAAGAGTTAGTCATCCCATTTCAATACTAAAAGTATAAATAAACATAAAAGTATTCAGAAGTATGGTGTTCTTTGTGCTGTATTTTTCCTACTAAACTTTTCATACCTGCGATTGAACGTTCGCACGTACGAACAAGGATTCACATTTGCTAATACACCAATCCTTATTTGTATGTGCACTCAATACTAATACAGCAAAGGATGCAATGATGTATTGATGGAGGTACTATGTAAAACAGTCAAAGTCTTCTGTTGTTAGGGAGATCGTGTGCTCGGAATGATAATGTGCTTTCAAAAGTAGGCTAACTTGGAAGTGTTGCCAAATTAAAGGCGCTGAAAATATTCAGTAAAACTTTACAAATGTTTTTGATACCATACGATTCATTTTTTTAGTGATTACATCGAGTCTTCGTGTCTTAAAGAGGAGACTAATCCACTACAAAAACAACTAGAAATATATCAATGATGTATACCTTAGAGGAAATTATTCAACTTTTGGATATTGGAATAGGAATCCATATTTAGTTTTCGCACCGCGAGGCTTTGTTTCTTTACCCTCCTGTGCTGACGTATATAAACCCCATACTTTCCACGGGAAGTCTAGACCGTCAGCTTTGGTTACCCCTCGATTATCCTACAGTAGTTATGGACAATTCCCCTAAACAAAAGGCTAAACATGGCCCTAGCCCATCCTCTTCCCTATTGTATCCCCTCCCAAGTTCTCGGTCTTGTTTCGGACTCAGTGCGGGTAAGGGAATCACCTTAACCAGACCACCTCACTTACCCATCAGTTCAGCCTGTGCCCCTCACAACGATTCTAAGTCACAAAATGCCATACTGATAAAATCCAATGAGGGTAAGCCCATCTTCATTCATCCCCTCTAGATCATAGCTGCTCTTAATGCCTCACTATTCCATAAATTACTCAAGAAAGGTTCATGTAGAATCTTGGGCAAAGGTTTCACCCTTAGAATAGAACTAAGTGACATAAAGAAACTTGATGTTTATCAAGAAGATGCGACCACTCTCAATGAAAAGCTAGTTAAATGTTGTCGACCTGAGGATGCTACATTAGATAACCATAAATATAGCATAATTTTGCCCCTTGGAGTCTCCCTAACAAAAGAGGACCTAAAGGAGAATATTAGGATCCTCGACTCCAGCAGCACTGTCAGCCTCCTTTAAATCCCATGATTATCAGTCCCCCCTGATGCTGCTACCTAGTCAGCACGGTGTAAGTTTTCAGATGGTCTTCCTGACCTTAGGATTTGCTTCTTACAAAATTGTCCCTTACCTTACCCACTTTTTAAGGTGTTACATTTGTCAGCGTTTTGGTCATGGGGCATTGACATGCAAATCCGCAGAGTTGTAACAGATGAAGTGGAATCCATGAAAGCCAAAATTGCGCCAATATCCCTCACTGCTATTTTTGTGATGAAGATCACCGCCCTTCTTCCAAGCTCTGTCCTTATTCAGAGAAAGTAAGGCTGATCCAACTAGAGGCACTGGATGATGGCATCGCCACATATATAGTCCATACACAGCTTCGCTCCATATATACTACTATCGAAAATGTCACCACAACCTCTGCTACTCATATCCACCCATCCGCCACCTCCTTGCTGGATATTAGGCCGTAGCATCGTTAAACAAATTTCAGTAAAATCAACATGCACATTTCAGGTTTTGTACACATGAGTACACATATTTCAAAGGGGGAAAAGTTTTTTTGAAAAATAAATGGAACACCCTTTTTTTGAGCCAAAAATGCCATTTTTATACTCACAGCTAAGTTCAATTTTCCAAAAGGACTAAAGTTCAATTGTATCCATTTAGAGCCATGAAATGACCCATATGATCATGGGACATTGGGTTATTCACCCTGGAGATTTAAAATCTGCCATTGGATTTGGCCCTGAGTGGCGCCATCTAGTGGCAGAAGCCTCATTTAGCCATTCGAGGCACTTGTAAGTGATTTGAACCATGGGAAACCATCAATGCAATAACCATTTATCATCTTATCACAAAACGCCGCAGGTCATTGGAGGGTCTCTCCTTCTTGTTTAATTTTCGAGTCAGAGAGATATACACCGTCAGAGTTGTTGTTTTGGTGTTATAAATGCTTCTAAATACATTAGAGTGGAGTTTAAACTGAAGGATAATGAGACCAAGTGAGGAGTTCAACTTTCTATTATCTAACTGATATATACTATTTGTTAATTGATACATTAAAATCATGCTTTGTCTCAAACGATGGCATGAAGTCACGGGATTTTATTACCGCTCGAATGTAGCCATTTCTTGCTTCTTTTCCATAAACTCCGCCAAAGGCTTCCGTCACCATTCGTACACACCGCTCTACACCTTGAGAATGGCATGAAATGTCAATAGAGAGTGGCTCGTAGACAATATTTTGCAGGTCCGCATTAGATAGATGCATTGTAAGTGGGGGTTCAAACCTGCACTCCTCTTCAGGGGGAAATAGATCTGTTAGGTTATTAGCAGTCTTATCTATTTTTAGTGGCCCTAAATCACGTATCTCTTCTTCATACACAGTAACTTCTCGGATATTATTGATTCTGTCAATAGTTAATTTCCTGTTCTTTTGATCAACGTCTGTCAGCATTGCCAAAGGGATGTTCTCAGGGTCGTCCGAGTAAGAATTCCTTTACATTGTTTGGCGTGCTATGGCTTCACTGGCAGGTTGGAGTACATATTTGCAGAAGATTGATATGTTCCAGGAGATGTTTAGATTCCTCATTGTATTTCGGAGAGAATTTGATGTGAAACCAGATGGGCGCATAATGACATACGACAAACTCTGTGAGGACATACAAGTCATTATTAAGTTTTCTTTTGCCACATTGTTGTAGGGATGAGGAAGTATTGATACCTTTCTCTAGGCTTTATTTAACTAACAAAACATCACATGGTCTGTAAACAAAACAGAAATAATATAAGTAAACATACCAATTCTAATCAGGTTAACATGCACAATTAGTTATAAGTAGACAATATAATGTAACGTAACCCATCAGGCAATTATACTTGAAGCTTAAAACACCAGATTATCCCCTCATTGAAGAACCAATGTTCCCTATAGCGAAGAGGCTTGCGGTGTTCACGTGTAGATTAGCGCAGTTGTTCCGGGCTAGTATGTGCAGGGGTGGAGCGTTTAACTCTAAGTTGGAGATTAGCTGGAGTATCAGATACCCGGGCCGGAAGAGAACCAACCTCCATATCTTCCCCCTTGATTAATATACTCTGATCACCTGCAGCATCGGAAGAATCCAACTCATATGAATTGGCAGCAGGTATTGGAGAAATCTCCACCAAAGCAGTCTCTGTAGAAGGATCGATGTTGAGATCCTCTTGCATCTCATTTAATGAGAACTTACCAGCCGGAGCCAACTCATGCACTGATATCGTTGATTCGCGTTCATCAGTAAATCTTACATGAGCGTATTGTGGGTTTGCTTCTAACACCTGAACCTCATCAACGATGGGTTCGTATTTGATGGTGAGAACGTGACGTCGTGGCAGGACAAGTCCAGGAACGTTTAACTAAGTGGCCAGTGAATGGCCACTGGAAGATCGACGCTGGTACGAGAAGAGTCTCTCACGTGACGTAGAATTTGTGGTTGTGCAGAGCAGGGATCTAATTGAATGAAGAGCGTCAGGCAGCACAGTTTCCCATTGACATTCTTGAAGGTTCTTGGATGCTAGGTCAAGGGTTATGTGCTTCCGGATTATAGCATTGTACCTTTCGCACTGCCCATTTCCTTGAGAGCTATAAGTTGTCGTTCACATAGATCAGTGGCTATAAGTGAGGACCCGTGATCAGAATGCAGGTTGGAAGGCATACCAAATATTGCAAAAATCTGATTTAGACAATGTATTACATTAACAGTAGTCATATTCTGACAGGCAAATGCGAATGGAAAGCGAGAATACTCATCCACTACGGTGAGCATATAGGGGTTTCTGGAGTTCGAGAGTAGACGCCCTTTGAAGTCCAAACTAAGACGTTAAAAGGGCTGTGTGGCCTTAATAAGGGGAGTTTGGGGTGGTTTGCAGAACCGAGGCTTCAATCGGGCACATTGAGGGCATTCAGAGCACACCTTTCTCACATCTTCAACGGAATAAAGAAGATTTATCACTCTGACAAAATGAGTAAGTCTCGTTGCACCGATGCACAAGGATGGCAAAGTCGAGCGTGGAGCTTAGATAGTTTTTCGTTATTAATAGTAGATTCACAATCGGCACGAGAAAGAGTGTCTGCAGGAATGTTGTTTTTACCAGGACGGTACATGATATCATAATGTAGCACCCCCACTCGATCCCCCATCGTTGAATTTTATCTTCTTGATTTTTCCAAGCTTATTTATATGGAACATGAAGCTGATATCCTGTTGGTCCGTAACTAAGGTAATACATCGTCCTGTCAAGTAATAAGACCATTTTTTTACAGCTTCCACAATTGCACATGCCTCCTCTACTGCAAAGTGTTTGCATTCAGTATGCGTAAGGGTGCGAGAGAAAAAGGCAACTGGACGGCCTACCTGATTCAGAGTAGTAGCAATGTCTGTATCGGAGGCATCAGTCTCAACTGCCAAAGGAATAGTTTCATCAATCGAGTGTACAACAGCCTTCCCAATCTCTTCTTTGAGGTCATCTACAGCTTTCAGAGCTTCTGGTCTCAGAGGAAAAGTGTCAGTGGCAACAAGGGGTCTGATTTTGTCAGAGAACCGGGAAACCCACTGTGAATAATAGGAAAACATACCAATAACACGGCGTAAGGAAGTACGGTCTTTAGAGGAATTGTTAATTCCATTAATGGAGGCTAACGTTCAGAATCTGGTTTTAGAAAGCCCTTGGTTATTGTATAATTAAGAAAATCTATTGATTTAGTAGAAACGACAGACTTATTCTCGTTGAAGGTAAGGTTATGGAACCGGGCAGCCTCTTGAAACTTCACCAAGTTTTCATCATGCTCTTACTGGGACTTCCCTGCCACAGAAATATTGTCCACATAAGCATAGGTTCCTTGCAGGTTGTGTTGCTTAATAATGCTGTCAAGAGTACTTTGGAAGCGAGCAACGCCATTTGTAACTCCGAATGGCACTGTGCGGAGCTGATAAAGCTTATCATTGGCTTCGAAGGCAGTATATGGCTTGTCCTCTTCCCGTATAGGTATTTGGTGATAGGTACTTTTCAATTCTAGGGAACTATAATACTTGTAGTGAGACAGCTCAGTGGCAAGGTCATCTATTCTTGAAAGAGGGTATGCATCCAAACGAATGAATCTGTTAATGGTCTGGCTATAGTCAACAACTAATCTCTTTCGGTGGCGCTCATTCGACACAACAATAACTTGAGCTCTCCATGGAGATGGGCTTTTCTCAATAACACCATAATGTAGCATCTTTTTAATTTCAGACCTTATGAACTTCTTATCATCATCTCCAAACCTCCGAGGTTTTGTTGCAATGGGTTTCAATGAGGAACAAGACTTGAAAAAAGATCGGGTGTGTCTACCAAAGCAGACAGTACACTGCAAGTGGCAGGGTTGGAGATATTTAGATCTTCCTTGGACCCGCCAAAGTCCACGGTAACACTAGAGTATTTGCTCATGAAATCTTAACCGAGAATGATATCACAGCACAGGTCTAGAAGTACAGAAAGCTTTGTATTGTGGTAGCAATCTCCCTTCAGATTGATGCCAACCGTGCAGCGTCCCTCCATAGGAGATGTGAGTGATGAAGAGGCCATAGTTACGCTTCCAGTCACTGAGACTACCGTTAATTTGTGCTTCTTGGCATAGCTGTGTGAGATAAAAGATTTAGAGCTCCTTGTGTCTATAAAAGCGGTTGTTTCGTTATTAACAACCAAAACATACACCGTAACTCGCTGTAGTAATCCTGGTAAAGAGGCAAAGATGACCACCGCAGAAATAGCATATGGACTTTGAATTGGCAGCAGCATATGCCCTATCAGCAGAATAAGCAGTTTCAGATGTTGCAGCAGCACAGGTCCTATCAGTAGAATGAGCAGTTTCAGATGCCGCAGCAGCACAGGTCCCATCATTGGTGCGAAGAGGCTCGGACGTCGCAGTAGCACTTACACAAGAGACAGGAAAACGGGAATAAGACTCAGGTTTCTGAGCAAAATCGAGTGCCCTGGTTTGATCAACAGCCGTACTTAGGTCCAAAGTTTGGTTTTCAAGCAATCGTTGCCTAATTGTATGGGATAGCAAGCCATTGATGAAAGAACCCCGTATGTAGTCATCCCGATTCTGTGAAGCAGTAGCAGCCTTAAAGTTACAATCCTTGCTGAGCACCTGAAGCTCTTGTAGATACTCATCTATTGTCTCCCCTTCATGCTGCATATGAGTAGCCAACAAATGTCTCAGGAACACTTTATTTTTAGTCTTGACATAGAGTTCTTTGAAAAAATCTATAGCGGAATCATATACAGTTAGTGATACAAAATTGATCAATGTATCCAGCTTGTTAGGATTAAGATTTGCGATGGATTGCAGGAATGCCGAGAAAGTACGATTCCAGTGATTCAATTCTCGTGCATAGGTAGGCGAGTTGGGAAATACATCCAGGCGTTCAGATCTTTAAAATTTATCCATCTTCAGATCAGACGCAGTTTGTTAGTTGAATAAATTATTGTAGGGATAAAGAAGTCTCGATACCTTTTTCTATGCTTTATTCAACTAACAAAACATCACATGGTCTGTAAACAAAACAAAAATAATATAAGTAAACATACTAATTCTAATCAGGTTAACATGCACAATTAGTTATAAGTAGACAATATAATGTAGCGTAACCCATCAGGCAATTATACATGAAGCTTAGATCACTACACACATAAAGTCGACATATTATGTTGGCAGTGGTGAGCAATCTTGCATGAGATATTGGCCCTAGTTTCATATGTAGGAGATCATCGTCAATTACACCATTTCTAATAGCACTGATAATTCTGTACAGGTAAGCTTGGTCCCGACAAATCTCATTCACATCTAGGTACATCTGGAAGAGGAGCTCCTTTAGCAATATATTGAAAGCCATTTGGTGATATTGGTATAGTTTCACAGGTGGTTAAGGCTTTACCAAATGGTCCTTTCCATTGAGTTCCTCTTTTTATTGGACCAATATATGTATTTCCTGCACAGATGCCTTAAAGGAAGCTCATTTAGATGCAAGTTGCAGAAGATCCACTGTAAAGGACAATGTAATTATCGACATTCCAGCCCTCTTATGGCTCCATTCTTGTAGCCAGTATTAGTTGCCAGGCTGTCAGCTCCCACTGTCTTAGTCTCATTTTTAATATTCGTTATGATAGTTATAAGTAGTGATGAGCATAGCTGCCTTACAAGCTTTTATTGTAATAATATAACTGAGTAGTAAGGTATATTTAAACGGCCCATGGTTTAATCAACTATATTCATTATACATCTAGAAAAAAACAACAAAATATTAGTAACATGAATACATATGAACAAATATAAATGAGGAAGGGGGGACATATAACAGTAACACTCACCAAAAGTTATCCATTCCTTTACAAAATATACAATACACTTGATGAAGAAAGTTAAAGTAGAAATCAAAAAGATTACAAATCTAAACGACGTACAGGTTTATGAGCACGTAAAGATCTTCTAGGGCCAGGCAAATGTATTGCCAGATTGTCGTAACTATTCACTCTGAAAGATAAACAAAGATTACTCTCTGGCCAATCATCTAGAGATGAAGCTAACCATGAATGTCATTGATACCAAAAATCTGATTTCTTTTGAAATTCTTTGAAGGTCAACCCACACCTTAACAAATCACAAGGATTGTCTTCACTTCTAACATCCCTGAAGTTCACTGCGAACCTATAATCTTTCCTAAGGTTATCCTTGAATACTGCAATGTCTTTGAGGCAGTTACAAGTGAAAATAATCTTAGTTATAACAGCACCATTAAACAACCATTGCAGTACAATCTGTGAGTCCACAGCACACACAATTTTACTGAATTTAACCAATTTAAAAGAATCAAGAATGAAGGGCAAGAACTTTAACGCCAGAAAAACAGCCATGAGTTCCAAAGTAGGTAAGGGTTTGGCTTTTAAAGGAGCCACCTTTGACTTACCAAATAGCAACTGAGCTTTACCATCACAAATATTGTACACAGCAAAGCAATAGCATGATTTGGACGCATCACAAAATATGCACAGTGAATTGCCAGAACACTTTGGATCGAACACTTTGGACAATTGAGAAAGTATTCCACACTTCGTGTTTGCATTGCCATCCAGACTGCAATTGGCTAATTGAAGCACACCACCCTTTACCAGATATTTATATCCTAAGACTTTCTCATAATTGTTGCCATGTGTAATAATATTACCATCCCTTTGCATTACAGACTGAAATTCTTTGCTATTTTGAATTCCAAGAACGCAAGTAAAAAACACCTTGATTTATACGAGACAAGGATTCAACATAAACTCGCTTAAGAAATTATTCCGAGTTTCCAGTTACAATCAAGTTATCTACGTAAAAGTTGGAACGCAATATACTAGAGACCAGTTTCGTGCAGTCAATGGAAGCAATGTTTTCCTTATTTAAGAAGAAAAGAAAAATAAATTAGCTCTAATATCTTAAGTATTTTGTTAATATTTCCAGGATTATGGCAGGCTTACCATAGTCATTAGTCACCCTTTTATTTTTGAGATCAGTAGCGCTGCAGAAGTGCTTAAATATGTGTGGCGTATTGTTTATTCATTTTTTTAAGTGATAACCCCCTTTTAAACAAAATGGATGCAAATGAAGTTGGGAGAAATGCGATTGTATTATTGAAACATTATTAAAAAGGAAAGTTTAGTGAGATGACTTATAATGAAAAAGAAACTTATTAAAACAAGTAGGCCTACTCTAACACTAGATATGTCATCCAAAACAGTGTTGCACTCTCAAATACAATGTAGGCCAATATGATAGAACATCTTGGCTAGATGGTTGTGCAAACTTAAAGAAGCTATTTTAAAATTTAAATAAAGTTTTAAAAAAATAACATTAAAAAAATAACATTTAAATAAAGTCAGTATCTTAAAATTTTATAGTTATTTTTAATGAACAACATATTTACTTCAATTAACATATTTATTTTCTAAAACTTGAATTGCTTCCTTATCTTCAAAAGTCACCGCACGCCACTCTTAAGACTTCATCTTCACAAAAAATACTAGCATGATGTTTTATCACATAATTAAAAATGAATGGACTCGCAGTGAATCCAAAAATGATTGTCCTGTATCGGTATGCAACTAGCTGATCACCCTCTTTCATGAAAAAGCAGAAGCAATTTTTGTCTTCCTCCCTAGCCAACATTATTTGCAAAAATGCCTGTTTAATATCGCTCAACATGATGATATTATTTGATCTAAAATAAAGTGACAACGGAACAATATCACCCATGGGGTTAACCCCGGCAGATGCAGCTTCATTCAAAGAGGGCTTATTATTAGTCTTATTGAACAATTGAATACAGGTCTTATTTTTGTAGAAGTATTAAGTTGATCTTTAATCATCGGTGTGTGAGCGATCCAAATATACTTATCAAAGTCTTCAGGCTTAACCTCAAACTTCTCTACAATTCCGTCTTCACACTGAGAGGGGAAAACTTTCTGATCCCTTACAACAATCCTTTCTGTTCCTAGTTAGCAACAACTTTATTTAATACAGTTAAAGCTACTGTATGATTTTAAGGCACTTGATCAACCAGGTCCTTCTTCTAAGGTAGATTTACATAATACCTATTGTCTTTGAATTGTATTCCTTTCCTAAATTCATACACCAACTCCAAATCATACTGGGAAAACTGGTCATGAACATTGGAACAACCTACAGAATCCAAACTGAACATATTCTCCAATCCCTGTTCCACAGCACTATCAGGAAACAGAGATTCCAAATGGCTAAAATAGGACTTGCGAGAATGCAACACAAAGTTAACCATAGTTGATGGAAGGTCTCGTTCAGCATTGTCTACAATTTTAGCAAAGTCATTATTGACACTGATTTTTGACGCAAACTGGTCAATTGGAATCACTTGATTTCTATATAGGAAACGCAATATATTGCCAAAAGGAATTCATCCACCAGGTATCTTCCAAGCAGAACCATGCATACAAGGCACCATTTTAAATTATGGGAAAAAATGCAAAGTATCCACACCTATGATACCTCTAACCTCGAAACTATTTCCACCAGTGACTAAGTCTGTCTCAGCTAACTTAGCTCCAACTGAAATCAAATTATTCCAAGCAATATCTAATTGAGACACTCTAAACCTATGACGGAGTCCAGAATCGGCTAAAATATGAAGAGGTAAACTTTCACCCCCAGGTATAGCAACTACCAAACGAGTTTCTTTAAGACGCCTCTCCGTCGAGCCCTCGAAACTGGTAATGTCATACGAGACACGAGATATGCCTTCTTCACCCCTTAAGTCACGCACTATATCCTCACGCAAGTAACTTCTTTGAGACCCCGTGTCTACTAAACACCGAAATTTAAGAGACTTATTATGGGTACCATGAAAAGTTTCGGGGGAAGTAACGGTTGAAAATTATTCCGAGTATGCAGAAAATTGATACATATATTTGATGAGGTTTCGGTACGAGAGGGACACAATGCTGAGATATGTTATTTCGCTTTACAATGAAATCAAGGAAAGCTCATCTTATCCATTCGACCAGGACACTGTGAAGCAGCATGCTTGACACTAGAACAATGGTTACAATGGTTGTACGCGTAAATCATACGTTCCAAACGTAGCACAAATGGACATACTATGTCCATGCCTTTCGCAAAACTTGCAAAAACGTCCTTTACCTTTACTTTCATTCTTTTTACCTACAGACGTGTTAAAATTCTCTGAGGTAGACGCGGGTTTGTTAAACTTGGGAACAGATAAAGTCTTCTGGCCATTCCTTTTGAAGGAATTATTCTCCGACAACCTTATTCTCTTTCTTTTCAACGGAAAAGTCTTTACTAGAACTAGAAGTACAGATCAAATTCTTAATTATCTCATTATAATGAGCAAACAAATGTGCAACTGTTGGATATTTAGTGTTAACTCTGTGAACTAGTTCCCTTCTAACGGAGGAAGGCAACTTCAAATAAAGGATATGACTCAAAATTTTACATCCAGCGGAGCCATCTTCAAGAAGATCTACTCCATGCAATTTCAATTGATGAACCATAAACCGACAATCATTAATGTAATACTTTATATCGGCGAATGAGGGGTCAAATTTGGGAGATTTACTTAAGTAAATATTGAAAGTTTCATCAACAATGAAATCTTCGTCACGGAATTCTTCCTTTAGCAACTCAATAGCAGCGTCATAATTATCGTCAGAAAGAGAAAGATGGGAAATAAACCTGAAAGCATATCCTGACAAATAACTTCTCAAATAAGTGAGCTTACTTGAGTTAGACAACTGACCGCAGGTGTCAATACAGTTATTAAACTACTGCAAGAAATTCTAAAATGCCAACTTATCTTCGGATTAGCCATCAAATTTGTTACATTCGCGTCGCGGCAACTTAACGGAATTTTCATTAGGCTGAGGGTCAAGGGGTTTCGAAGGCTTAACTTTATCATGTAAGCGCTTGGCAACCGCAACCAACCTATCTCCCATTGCAATTGAATAATCTCACTGCAATTTAATCTCATCAATTTTCTTGGGATCTCCATCAACATCATGAACTACGAAAAACTCAAAAATCTGTATGTCAATTTCTTCTATTTTCGGCAAATACGCATTAATTAAACCTTGCCTGCGCTCAAACAACCCTGAAGTCAACTGATTTACTGGAACGCTTGCAAGCTGATTTATTTCAACAGTAACGCTTGATCTAAACCCTACACGCCTCCTCTTAGGATGCTCCAAATCTTTCTCTAACGTCATCGCGAAGGGTAAATGATCCCACATGAATGACACAAAAACAAAGAGAATTCTACATGGAGTAAATTGAAATTTACAATAACAAAATCATAAATTTACACGATGCAATCAACATACATATATGTTACACAGTAAACGAAACCCACATTTTCATTTACACAACAATGTTAAAATCATGAATGTTATACAAATATTATACACGGCACAAAATATTAAAAACTAGGTTATGGGTTAAACAAAATGCAGATGCACAGTTTTCTTATGTATTTTGAACATAAAGTACAGCAGAAAGGGAAATAATGAAAAACTGTAGGAGACCAGTAAGACACGTCTTACTGCGACCTACTGACCAGTGAATGATGATGGTATATTTATTTGAAAAAAAGCATAAGACATTATTATAAATTAATATATATAATGTAATCAGTAATAGTGTTGAAAAAAAGGAAAAAATATATCGCTGAGAAGGAGAAGGATTTAGTAGAAGGCAAAGGTACATATAGAGGGGTTCTCCTGGAGCATGTTACGCAGGAGTTCAGCTTTTTATACAGAAAAGATTTATTTTAACATTTTAAATTTTACCCAGTAATAGGGTTTAGTTTATATAATCTAATTTTATTTTCTATTATAATGTTTGGTTTATATTCGCTTATTTATCCAATTATTTATATACTCATATTACTTTACACTCATTTTTGCCTATCAGTTTCTATTACATTTGTTTATAATTATATTACACCACTTTACTCACATCCACTATGTTATTATTCTATACTTATTTTTGCTTTTTGCTATTTTTTACACTTATTCTTAATTAGTACTAGACACTACATTTGCAGTCTTCACTACCTAATAATTAGCGTACGCTCACTTATTATTACTAATTAATTTGGCAACTTATTATTAATGTATTCACATTTATTCATTGTTTTATTCTTTACTACTCACAATATAACTTAGTTGTTTATGTATTGTATTTGTGCACTTTTTCAATTCACATTTAATATAAATTAGTTATTTATGTAACTATATTTATGCACTGTTTTGATTTTATTATTATTTACATTAGTATAACTTAATAACTTAATTATGTATTAAATTTATTCTTTCGACTTTCACTTTTTATTGTTTAACACTTTTTAGATTATATCCGACGTCTTAATCCCACACTTTATGCGTTTGAAGGGCGCCGCGTTGACTGTGTGTAGGCTCTTGTCTGGTATGTATATTGTTCCACTACACATTAGACCTTCGATTTCCTTAGGGGACCAAAACCCCTCAAAGGTCCACTTGAAGTCCCCGTTACGAATTCCTTGAACCAACTTCACCTGGTTATTTTTTTCAGGACGCCGACTGATGCTCCGGAAGATTTTTAGGTTGAGTTCCTCCCCGTCGAAGAAAAGTCCTTTTTCAAGGACTTCGGTTCTTTCGGTGAGAGGCACTCCTGGGTACCTTTCATCATCTTCTGAGCACTCGTCGGTTTCCGTATGTCCGTCCTCTTCTTCTTTTGCTATTGTTTTGACGTTCTTTTTCTTGCGTTTGGATTTCTTTGGGCTGCTTCTGGCGGTTGCTGGACTTTCTTTTTTGTCTTCTTTTTCCATTTCCTGGCTATCGTCTTCTTTATCTTTTGTGGTCTCTGGTTGTTTTTGCTCTTCATCTTGCTTGGGCATTTCCTTTGGAGTTACCGCCGGGTCTTTCACAAACTTAATGTTGAGGACATCCTGAGACGCTGGGTTCGGGGGAAACCACAGCTTCTTCTTTACTCCATTATATTGGAGCATAGTATTTAGCTCCTCCGAGAAGCATCCTGGGCGTGCAAGGTTCGCCAGGTGGGCGACAATGACCATGGTCATGATCTCCTTGCACTCCATCGGCATGACGAGTTTCGGAGAAGCTCTTTCCGTTGTTACCGTTGTTGGATGAGCAGAAGCTGCTGCTGCGGCGTAGGATCCTGCGCTAGTCTTTGCCTCCTTTTCCATTTTCGACTTTTGTCTTTTTTCACGATTTTTTTCTTTGCGTAGAGGACATCTCATGGCCAGGGCCATGTGTTCCTTTCCGCAGTTCGCACATCTTTCTTTTTCTTCCTTGCACTCTCTCCAACCGTGGCCGGTTTGAGAGCATGCCGCGCAGGTTTGCTCTTTTTGGGGGCAGTCCCTTGTCACATGGCTTTCCAAGGCGAGGCATTTTTGGCAGTTTTCCAAGAATATGTATTCTTCTGCCTCAATTTGCTCGGGAGCTACCCTTAGGTAAAACCCCAGAAGACCGTCCCTCATAGCTTTTTGCGCCATTTCTCTTCTTGTGAATATAATTTTTATGAGAGTCTTCCCAATCTTCTCCACTTTGGAGATCTTGGCCCAGGACTGCTTGGATAACAGCTCGGCCTTGATGTCCTCGGTGGAGTTGTCCAAGAAGAAGGGGTCGACTCTCCTCAGGATGATGGTGCGACTCACGAGTAACTCGTGGGGGACAATCGCTTCCAGTCCGATTTCCCTTAGGGTAGTTTTTGCGTCTTCAGAAACAAGGACCTCCACGTCCTTGCTCTTCCAGCACACCGGAGCCCACCCATTAGATGTCTCGAGGAGACGGGTTAGCTCGATATTAAGTTTGCCGACTATCTTCTCGAGCACGGCTTCCCTGGTTGGCTTTTTGTGCCCCAAAATTAACCGGAGGGGGATCCGTTTGGTGTCTTGGGGGGCTGGGGGACCCATGTCCCCCTGCGGGCACTGCTGCCCTTCCCCCTTCTGGGCCTCGCCCGTGTCACAGGGAGGTAGAGGGCCTCACTGCACAGATGACGGGTGCGTGACTTTTGTTTTAGTGGGGGGTTTTGGCAGTCCTTTCCTAAAACTTTTCCTCCTTTGCTGGGAGGAGGTGGTTTGGAACACTGCACACTTTCTACTTACTGGGTATAGGTACTGTACTCTACTCGAAGAAAACAAAAACGAACGCTTATATATGAGCGCAAAAGACAGTTCCAGAAACTTCTAGAAAGTTCAATATGACAATCATGCGAGATCCTTTTATTTATTATACTGAAAACAAAATAAATTCATTAAAAAAACTCATTCAAGGTGGAATATAAATTTTAAAAATTTTCATCGCTCTTTCTCACATTCAATGTGTTTTTCACATACAAGTCGATCCTAACATATTTCTATGTTTAATAAACTTCTCAGAAGGCAAAGGTTTGGTAAATATGTCAGATAACATCTCTTGAGTTGAGCAATAAGTAACTAAATTCTCATTATTAGCTACCATTTCACGAATAAAATGATATTTTATATCAATATGTTTAGTTTTAGGATGATTTCTGGGATTACTATCCAGGCAAATAGCAGACCTATTATCTTCATTAATAGTTACAGGACTTTGAATATTACAATTTACATCTTTTAAAAGTTGTGTAAGCCAAAAAGCCTCTTGGGCTGCACTTAGCTAAAGCTATATATTCTGCCTCAGCATTAGATAGAGCAACACAGTTCTGCTTAAAAGTAGCCCAAGATATCAATCCACTTTTAACTATCTTAAAGCAATAACCAAAGGTAGATTTTCTGTCACATTTAAATCTGACCTAGTCAGCATCTGAATAACCAATGAGAGTATCAGGATTTTAAGGTATCTAAAGATTTTTTTGGCAGCAGACCAATGTTTCATAGTAGGTTTAGAACAAAATTTAGCAACATGGCAAACAGCATATGTTATATCAGGTCTAATTTTGGTATATTAAAGCAATAGGCCAACAGCTGATTGATATTTTTCAGTATCAAAAGGGTCTGAATCATTGGAATTCAGATCTAGCATATTATTGACACAGCAGGTGTAGAGACACTTTTAGCATTATTAAAATTAAAGCTATCAAGTAGACTCTTAACATAAGTAGATTGATACCTAAAAAAATACCATTATCCTGTATAATATTAACACCAAGGAAGTACTTCAATTTTCCTAAGTCCTTCATTTTGTATTTAGCAGACAAGGAAGACTTAATTTCATTAATGACATCATTTGATTTGCAAGCAATAATTAAATCGTTCACATAACTAACAATAATACATTGGGAACCGTCTTCATTAATACCTACGAGTATAAGTGAATAAATAACTAGTAGTTTTAACAAAGTTAAGCTCTTTTAAATAATTATTTAATGACATGTTCCAACATTTTGGAGCTTGTTTGAGACCATAAGTTTGCAAACATAATTTTCTTTTCCATCTACAAGGAGTGCTTCATGTTGAGTTAAAAATAATTCTTCTTTTAGTTTTCCATTGAGAAAGGCAGAAGATACATCCGTTTGATGTACTTCTAAACCTTGACGAGCAGCTAATGACAGTACTGTGCGTATAGACTCGAACCGTACAACTGAACTAAATGTTTCGTCATAGTCGAAACCAAATTTTTGTGAAAACTCTTGTGTTACTAACATACGGAGCCGTCAGAACCTAATTTTCTTTTAAAAATCCATTTTGATTTGATAGGTGTTTTACCATTACTAGATTTAACTAAGGACTGTAGCAACTGACATCTTTGCAAGCTCCTACAAAGTTCGTAAAGAGGCAGTTGGCAATTTCCCGTCTGAGAAAATTATTCATCTCGCCCAAAAATCCATTTTTATAATACCTTTGATACCAATAGGTTACCTCAAAATCAAAGTACGACTCATTCCAACCACCAACCAATCAAAACCTTTGTACAACCCAATTCGAAATTAACCAATCAGAAAAGACTTTCCCGTTTCCCGAGTCTGGAGCGCATTTTAACAAACACTTTTATTGAATCAGCGCTCTAAACAAGGTCAGTGAGAATTATCTCCCTAATTAATTAATTAATATATATATATATATATATATATATATATATATATATATATATATATATATATATATATATATATATATACATTATATATATATAAATACACATTATATTCATTAACCGTATTATCAAATTCAAATTAGTTATATTCCATTATTTGTTGTTCAACAAATCTTGTTAATTTTATTCGTTAGTGATTTTGAAACCTTCCCGGTTGAAATATTTATCTCTCATCACATTTTCTTTTTCAAGTCATTTAAATATTTAAATTCATATTGCAAGGCTTAATGACTGCTATATAGGCAAGTCTGTCATTGAACCCATCACAATAGCTATAGGACGATACATTATTTTCCTCAATTGACTTTATTTCATTTCCCATGGCTTCTTTCCAAAGTTTAGCTTCAGGACCACTAAGAGATTCTTTCACAGTTTTTGGTTCATTTAGATTGGAGTTGCTGAGCGTAGTCACCTAGTCGGTCAGGAGCTCTCCTTTCCCTGGTTGATCGTCGGACCTCGGTCACTTCAGTGTGAGGTGTATCTTGTTCCTCTTCAAAGGGAGTCGGAGGTATGTAATATTCAACAAAATTATTATTAGGTATGTTGTCAGTCCTTGAAGACTACTTTTCAGATGAGATACGTTGACGTTCATTGAAAATAACATTACGAATGTAAATTATTTTGCAAATTGTAGAGCCGGTAACCGTTAGTTACAGTACCATGCCCGAGGAGCCCACAGCGTTTTGATATGGAGTCTAATATTTCCCTCTCACTATCAGGTACATGAACATATGAAATGGAACCAAATGTTTTGAAATGATTCACATTTGGTTTAACGCCTCATATGGAGTTTGATTAATGAGGGCAGACGTAGGACTTCTGTTGCGGACATACGCTGCAGTTGAGAGAGCTTCAGCCACAAAAGACTTGGGCAACTTTGAATCAGATAACAGAGTCCTATTAGCTTCCATTAAAGTTCTATTCATGCGTTCCGCAAGACCATTTTGTTTGGGCGTTTGTGGAATAGTCTTCTCATGTTTTATACCTTCCTTCTTAAGGTATTTTTCAAAGTCTGTCGAAGAATATTCGCCACCGTTGTCAGTTCTAAAGATTTTGATTTTTGAGTTATGTTAATTTTAAACAGGTGCTTTTCATCCAACAAATTATTTAAATACTTCACTTTTATTATTAAAGATATATACCCATGTATATCTCGATGCCTTATCTATAAAGGTCAAAAAATAGTTTCCATCAACTTGAGAACTAAGGCTAATTCTATCGCATACATCGCTATGTATGAGATCTAACTGTTTTACATTATGTCTCTTCTCAACAGTTTGAAATGGAGTTTTGTGATTTTTTCCTAAACAACAATTTTCACAAAAGAATGAATTACTAGTTGCACTACAATCCATGCCTATAACAAGGTCACTAGTCACTAGCTTCCTAATATTGTTTATACCTAGATGACAAAATGCTGCATGCCATAAAACTTCATTGGCCACAAAGGCTTGAAAACAATTGAATAAAAATAACTTTCTTAATTTGTAACATTAGCTATTAGTTTCTTATTTTTATCAAGAATATCACATTCATTTTCAGAAAAATTAATGATTTAACCACAATTTAAAATGTGAGTAACCGATAGTAAATTATGAGATAACTCAGGAACAAAAAGTACATTTTTCAATAAACATTTTTTTCACACTATTAGGCAAATTTAATTTTAATGGAACATCACCACTACCAACACCTTTAAGTGCTCTACCATCACCTACTTCCACTTTCACAGGTCTTGTTAACTTTTCAAAATCAATGAAACCTGACTTTTTTTTACACATATGCTGAGTAGCACCAGAGTCAATAATCTAAGAGTCACTGTAACAATTATTAGATGAAAGAGCACTTGCTAGAACCATTAGGTTTTCTTCATTACTTGATTGATTATTGTTGACCAATTTTATCACATTCAAAACATTTCACTTCTTTTTTAGGTTTATATTTTTTACTAAAAAACACTTTAGGTTTATTTTCACTTTCAGTTAGGTTGCTAGTATTTTGCTTGCGCTCTTCATGAAGCAAGTGCTAGGTGACTGCTTCCCAGGATTGCATATTTTCCATCGCATCAAGTGCTGTAACTAATGTTGAATAATTCTCAGGAAGAGAAGCTAGTAAGTTGATGACTTGGTCTTCTTCCTTCATATGATTTCCAATTATTGCGAGTTCTAAAAAAAAAATTCAATAAATTTTTCAAATGAGCTTGCAAAGATTCCTCAGGCTTTAATTTCATGATCTAGAGTCTCTTTTTCAGACGCAACTTATTCGCCCATGCAGAGCTGTAGCAACTGCCCCCCGACCCCCTAGGCCGAGGGGTGGGGAGGGGGGGGGGGCACTGTGGTCCAATTTTTTTTTTTATTAATGAAAATATAAAATTTTCGAATACACATTTTCTGTAAGTATTCCGCAGCATTGGGACTGCTGAGAATAATATTTGTCGTGCCTGGCACTACTTGTAAATGTATGTTATATTGTTTTGGGGCCGCACAATATTGATTTGGGGAAGGGGGCACTAGATATTGCTACGGCTCTGCGCCCATGTCTTCTTTTGAAATTTGTTTAGAAGTTTAAGCCACGCCCCTGCAGGATATGAAGGGTCACCGATTAAATATAGTAACTTTGGATTAATAGCAAGCGCAATTGTAGCTAGTGCTTTGTCACGACGCTGGTTGTATTTACGTGGTGTGGACATATCGTCGCTAGATGGTGCTAATTCAGTGCCTTCTACTATTCCAAATAAATCATCCTTGATGAGGTGAATTTGGATTTACACCCTCCATGTTGGGTAATTTTTATCGGTCAAAGTGTTAAATTAATTTTGCCGATCTCCATTTCTGCACCGCTGACTTTAAACACAAATGAAAATAGTTGCAACCCTTCACGTGAACGCAGATCTCAAGGGCGAGCTTTACGTACCTTAGAAAAGATAGCGTTGCACTAACCGGAACACTGTTCGTATAACTTTAAGATGCTCAAAATAACTTGACTGGGCCCATAACGATTATTAAAAACTACCTTATGGGTTAAACAAAATACAGATGCACAGTTTTATTATTTATTTTGAAAACCAAGTACAACAGAAACGAAAATAATGAAAACCTGTAGGAGACAAGTAACACACGCCTTCTTCCTACGACGACTGATGATCCAGTGAGGACAACAAAAACGGACGCTAATATATGAGTGTAACAAACAGTTCCAGGAGCTCCTAGAAAGTTCATTCTGGCAATCATGCGAGATCCTTTTGAAAACAGAATAAATTCATGAAAAAAGCTCATTCAAAGTGAAATATATATTAAAAAATATTTTCATCACAAAATACATGTGGCAATGAGTACCAAATATATTTCAGCACTAATCAATATAAAAAGAGCACAAATAAAAATAAAATAATCACAAATCGAGTTCAAGTGTCAACCAAAGTGACTGACATCGCCTAAGCATATATCAACTATAACAAATACCAACGCGCACGATAATGGTACACATTTATCAAAGTACAACGCACTCACCAACGCGACCGATCGCAACAAACAACGACAAAAAAATACCTACTAGGCTACCTACATGATTTCCCTAAGTAACTTAGGCCACTAGCCTGCAACGAAAAAAAATCCCAACCCTACGCTAACCTACCTGATACATACAAAATTATACAGGTCAAATTACCCAAGTATAGGGAGACCTACCAATCTTTACAACCTAAGGTAAGCTAACTTACTGACAATAACACAAACTACCAGTAGGCTCGGTTAAATGGGGGTATCGAACGTTACAAGGGTACGAATTTAGGTTAGGCAATCATTATAAGCTAAACAACAAAAATAAACTTACCAATACTGGTGATAGGCCTAATATACCGAGGCCTAAGGTAGTCACGTAGAGTAAACCCTAAAAATTAACACCGTAATGAGGATGGAAATTCGGAATGCACTCAAATATCGAATGACACGAAAATCCGAGATCAAAAGAACATCAGCTGTTCGTGACTACGATACAATCACTTAGTCATTGATTTCAACGCACATAGGGATAAACACAACTAACATGCCCGTGGCAGCAGAGAAAAGATGAAAGCATGTCAGGGAGAGTGTGAGAACAATTATTCACAAATAATAAGTACATCGATATTATCGAAATGCAAAACAAGGAACCGTTTTTGAAATTATAAAATATTACAACTATTGAGACCAACCTCGTCAAACAAAAGGAAAACAGTACTCACCAACCAAGATTATGCCGGCAACACCCATGCGTTTTACCGGAATTTTTAAAAGACCTTGGTCTTAAGGGCTTAAAAACAAAATTTAACTTGAGGTTCGTCAGCCCAGTTAACAGGTTGTGACACCCGAGAGTAATAGTAGGGGATAGTTTGATTAAATATGATTAATATTATGAATTTCGAACACCAAAAGCAGTCTGAGCTGTCCACGCTGCTGCATACAGCGCCTGCGCACTTACCTAGGGAGAGCAGCTGAACCCTTTTTTATTGAAGAGGGGGCTGCATACAGCGCCTGCGCACTTACCTAGGGAGAGCAGCTGAACCCTTTTTTATTGAAGAGGTGGAAACCAATTGAAAATACTTAAAATACACATATTGTGTAGCGGTCTCTACCCCTACAAATATAAATATTTAATATCATATATATATATATATATATATATATATATATATATATATATATATATATATATATATATATATATATATATATATATTAATAAAGGGTCTTTCAATAAGGTCGCTCGAGTTTTAGATGTAAATAAACAAGTTGCATGTGATATATGCACTCAATTTATTTTAAGTTGGAAAGTACATTTTATGGCATTAAGTGTGGAATATGACGTCGTTCAAATGTCCGTCGCGGCTTCGCTTGGTAGAACGTATTCGAGAGGCTCAATTTTCGATAACTTTGTCGCATAAATCAGTCTGAATTTGCTGGATGGTGTTCGTTATGTTGACTTTGAGGACATCAACTGTTTGCCAATTATTCACATAAAGCTGCGATTTAAGATAGCCCCAAAGAAACTAGTCTAATGGCGTTAAATCGCATGATCTCGGTGGCCAGTTGACGTCGCCGCCTCGTGAGATGACCCTGCACTGAAATCGCTGGTGCAAAATGTCTATCGTGGCGTGCGCAGTGCGGCACGTAGCGCCGTCCTGTTGGAACCACATGTTCTCAGTATCCACATCAGGCATATAATCAAGTTGATGCCGCAAGAAGTTTCTTATCATCGATCTGTACGTCTCGCCGTTTACGGTTATGGCAATGTCATCTTCGTTCTCAAAAAAATACGGTGCGATGATTCCGCTAGATGAAAATCCGCACCAAACAGTGACTTTGTTGGGATGCAATTGGTGCTGGTGTATATCATGTGGATTGTTGTCGTTCCAAATCCGACAATTTTGCTTGTTCACAAATCCATTCATCCAAAAATGGGCCTCGTCGCTGAAGATGATTTTTTGGGGGAAATTTGGGATAACTTCCAACTGCTCTAGAGCCCAATCTTCGAACACATGGCATTGTCTATGGTCGTTTACCTTAATTTCGTGGGTAAGTAAAATTTTTTGTGGGTGCAGGTCCACGTCCATACGCATAATTCACCAAACTGAAGTCCTAGAAAGGCCAAGTTCTTGTGAACGACGAGAAATTGACTGCCTCGGACTTTCCCGTACACTCTCATTTACGGCAGCGATGTTTTCTGCAGACTTTGCGTTTAGGCGACATACGGGTGTTAAAGATTATTGATCCCCCCCTTTGCCTCAAATTTGGCCACCAAGCGTCGAACAGTGGATTTGGCAGGACGATTGTGGCGAGGATAGAAATCACGTAATGCGCGGAACGTTTGTCGAACGGAGCACTGATTTTGATAATAATATTTTATGATTTTCACAGCTGTTCAACGCTCTAACCTTCCATCGTGACTTGCCAACTCGTACTGTACAGTTTACAGTGAGGTTGCCAGATATCGCTTTATAAACATGGCCACTATCGCCTGAAAAAACTCGAGCGGCCTTGTTGAAAGAACCTTTATATATATATATATATATATATATATATATATAATTTCAAGAAGGGTTTGTAACCCTGACATAAATCGTGAGATTCCTATTCCCGCTCTCTCAAGCGTCTTAAATAGCCCATGAGGTTCGTTCGTTTTGCTTGGCTGCTACAGTAATCAGGTCTGTAAATATGTGAATTGTAATTGTTTAGTTAAATATTTCCCAAATAATCCCGAATTAATGCGTGATTCTTTTCTCATTTACAGAACCTTCCAACTACGTTATAATCTCTTTACCCATTTAACTATAATCACTTATCATCCTATTACCTATTTAACTATTTATCCATATAATCTCTTTGCACATTTAACTATTTACCAACATTTACCAATTTATAATCTATTTAATATTTATCAAACGATTTACCCATTTACCAATTTATAATCTATTAAATATTTTTCAAACGATTTACCACTATTTACCCATTTACCAACTTATAATCTATTTAATATTTATCAAAATATTTACCAATTACTATTTATCAAATCATTTGACACTACCTTCTCTAATCATCAATAATCAATTGTTATACACAATTTACAAATTACTATTTAACGATTATCCAATCTATTTAACAATTACTACTTACAAATTACTTATAATACAATCTATTTAACCATTATCCAATTACCAATTATATTATAATTATCAATAATCATATGTTGTACTCTAATTACCACACCATATTCATCAATTATAAATACATTCTCGTTAACTCCTGCAAATTTAATTCACACGCGTAATTCAATCTAATCATAAACTGTTACTGTATAATTTCACTTTTCAATAATAACTGTTTATTCAATAATATATATTTTTCTCAACTCCTTGTTTTTAATACACGTTTTCACAACGTCCCTCAAATTTAGGCTTAAGAAATTCGCCTGCAAAAATTTAGATTTCACGTTAGCATTTAACTTCATTCCCTTGAATAACGAAATATAGGTTTTTATGTTTCTTGTGATCAGAGCTATCTAGGATTGCCGCAATATTTATCTAAACCCTATAATTGGAAAAAAAAATGCATGAGACTATCAATCAATAATAAAATAAATGATTAATTATTTTGAGTTATCACAAATAACTGGTTCCCACGCGGATACACCACTCACACACACATACATACAAAAAGGAGCAGCTGCGGAACGGAAAGATACCAATGCTTGATAATTAAGGAAGCCGAGCAAATACACAATGATATATGCTTTAGTCGTTCGATTCTTCTTAAAGGTGTTAAAGGAAAACTTAAACAGTCATCTCTTGATAGGAAACCAGCCCGGTCTAAGAGTGTACACAGATACTCGAGAAACACATACACCTCTGAATTACGCACAGCGTTCGGAAGGGAATTTAACAAGTGAGTCTCCTATCGTTAGTTCCGCTCTCTCCACGCTTGGAGAAGAGAAAAGAGGCCGCGCCCCTTTAAACAGGGGAGTTATAAATAAACGAAGTATGACATTGCGGGCAGTTTAAGAGAGATCAGTTAAATCATTCAGCCGGCTAGACTCAAGTAACCTAATCGTTGCAAAAACCCATAAGACCACCGACAGCCTCCTTTTGCTTTTAAACCCCCCCCTTAACGACCATAAACCTATAAACAACCCCCCTCACCATAAGTTTAGAATATTATAGATATTCGGTAACAAATGAGGATTAGTTTTTAATGAGACATTCTTCAGATGTAAGCTATTTATATCAATCTGTTCTAAACCTTTGCGCTGTTAAATATGAGATTATTTCAATCTACCTATATGAGAGTAATAAAATTGCACTTATATTCCTTTTTATTTTTACTTTCTTCAGAATCTTATGTTTACCTCACAATTTTTTTTATAATCCTGATATTTTTTTCTTGAGATCTCTCTGGCACCCCTTGTTAATCGTATTAAGCCTAATTTTTTCCTTCCTCCAAAGGATTTTTTTTTCTGCATAATTAAACTACATTTCTAAAAAAAATTCTCTATCTTAACAAAACACAGTATATCTTTAGCGACTTTTTCAAATACTTTGAATACCAACGTAGCGATATTTTAATTCCGTATATTTACAACATCATTCTGCTTATCGACTTTCTTCTTAAACTTATATTCCTCTGCTCTGTTCAATTTTCGTTTGTTATTTAGTGATGGTTCTTGAGGGGTTTTTTCTTTAGAAAGTACCCGTACTTAGCCTATCTCTTTATAACTATACCCGTCTTATTGCCTTAAGGCAGTGTTTTTTTGTAAAGCTTACAACGGTTAATTTGACATGGTTAATCTTTTAATTAGTGACTGGATTTTTTTTCCTTTTATCCCATAATGATTCGTCCTTTGTTCCCAAATCTTTCGTTTATTTATTTGTTCTTTGGGTGCGGATGCTTGGGTGTCCTTGAGTGGGTGGTGTGGTTCGGGGGTTAACATAACCTAATTTCACAGATGACAAAAGCCTCAGGATCATCCTCATCTGTCAAAACCTACCCACAAAATGCATCCATAGGATTGCATTTAAACTCCATAGGAATGTGTCATCATGATTTCTTAACTACATGCGGCTTAATCCCTATCTAGAAACTGGAGATGCCTCCAACCACGAATGACTATCAGAGAGACATCCTTGGTGTACTACAGTTGTTGGCTAATGTGGCATTACCAAGATGACATGAACTACCCTCAAACTCAGCATATGGCAATAAGGTAAACATGAAGATCGGTGGCGTGCCTGAAAAAGTGTATTTTTGTACGTTTATATTTCATTCACCTGTGCATGAATATTCATGTGCTTTTGAGTCCTAGTTCAAATATACCCGCCGCCATTTTTGTACATTTAGACCATTATTCTATAAACAATTATGATTATATACTGGGAGTCTGTGCCTTCCAGACCTCCCTCTAATTGATTGAAACTCAGGATCATTGTAGGGGGGGTCCCAGCAGTGTTTAAACCTGCCATGCAGTCCCCTTTAATTTAGTCCAAAAAGGTGAAACATTGGAACACGGACAAAATAGTTTACGTCCCATCATTCGCGCTGCCAATCGTAATGTTTACTGGCAATAAAATTTGACTTAGCAGGCAACAGTGGCAATTATGAATCAATAGTAAGCAATCTGATAACACTTTAGTTTCGGGGTGCACAGTAGGTGGCACTGTTTATAGAATGCAATTTTGGGCTACAATATATGTCTTATGACGTCAGACAGTAGTGTCAGATGTGAACAATTACGGCGTTATATTTTTTTTGTATATAGGCATATATTGGGGGACTGCCCCCCAGACTCCCCCAATTGATTTAAACTCAACATCATCGCATGGGGGGGTCCCCCCGCAGTGATATCTCCCCCATGAGCAGTCCCCTTGAATTTACTGTTTTTTTTTCCCCCAACAGTTTTTTACTGGTAGAAAAACCTAACCTAATGACAAACGATACTTACTTTTATAGGTTTCTTGATTAGTTTATGCACCTCTAAATGATCTAAAAGTTTTTCACAGTCATGGAAAATAAACCTGAATTCAAATAACAAAGAAGCATAACTAGAACATGAAAAAGCCGTAACCAAAGAGAAACAAATGCTAACCGGATTCTATTTATAGCTACGATGTTGCCAGTAAGAAGCTGTTATCGCTCACTGCAAAACAAAAAATACAAAAACAAAAAAAACAAAATAATAAAAGACGTCAAGAAACCTTATCTAACTTAAAAAAACTATAAACAAGCGGAGGCGCAGATATTTAGTAAATAATACAAACTAAAAGTTACAAATCCCCCAAATAACAAAAATATATAACGCAGTGATTGGTCACATGTGAAGCTACCGTCTGATGTCATAAGAGAGATATGTTGTAGCCACAAATTTTAGCCCACTAACAGCGCCACCTACTCTCTGCCCTAAATCTGAAGTATTACCAGCAATCTAACCAGCAACCAAACAACTATACATAGTAATTACTAGTCAAAAGCATACAAAATCTGACCCAAGACTCATCAAAATCCAAATCTATCATAATATGCAATAATAAAACTGCATCCACAATAATGAGTCCAGAATCCCCCCCCCCCCACCAAGTTAACCCTCCTCCCCATATGATCATCTAATCTGCATTTGAAAACATTCAAGTTTGAACTATCTATCTCTCAGGTGGAAAACTATTCTAGAATCTACGGTAAACATGAAGATTGGCAGCGCACCTGAAAAAGGTTTTTTTTTTGCATGTATGTTTCATTCACCCGAGTATGCATATTTGTGCGCATTTGGTTAACTAAAAACGTTAACATTTTTTTAGAACATTATTCTATAAGAAATGATTGAAACTCGGGGATCATCCTAAGGGGGTCCCCTTGCAGTGATACTCCCTCCCCCCTCCCGAGCAGTCCCCTGGAATTTACTCCAAAAAGGTAAAACATATTGGAACAGAGACGAAATATTTTGCGTCCTATAATTTGGGCCACCGATCTTCATGTTTACTGATTGAAACTCAGGACCATTGGGGGGGGGGGGTTAACGATAAACCCCCCACAAGCAGTCCCATTGAATTTACTCCAAAAGGTGAAATATATTGAAACAGGGACAAAATATTTTGCCTCCTCCCATTGTTTGTGCCGCCGATCTTCATGTTTACCAAATCTATCACTCTATTGGTGAAAAAGTATTTTCTAACATCCAATCTGCACCTGTTTTTTAATTTTTAAGTGTTGACTGACCCCTGTCCTATTAATACCTTCCAACAGGATGGCACAAATACTGCAAGATCAATATGAAAGTGTTTTTAGTAAGCCAAGAACAGACAATATGGTCACAGACCCAGTGCAATTGTTTGGTATAACACATGCAACAAATGAAGTATCTCACTTTTATCTTAGTGATGAGAGAAAACATCATTGAGGTGATAAATACAATACCAGCAAATGCAGGAGCAGGATCAGATGAGGTATAACATAACTTCACAAATGACAAAAGCCACAAGGTCTATCAAAGGTCATCTGCATCTGTTGGAACCTACCCACAAAATGCATCCATAGGATTGTGTAAGATCATGCATCTACAATATACAATTCAAACCATACACAGGAATATGTCAAAAGCAAAAAGCATCATCATCAAAACTCTGCAAAATCCAAATCAATCGTAATATACAATAATAAAAAACTGCATCCACAGGAATGAGTCCAGAATACCCCCAATCATCTAATCAGCATTTGAATACATTCAAGTTTGGACTGTCTACTGTCTCAGATGGCAAACTATTCCAATAATCTACCACTCTATTGGTGAAAAAATATTTTCTAACATCCAACCTGCATCTGTTTTTTAATTTTTAAGTGGTCACCCCTAGTTCTATTACTACCTTCCAACTCAAATAACTTGCTAAAATCCAACTTATCCATCACAGAACAGATTTTAAAAAGCTCAATCATATCTCCCCTTACACATGTCTCAAATGAGAACATATTTTATATCCTCAGTCTATGTGCATATTCAAGGTGCTTCAGGGAAAGTATTATTTTGCCCTTCTTTGTACTGACTAGCAGGTTGATGTCATGTCTAAAATGTGGTGACCATGCTTGTATACAGTACTCTAAATGTGGCCTAACATCTGAGTTGTAGAGTTTAAGGATAACCTCTTTACTCTTGAAGCTAACATTCCTCTTAATGTATCCTAGCACCCTATTTGCTCCATTTTCTGCCTCAATACACTGCTTTGAAAACTTCAGTGACTTATACTACTATGCCTAAGTCCTTTTCATCCTCAACTGAATTGAGCCAATGCCCATCCATTTCATAGCTAAATTCCCTATTATCCCTTCTTATGTTAAGAAGTTTGCAATTTTTTAAGATTAAAAGTCATCTGCCATTTGTGAGCCCAAGCTAATAACTATTTAAGTCACTGTGCACTTTAAAGCTACCTTCAACTTCTTTGACTACAGCTGCCAATTTAGCGTCATCAGCAAAAATTGACACTTTGCTAATTACAGCCTCCCCAAGATCATTTATATAAACTATGAATAATAAAGGGCCTAGAATGGATCCCTGAGGTACGCCACTGATAATGTCCCTCCACTGTGACCTCACCCCATTAGCACAACTCTGTTTCCTGTCTTTCAGTTATCCAATTCAAAACTTTATCACATATCCCATGGATTTTTAATTTGTGAACTAGTCTCCTATGTGGAATCTTATTAAAAGGTTTGCTAAAATCTAAGTAAATTACATCAATATTCTCTCGCTTATCTAATTGTTTAGTTACATAATCCATAAAATCCAGTAAATTTTTTAAACACGATCTACCTCTTCTAAATTTATGCTGAGCATTATTTATTAACCTACCACACTAAATGGTCAGAAATCCCCTTCTTAACCATCTCAAGAATTTTACAAATGATACAAGTTAAGCTTACCGGCCTAAAGTTATTCAAGTCCTCTTTATTTTCCTTTTTAAAAATTGGCCCTATATTCGCTAATTTCCAATCATTAGGTATTTCTCCAAACTCTAGTGATCCATTATATATCTTCTCAAGAGCTACTGCAATACTATACACCTTTGAATAACCTAGAATGAATGTTGTCTGGGTCAGATGACTTACTATTTAACCCCAATATAAGCCCTTTAATTATTTCCCTGTTCACATTAATAATATTTCCCTTGACCTAGAATTATCATCAATTAATCTATCTGGATTCTTTTCTGTAAATACTGAAGAAAATTGATCATCAAGCAACTCTGCTATTTCTTCATCAGATTCTTTCAAACCCCCTTAACATAACATAACATAATTTCACGGATGACAAAAGCCACAAGGGCCTATCAAAGGTCATCCATATCCATCAAATCCACCCACATAAAGCATCCTTAGGATTTTGTCAGATCATGCATCTACAATATACAATTTAACAATCCATAGGAATGTCCAACCATGCATCTAAATATATAATTTAAAGCCTCCATAGGAGTCTGTCAAAAACAAAATCAAAGTCCCCCAAAATATACAATAAAAGAAACTGCATCCACAGGAATGAGTCAAGAAACATATCCACATACCGAAAGTAAGAAATTAACCCTCCCTCCCCATATAATCATCCAATCTGTGCTTGAAAACATTCGAGTTTGGGCTGTCTACAGTCTCAGGTGCCAAACTATTCCAATAATCCACCACTCTGTTAGTGAAAAAATATTTTCTAACATCCAGTCTGCACCTCTGTTTTTTAATCTTTAAGTGGTGGCCTCTAGTAGTTCTATTACTACCTTCTAACTCAAATAACTTGCTGAAATCCAATTTATCCATCCCAGAAAAGATTTTAAAAAGCTCAATCATATCTCCCCTCACACACCTTCTTTCAAATGAAAACATATTTAATACCCTCAGTCTATCTTCATATTCAAGGTGCTTCAGGGATGGTATTATTTTTGTTGCCCTCCCTTGTACTGACTCTAATAAGTTTATATCATGTCTAAAATGTGGTGACCATACCTGTATACAGTACTCTAAATGTGGCTCTATTTTTTTGCCTCAATACACTGCTTTGAAAATTTCAGTGACCTATCTACTACTACTCCTAAGTCCTTCTCATCTTCAACTGAATTAAGCCAATACCCATCCATCTCATAGCTAAATTCCCTATTATCTCTCCCCATGTTAATAACTTTGCATTTATTAAGGTTAAAAGTCATCTGCCACTTCTGAGCCCAAGCTAACAACTTATTTAAGTCACCCTTCATATCTAATAGGCCATATTTTATCGCTGTTAGATTTGTTATTAATTCTATAATAACTAAAGAATTTTCTTGGAACTTTATTATTCTTTTGAGCTAAATTAATTTCTGCTGCCATTTTGCTCTTCATAATAATCATTTTTCGCTCATTTCTGGTCGACTGGTTGACCTATACTGATTTAAATTATCAAAAGTACTTTCTCTCTGTAATCTCTGGTATGCCCTTTTCTTTTCAGAAATTTTCCTAGATCTCTCCAGATTCCATCACAATGGCTTCCTACATTTCTTCCTAATAGCCTTATTGGAATATACTGCTCCTGGACTATTTTTAATATAGTCTTAAGAATGTCCCACATCTCATAGTATTCTATTCCCTGAATTATATATCCTACCTAATCTGATTTAGTAAATTTCATAATTTATGATAATCACCCCTATACAAATTTAGAGTTTGTTGATATTCTACCTTTCATTATTCACAAGTTGAAATGAACCATCTGATGATCATCATTTGAAAGAACCATATCTAATATATTGGCACCCCTTGTTGGTTTATTAACAAATTGAGTAAAAAATGATCCTTAAAGCTTTCTATAAACTTACAACTTGCTTTATCCCTTCCTATCATATTTTCCCACTCCATAGAATTTAAATTAAAATCTCCAAGAATAATTGTATCTACTTCACATCCTTTACTTTTTTCCCTGATCATTAGCTCATCTTAACCCACCACCAGTCCTATCTCTCTTTTGACTAATGTACATATCATAACCCTGTAGTTCAAATTCACTCACATTGTCATTAAATTTATTTTTATTAATCCATGATTCTATTACATATATTATATCTATATTCTTATCAATAATATAACTAAATAACTCATCCTTCTTATTTCTGGGACTATGAACATTGGTATAGAGACAACTCAACCCTCCTATCCCTGAAGCACCTCTTTTAGAATATATACCTTCCACTCTATCTCCTCTGCATCGCTTTCCTTTACCTGCCCCATCTTGTACTCTTATATTTCCCTGACCACTATCAGTAACTAGTTTCCCGCCTGCAAAGGCCCAATGACACTATCTAACTCCTACCACAACACGTCAATCCCAGCCCAGCTTAGATGGAGTCCATCCAATGCATACTATTCCTTATTCCCATAAACCCATTCTAAACATCTACAATCACTAATCCTGACTCCTCACACAGGCCTTTCACATACTCATTCAATCCAATTGCACAAGACAACCTTTCCATCCCCACATCCAATCTTGGAAGCACACCTGAAATAATGCCTGTCACTACTCTCACTCATTCTTTCAACTAGCCTTTTGTACCTCTGACGTAACTCACATGATCCCACCCTCTTTACATCATTTACTTCAACATGCATAATCACAACTGCATCCTCTCACACCCAGGCACCAGACTATCATACCTCTCAGATGCATCATTTACATCAGCACCTGGCAAACAAACACTCCTTTCCATTTGCTTGCACTCAACTTCCTATCTAAATATCTAATCTGAGAGTCACTCATCACAAGCACCTCAGTCCTCCTCCTAGTCCCCCTAGGCCTAGCTTCACCTCCTGTCCTAACCTATCTATTCTATTCATATTCACCCACCATTCATCTTCACTTACATCAGTCACTTCTTTCTCTCCAGTCCCTAGTCTATTCCTATCTTCCATGATCCTTGTTACCGCCACATTCTTCATGCGTACACTTGTATCCCACCTCACTTCAATCACCCAATCATTTAATCTCTTGCATGCATTGACTCACCTCCTACCAAAGCCACATTTACACGCATGAGTTGCATAACACACAGGGCATTCAGATATATTTGCTCTTCTTTCAACACCACAAGAATCACATACTATATACACTTAGTGTTTCATATTTTGTGAAGTGCAATAATTTTTATCAGCACAGGTTTGCCTTTGGACCTTTCCTATATAAAGTGCTTTGTGCAAAATCATAGTGAAATTGAAACGTGTTAACAGGTTGCACACTTTTGTCTTTTCCTTGGTGTCTGGTGGGAGCGAGGGGGAATTTCATGGTGAGGGTATTAACTTTCCCTTCTGAATGACATGTTGACCTGTCTTTTTTTCTTCAGATTATGTCTTCCACACAAAGCAAGAACCTTCTCTGGCTCCTGGAGAAGTCACCAAATCCAGGTTTCTTGGGAACCCCCTGCCCTCGCGGGAAGATGTCCTCCTCATCTAACTCTATCACCATCAGGTGCAGAGGGAGACCCTCCTGGAGGCAGCCAAGAGCACCTCTCTCAAGCTGCAGAAAGTGTGGTAGAAGCAAACCTCACTCTCAAGGTGGAGATTGTGATCCATGCTAACATCAGAAACCTTCGCAGAGTACATAAGCCTAAAAAATGAAGCCAAGCAGGAGACGCCTGCTGCCGTGACAAAGAGGGAGGTTTGGAAGGGTGACCTACAGGATATCTTAGATATTGCAAGTGATAAGATCGTGGAAGGAAGCCAATGTCCCAGAAGAAGATTTGGCCTTTCTGGAACTGCAGAGGGAGGACAAACAGTCCTGTTCAATGGGGAGTATCTATAAACTATACATCCTCTGTCTCCAAGAAGCCTGACGAAATGAAGAAGGGGCAGATGAGGAAGAGGAAGCAAGAGGCTGAAGTGGAGAAGATGTTGAACAATGTTGCCCTGGAAGACACTTCCAATGCTGCTCTTCTCCAGCAAAAAGCCCATGGAGGAGAAGGCCTTTCCAAGAACCCAATGACCCCACCCCAGCCCTGACCATGACTTGGGACTGGGAAAACCTTTCATGTCATCAAGCTGCTCTGTCCTTCATTGCTGCAGCCTCAACCTTGGGCCGTGATGTTTTGGAGATTTCCTCCTCTGCTTCCACAGTGCATTGGATGAGGAGAAAGAGCCGAGAAACTGAAGCAAAGCGCATTGAAGAAGTCTTCTGTGATCCGCCTCCCCTTGTTCTCCACTGGGATGGCAAACTGATTCAAAGTGCTGCCACTTCTCAGATCTCAGAGGAGAGCCTCGCTGTTGTGCTTACTGGGACCAACTCGAGGAGCTTCTTGCAGTACCTTTCACCATTGATAGGACTGGGAGAGAAGTAGCGGCTACTGTCGTCCGGCTGCTGGAAATGTATCAGCAGCCGAACTGCATCTAACAGTGGCATGATTAGCAGAGCCTGCACCATAATTGAACAGTCCCTTGGAAGGCCTCTTCTTTGGCTGGCATCACATTCACAAGGTGGTACTGAAGGACACCTACAAACTCCTCTTTGGCCCTTCCCCAGGACCTGAGATTCCCCTGTTCAAGTGATTCTGAGAAAAATGGGACTTCTTGGACAAGACATCCATCCACCATCAACAACGAAGAACCCCTGGATGAGTCAAGCGATTCACAGAGGCTGAAGGATAGACTTCCTCAGAGGAGTCATTTGTGACAGAACCCATCCAAGGGAGGACTGTCTTAAACCCCTTCAGCTCTCTCTTGTCTACCTGGGAAGATGGAGTGTGGATTTGCCTCGATTTCAGGCCCCTGGAGCCTACCTACCATCTGGTGAGATGGATAGCAAAGGCTATTTACATCCTCAAGATTGCTCTGTTTTCGCAACAACTGGAGCTGATGAGGTTGGAAAAATGCGGAGTCCGATGACTGGCCCATTTCATCAGTCTCATTTACATCAGATTCTGGAATGAGGCAGCTGTCCCAAACTGCACAAAAGAATGACCTGGAATTCTTGGCGACTCTCCAGGTGTTTGTGGATAGAGAACTCGGGTCAACGGTAGAGAAGGCCCTCCAAAGGCACTAGGTGGCCATGGTCAAGAACCTAAGCCATCCAGCAACCTCAAAAGTACTCAAGAGACTTGAAAAGAAGAACTTCACTCTCCCCGATGGTCCTGCTGAATTGGTGACAAGGCGAACTTTAGAGGCCATTGGGGTCTTCGCTGGGAGGATGGTCACTACCCAGAACGTGGAACATGTTCTGCATGAACTTGAGCCACTGTCCGAGGCCTGCATATTGCCACTGATGCAGCAGAGAGAGGTGTGGCACTGATCTAAAGACTCCAAGCCCGAACCAAAGATGAGCAACAGAAGCAGTTTCTCTTCAAAGTTCTTTATCATGACTGCAAGACCGTCAAGAGAACAAAGGCTAGAGTGGCTGCTAAGTTCTTTCCTGCTCCTTGAGCCCCATCCACCAATGATGATTGATCTGCTCTGCTTACAGAATTGTTCTGCATTTCTGGTGCCCCCTTGGAAATTTTCACAACTTCCTTTGGTAATTTTTAGTTGAATACAGTTTGTTGCATTTTTTTTCTTCTCCAATTAATTTTTTTTTAAGTTTCTCTTGAAATGTGGAATCTTGTCAATCTGTGTGACCAGTAAATATTGATGAATCAAACCAAATTTTGCATAAAGTATTTATGGATCATAAGAAACAAGGGGACACCCATGCTGACAACTTTCAACACGTTTCATTTTTTTACCCCATGAGTGAAACACACTAGATACATCAAAGAGTATACTCACTTCATCCAAAGCTACAGCCATAGTGAAAAAACTTTTTCAAAACCCTTTAATTAAGCCTTCTAGAAAAGTGTAAACAAAAGGGGTGAAAATTAGGCCACTCTGAAGCGGAAACAAACAGGAGCTATTTCACAACTTAATTTAAAATATAACTCTCAATGTTAACTATTTTTTCTCTTGTAGCACTCACACAGGTCTGCAATATATACATATATATTTGATCCTCAATATTAATTTAACCAACCTTCCACGCCTCTGATATCCTTTGTTTCTTAATAATTGAGTCCAAATACAGAGCCTACCCAGACATCTCCGTCATACACAGCAGTGACCCATTTGAGACATTGCCCACAACAAGCAGTTTAAAAATGGTGTTCAATAAAATTTGCCTTACCTAAAAAATGAAAAAAAACAATATTATTTGGTGATTAATACTTTAAATTATTTCTAGATAATTTAGAATGTCATTGGAATATTCGCAGCTATACAATGGAGTTACCATTCCTGCAGATAATTTTAAATGAGTATGTCCCATCAATTATAGCACTACAAGAAACAAGGTTAGGAATAGAGCCAAGCATTTCTTTAAAAGGATATTCTATTTATCTTGAGAAAAGATGGAAACTGCAGTGAAGGAGGAGTGTTACTTGGCATAGCCTCCTGGGTACCATATATAGCTTTAAATATCGCTTCAGCTTTGGAAGCTTTAGCAGCTAAAATTAATATACTATCCTTAAAATTTGCAATTTGCACAATCCATATGCCATCAAAAGTTTCTTTTACTACACAAGATCTAATGAATCTTTGCAACCAACTCCCTCCACCAGTATTAATATCTGGAGATTTTAATGAACATCACTCACTACCTGTGGGGTTTGTCAGAATGCTCTTAGAGAGGAAATTTAATAACTGACTTTATTGAAGAAGCAAACTTATACATCCTAAACTCAAAGGCCCCAACTTATTGCAATGAATTTAGCAGACACTTTTCTCATATAGATATATCTTTATGCTCACATTCTTTAAAAACAAACCTACAGTGGAAAGTATTACCAGACCCCTATGATAGTGACCACTTCCCTATAATTATGGAAACCAGGTATGAAATGAAGTATAGAACTAGGCCCAAATGGTTATACAAATGTAATCTAAACCATTTCAATCAAGAGCTCCAAATTTCAAAATTCAATATTTCACTTAATCCAAATGATGCTTACCTTTTAGTGACCTCTGCTATCATTAAATATGCAGTCAAACACATACCAACATCATCATCAAAAATATTCACTACATAACAATCCTTGGTGCAATCATAGCTGGGCCTATGCAATAAAGGTTGAGATAAAAAGCATACAAATTATTTAAAAAGTCCATGAATCCCGAGTCTTTGCTATTATATCATAAAGCTTTAGTGAGAAGGGTAATCAGATTATCAAAATGCCTCTCATGGAGAAGAAGATTTGTACAAACTATCAATCACATTACACATACAGGAGAAGTTTGGGATAAGATAGGGAGACATAAAAGGATGTAAACCCTATCCACTTATCACCTTAAAATCTCGAAGTAACCTTACTTCTGCCCCATTTGAGACTGCCAAATATTAGGGTTCTCTTACATAGGACCCTTTGTGTACACTATGGTAGAGGCTGAATTTAATGAAATTTCTTTGGCAGTATCTAACAATGAGGATTATAACTCTCCAATTACATTATATGAATTAGAAAAAGCTATTCCCCAAAATAAACAAAGCTCTCCTGGTATGGATGACATTACTGTAGACAAAGTCTGGAAGAGCCCTCAGGCCTGTGGTTGCAGTTCACCAAATACTTCTCCAATACTATTGACACTATGTTGGTTACTGGGAGTGGTGGTTATTAGCTTTTTGTAATTAAATATCTGGCTTTGATGTCTCCAATATTGATCTAGTTTTGCCTCAGTCTTCTACAGTCTTGGTCCCAATTACCCAATTAGGTAAGTTGTTCCGCATATTTCCCACCCAAAATGGAAATACATACTTCCTCAAATCTAATTTGCTTGAGACTTGTACAGTTTCAGGGTGTTGCCTCGAGTAATGCTGTCCTCTCTCATATTAAATATTCCTTCTATGCAGTCTTCATCATAGACACCTCTCAGAGTCTTAAAAACTTCAATTAAGTCTCCTCTCGATCTTCTATATGATAATGCTGGTAAATTCATCTTTCTTAGGCATTGCTCATAGGACATGTCTTTAAGTTGTGGTAACAGGCTGGTAGCTCTTCTTTGAACATTTTCAATGGCCTCTATATCCTTTCTTAAATATGGTCTCCAGATCTGGTTTGCATATTCCAGATGTGGTCCTACCAACACATATAAAGTCCTATAAATATATCTGGGTCTAGATGCATAAATATTCGCCTGATGATACCAACAATCTTGTTTGCTTTATTGACTTTCTCTGATAGATGCTGTGAAAAAGTTAACCTGTTGTCTATAATAACTCCAATGTCCTTTTCTGCATTAGTCTTCTCTATTTTTGCTTCTAGATAATATCCATCTTCATCCACATCAGATCAACCAATTCTCATAAATATACCTTTTTCAGGATGAAAGTAAAGCATCCATTTATTGTCCTTTGATTTATGTGAGTTATATCTTCCTGCAATTTATGACAGTCTTCCACATTTTCTACCTTCCTAAATACCTTGGTGTCATCAACATATAGATATATCTCTCTATTGTTTGTAACCACACTGGGAAGGTCATTTATAAACAGGACAAACAACAGTGGCCCCAGCAGAGAACCCTGAGGAACGCCACTGGTTATATTTTTCCACTCTGATGCAGATCCATTTACTATGACTCACTGTCTTGTGCAACTTAAAAAGCTCTTAATCCACTCCAGATATTTTCCTTCAATACCGTAACTAGCCACTGTTTCTAACACACTTCTGCGGGACACAATCAAACGTCTTGATGAAATCGCAATATACATCTGCTGCACCCAAGTCTAAATTATCTGTTCACTTGTCTAGTACTTTGATTAACTGAAGCACTGTAGACCAACCCTGTATAAAACCAAATTGCTTTATGTGTAAGTTGCTCCAAGGCTGCACATAAGTCCAGACTGTATAAGCCTAAGTGTGTTGATAGTGGAGAGCCACACCCCACTTCCTTGAAGCAATGTGGTGTGTATCTCCTGGAGAAGGAAATCCTGGTCATTCAGGCTATGGATAGTCTCATTTTTTGAGGTTAAGGACTTGGTCCTTGCACACGTGACGGTGCCTGGGACATCTTATACCTCAATTTTTAAAAAGGCACCCTCTGCTCCAGGCCTATGAGCACATTTTTTTGTGCCCATTCAGAACCCCCTTTGCGGATTCTACTCGCCCCATGCACTTCCCTTGTAAAGCTACCAGCACATTTTTACAGTGCACCTGGATAGGAGATATACTGTTATTTCTGCCTACATACCACCATCAGCCGACTTTGACTCAGAGGATGTCCACTGCACTGCGGTACGCTTGCTGAGGCCCTTGCTCTACTGCTCAGGGATTTGAATGGTAGGCACCCTCTGAGGAGACTAGTTGATCAATCCCAGGGGTCAGGTCCTTGCCAACCTCATCAACGAGCTGAAGATAGGTGTCCTAAATGTGGATCTTTAGGCATCACTGACAGAGAACCGCTTCATTTACCCGTCTTGATCTATCCTTGTGCTCTCTGGATGCACAGCTTGATTTTGGGCGGGAGGTAGTCAATGACCCCCTTAGTAGTGATCACTTTCCCCTTCAAATATTTTCTGGACTATTGCCACCTGAGACACCCTGCTGGGGTGCTTGGCCTGTGTGCAGTGGTCTGCATTTCAGGAAAAGAACTGATTTCCCTGTCCCAGTCAAAGAGTTTGTGAGTGGATGAGGCCATTGAGTCTTCTTTGGTAACCTTATTGCCATGGGCCTGGCTACTATTCTGGCTGTTTTGCATGCTGACCACTTCCATGGTGGTCAGATGAGTATGAGATGGAGCTCAAACAGAAGTAATCTTTAATCTCTTTATAGTATCTTTCCCAAATAACAAGTAGAATATTGCATGTAGGTATAATAATGAACCAATAGTCTGTCATCAAAATCTAAAAAAAAAAGGTCGAACACCAAACAAAAAATCTAATTTTTCCAAGCTAATAAATTGAACAGGCTTCATTTAGCTAATTATCAATTATCAATAATTTTCAGCTTTATACCCTGCTTAGAAATTAAGATATGCTTTCCCCAAAATCCTAAAAATAGTTTTAAGCACTTTGCATGTGCAAAAAAGGGGTGTGACACCTGAATTTCCTAGGGACATAACTTAGGACTGAATGGGAATTTTTCATTCAAACTAAGGGGTTTTCATATCTCCCTGTAAGTTTAATAATGGCAAGTGTTCATTAAAATCTGAGATCAGTGACCTGGGAACCTCTAGAAATTGGTTCCTTTGACATGGAATGACACAGATACATTTGGCATCAATCCACTGAATGTATAGAGAATAAATGAAATTTGGGAATTTCTAGTTTTCATATAATAAAAATTACCTAATTGATTTTTGCTAGAAGAATTGTTTATTATAGTGTTGATAAAAAGTAATTTCTAATTTGTTTTCCAGTATTATTTCTATTTGAGTCCTTGTGATTTATATCTTTCTAACTTTAGTTGGTGTTTGAATCAAAATTTTACCCAGGTTGAGTGCAAAGAGGAATGGGAACCAATTCAGATAGCTCAAAGTCTTCAAGTAAAATGAAAAAGGACTGGTACCAGACAGATTCACATGTCATTATAACAATATTTATCAAAGGTGTCGAGTGTAAAGACCACCTGAACATAACTTTTCAAGAAAAGTCAGTAAGTTTTAATTGAAAAATACTAATAAGTATTATACCATTTTATTTTAAATTTGATCAAGTTTAAAATTAATGCATACTTTATTTCTTCTCCAAATGTGAAGGTGTGGCCCAACTTAATTGTGTTAATATTGACTGGTCCTATGTTACATGCTGTAGGATCAAAGGCTCTTAATCTCCCAAGTAGTCTGAGGGAGCAGAGATGTCATCTCTGCCTGGAAGCGATGCATTCAACAACAATAACATTTATATCAAATATGAAAGTAAACTTTTAACTGATATCACAATAAAAATTTCCAGTATGCTTTCATTATTTTGACAGTATTTAAAATTAAAAACATATCTTACATAATTCACCATACTTTAGTTTTGATACTTTTCATTCAAGTTTTGATAAAATCCAAAAGTAGACAACTTTGCGATTCCCTGATTCTCTTTAATCAAAACCCACACCTCTAAGCAAGGCTGCCACTGCATGTCCTCTTCTAGAGAGGTTAAACCTTAAAGTGCCAAAGGAATTTGCTTGAAATCACCATTGGGGAAATTACCTTTGGTACATTGTTAGGGGAAAATATTTAAATCCTTTTTTATAAATCAAATAGTATATCATTTTAATTGAAAAGAATTCTTCTATTGATCTAATATAAAAATTAAATTAATGTTTCATGCCACCTTCAAATTTTGTGGGTGCTTTGTTATAAATATCTATTTTTAAAAAAATAAGCAAATGGTACTACGAGTATATAGAGTATATTGTAGATATACCTATATAGTACATTTCTAATTTTGATGTTATGGTGAAAAATAGATTGGCTGCCATTTTGGGAGAGACACAAATTTTGAATCACATTATAGTGTATTATCCTTTACTTTTTTCTGCAATAGCCTACCCCCCTCCAATGGCATATATATATATATATATATATATGTGTATATATATATATATATATATATATATATATATATATATATATATATAATTTAACAGCGAAGGCAAGGGCGGAGAAGATGCTCAGGTACATATATTTATTGCAATTTTGAGAACAACTTTTTTCGGGCAACATGCCCATCTTCAGGTTCTAAGATTTAAAAGATACATAATAAGACAAACAAAAAGTTGCTAAAAAGTAATTTAAAAAAAAAGCTGAAATAGATAACATAAGAACTAAAATGAATCAAATGAGTGATAACCTATTTTATGAAGAAAAAAAAAACTAAAAAGGCAAACAGGCAATTAAAAATATAATTAATAACTCAATTCAAGTAAACTAAGAAAACAGTGAGTAAAATGACAAAAAATTTAAAAACTGAATGTATAATCTAAAATGAATACTAATATGAATAAAAGGGGTAACAATTTAAATAGTTGAAGATGGTGGAAATCAATGAAAGGTATGGTAAAAGAAAAATTAGTGTTGAAAAATATTAACTAAACAAATTAAGAATGAAGTGCTTACCTACCATACGGAGTTGGAGATAGAGCCCAGAATGAGAAATTAATTAATGAGAAAGATAAAGGAAACCTTGGATTTATGTTAGGTGGTTGTTTGGTGTAGGGGAATAGGTTGGTAAATACACCAGGAATATATAATTAAGTAATTAGAAGGGGGACAGAAGAATTATCGTGGTTGAGGGTGGGAGATTTGATTTTTATAAGAAGAGATTCTAATATTCGCAGGCTATATTCATTAGTGTTACGGCCTGTAATTTTAAAATTGTTGATCGAGCAATCAGTTTTGCACTGTATGGTGTGGTCTCTGATAGAAGAAACTTCCTTCCTAGACAGGATTTTGCCAGTGCGGTGGCTTATTTCCATATGGGAACAAAACCTCTCATATAATGAGCGAACAGTACTGCCGATGAAGTTCCTTGCAAACAACAAGAACAAGAAAAAAAGATACGATGTGGCTGTTCATCTCCTCAAAGGACAGGATTTCTGTCGAGATGAACAGCCACATCGTATATCTTTTTTCTTGTTCTTGTTGTTTGCAAGGAACTTACCTCGGCAGTACTGTTCGCTCATTATATGAGAGGTTTTGCTCCCATATGGAAATAAGCCACCGCACTGGTAAAATCCTGTCTAGGAAGGAGGTTTCTTCTCTCAGACACCACACCATACAGTGCAAAACTGATTGCTCGATCAACAATTTTAAAATTACAGGCCGTAACACTAATGAATATAGCCTGCGAATATTAGAATCGCTTCTTATAAAAATCAAATCTCCCACCCTCAACCACGATAATTCTTCGGTCCCCCTTCTAATTACTTAATTATATATTCCTGGTGTATTTACCAACCTATTCCCCTACACCAAACAACCACCTAACATAAATCCAAGGTTTCCTTTATCTTTCTCATTAATTAATTTCTCATTCTGGGCTCTATCTCCAACTCCGTATGGTAGGTAAGCACTTCATTCTTAATTTGTTTAGTTAATATTTTTCAACACTAATTTTTCTTTTACCATACCTTTCATTGATTTCCACCATCTTCAACTATTTAAATTGTTACCCCTTTTATTCATATTAGTATTCATTTTAGATTATACATTCAGTTTTTAAATTTTTTGTCATTTTACTCACTGTTTTCTTAGTTTACTTGAATTGAGTTATTAATTATATTTTTAATTGCCTGTTTGCCTTTTTAGTTTTTTTTTTCTTCATAAAATAGGTTATCACTCATTTGATTCATTTTAGTTCTTATGTTATCTATTTCAGCTTTTTTTTTAAATTACTTTTTAGCAACTTTTTGTTTGTCTTATTATGTATCTTTTAAATCTTAGAACCTGAAGATGGGCATGTTGTCCGAAAAAAGTTGTTCTCAAAATTGCAATAAATATATGTACCTAAGAATCTTCTGCGCCTTTGCCTTTGCTGTTAAATTAAAAATCAGCCTGGTTAGCAGCAATACTTATGACTATATATATATATATATATATATATATATATATATATATATATATATATATATATATATATATATATATATATATATATATATATATAGTAAACCCTCGATATAACGAACTATATGGGGCGGGGGGTCATTCATTAAAGCCAAAAGTTCATTAAACCCAATGGTCATTAAAAGCGATGGAAATAACGATGGTTTGTTCGTTAATCTGTATATGTAAATATGTATATAAAGACTATTGCATGGATATGTAATACGTATGTAATTACTAATATTACTAATAAAGTTAAATGGACTACATCAGATTTAATGAACTTCGGTTCATTAAACCTGATGGAGTTTGGCCAGGAAATTTGGTTCATTATATTTGAAATTTGTTCTTATTGAGGTTTGTTATATCGAGGATTTACTATATATATATATATATATATATATATATATATATATATATATATATATATATATATATATATATATATATATATATATATATATATATATATATATATATATATATTTATTATTTACAAATTTGAGTGTGGGCATAAACCCAACATTAACTCCAAATTATTAATAACTATCTACCTATTTAAAATTATGAATGGATTGCTCTCCATTGGCCCTCTTTTTTTTTCATCTTGGAGAAAAATTCATTTTTGAACATTTTAGCACTTAAAATTCCCATTTTATAGAAAACTGCTTTTATTTATGGGAAATATTTCTAGATATAAAACACTTAGAATTTTGTGAAAATTAAAAATAAAATTATTTCCTTACTCTTTACGCTCCATTTGTGTCCTATCTATCCTTTCTCATTAGTGTGCTTTGAATAACATGCTGTGGTGTGTTCGCCCATGAAACAAAATCCATTGAAACTGGTGTCATTGTTACTCTCATTCATAAATCTCTGTTTACAAACAAAGAAGGACTGACCTAAGGCATTTCTGTATTTTAATTGAATGATCAATCACTAACATAAGAGTTTGAAAAAAATAATGAATCATATAAATGAGTGTGAATCCCCCTTAAGGGCACGGCGATTTGCTCTCCTGGCCACCCTGCTGACGGGACTCAGCGCCTGGTCTGGCCTCAACTTGGCATTCTTTTTCTACTGCTAACCGCTAATTTGTCGTCAGTACCAATTCTCTTTCACCCTGAATCGTCCTTCCATCTACATTTGTTTGTAGATCTCAGTATATCAGAGCTGTCCATCAGGGGGCACGACCCCATGGCTGGGTCCTGCCTGTGTTGGTTGGTGGGTGCCTGAGCCGGAGTGGCGCTCTTGGGGGTCTTTGCTTTCCCAACTGTTAAATTTCCGAGGCTGGCTGGCAATTTTTAAAACGGTGGTTGGGTTATGGGTTGACGGGCTTACCCTCCTAGTTGGGCCGGCGCTTTGAGTAGATGTCTCGATGGTAGATAATAACTGCGCTGCGTGAGTTCACACCCCCTTTTATACTCTACTTTATATGGGTAATAAGAAAATGTTTTCTCTCCTCATACTACGCCTGTCAATAAGTCCTCTTTTCCACGCTTGTTAGATCCCTTTGCAGAAGAGAGAGATCCTGATTTGGATTATCCTTGTTTTCTGGTGCTGAATTACAATTCTGAGTCTCCTCTTTCTAAATTGGACGTGTTTGATTTGAATGAGGGGTTTGAGTCCTGCTGCGGTGCGACCTGCCGTATGTGGGCCTGTGGGAGTGGCGATTTAGTGGTTGAGGTATCTTTGCGAGAACAGTGTAGTACTGTGTGGAAGTGATTTGCTCCAACAAATTATTGCAATATGATGTTTAGAGACTAAAGGATAAACTTTCATCCCAGAGGGTTATGGATGTTTATAGAGTTTCTAAGTCAGTAGGTCTGCTCTTTGGGACACCTTCAGACTGGACTTGCATGAGGCCCATTGTAGGGTGTGGGGCAGCTCGCCCCCTCCGACTGTCTCCTCTGACATTCTCTGGGAGGCGGAGTCCCACCGTCCTCCTCTCAGTCATCCCACTCCTTCTTTGTCTTCTTGCACTCCCTCTGTTGGTCCTTCCTCGTGGCTCCTCCGTTGTGCCCTCTCCTTTGCCATTGGTCTCTTCTCATGTTCCTTCCTCTGTCACGGACGGTGAGACCATCTGATCAATCTGAGATGCTGGAGGATATCCTGCTGTTCCTTCCTTTGACAGGCATACTCATTCAAAGAGCCCTGTAGGGGCGGGGGTACCCTGTGCAGTCTGTTATACATGGTATCCGGAAGAGCTGCACATCCTCCCATCTAAGTGCAAATTAGCAAGGCCCTGTCATTAGGTTGATTTGAAGTTTGATGGGGCATGGGAAAGTTATTGGTGCGCTTTTCCCTCACTACTTCTCAGCGTGTTAAACTTTATTATTATTATTTAGTATGAATTTGATATTAGTATTTATGATATGTATTATAATTATTTATTTTGATTAGCATTTATTATTATTAGTAGTATATTATTATTTAATATTAATATTTAGTATTGGTATATTTTATATTATTTATGTATTATAATTATTTATAATTAGTATTAATTATTAGTTATTATTATTATCTTTACGGCTATCCACTCAACCTTTTCTTCCCACACTTTGTACCAGGAGGAAGATACCAGATACCTCAAATGGGATCCATGATTCCTTTTGGGGAGGGGGGTGGCCACACGGAGGCCATGCTGAGATGGACAGGGTCCCAGAGGTGACCCACCCCCCAGTGCTAGGATCTTCTATGGATTTGAACCTAGGCTTGGTGCCAAACACGGAACCTGAGTCCGCCCCTATGCAAGCTTCTAAGATGGCTCGCTTCCCTGAAGACTCACAAGAAGAAGATGGAACTCTCCCCTGGCTGGCCCCCCTTTGACAGTTAATTAATATCTTCTCCATCTCAGAGAAGGGTCTCGCTGAGGCTGATCCATTGGGCCTAGGGGCTCCTTTTGGTGGTGAAGGGAAGTGGATTCATTGCCACTCCCCCTCTCCCCAAAATAAAGGTAAGAAGAGGATTAAAGTTTCCTCAAGCAACTGGTCCAAGAGCACCATGTCCAGCCATGAGGCACCCTCGATGGGAGGGTGTTGTCCCAGACCAAGACAAAAGTCGCAAATGCACTGAGCGAAGCCTCAATTACATTGGTACCCCACATTGAGAGACTACCTGGTATATTTTAGCCTGCTGGCTTCAAATGCCTCCTGGTTATTTGCTCCACTGATGGCAGTAATTTGGTGAAGGGCAACATGTTCCACCATAGGAGAGCACTAGCTAGGGTGATTGGGAGAGAGCTGAAGGTGACCTGTTTCTCAGATGGGAGCCTTCTGGTGTGTATCTCCTAGAGAAGGAAATCCTGGCCATTCAGGCTCCGGATCGGCTTACATTTTGCGAGGCTAAAGACTTGGTCCTAGCATACCTGGTGCTGCTTGGGACATCTCGTGGTCTCAATTATTAAAAAAAAGGCACCCTCTGCTCCTGGCCCCACCAGGCATACAAACACAGTTGTTTCTGTGCCCATTCAGTACCCTTCTGTGGCTTCTACCCACTCTGGGCACTCCCAAACAGTTTACACCCAGCCTTGTGTAAAACTAGGGTACCCCTCCTCCCCCAGTGTGACTCTGAGCCAATTACAGAGAGCCAGAGTGACTCAGGGCCAACTACAGAGCTGCGGGGGCTCATCTCCTCCCATTTCCCATTCACTTTTCTTTTTACAGGATACCTTTCTGGGAACATACCCCTGCCCCCCATCTTGCAGTAAAGGGTTTTGTAACCCCACCACCATGGGATAGGTGCCTAGCAAGAGGATACACCATTTACACCAGGCATGATGTGTCTGTTCTTGTCTTTGCTTGAAATAGGTACCTGATTTAAGTGAGTAGCAGTGCAACTGCTCCTGGATAGGTGTCATAAATGTGGATCAGTTTAGCATCACTGCGCAAGAACCACTTCATTTACCTGTCTTGATCTATCCCTGTGCTCTCTGGATGCACATCTTTATTTTGGGTAGAAGTTGGTAGATGACCTCCATAGTAGTGATCACTTTCTCATTCAAATATCATTTTCTGGAAGGCTGCCATCTAAGAAAACCCCCCAGTGATGTTTGTTGTGGGTGCATTGGTCTGCATTTCAGGAAATGACTGACTTCTCTCTCCCAGTCAAGGAGTTTGTCAGTGCATGAGGCCGTTGAGTTCTTCTCACGCAACCACATCATTGTGGGCTTAACTACTATTCCCAGAATGTCTGGCCATTTTGCAGGCTAGCCACTTGCATGGTGTTCAGCCAAGTGTGAGACAGCCCTCAAATAGAAGTAATATGCCTACATGCACTATAAGCACTTCCAAATGATTTGACTGTTACTGAATTTTGTCAAGCTAGAACTAAGTTCTGGTATGTTTTGAACCATACCCACCTCTTACTGGTGGGCATACGTGTTTTCACTTAACAGGAAAAGCCCTCTAGCAGTGGTGTAGAAGAGTCAAAAGGGTTTGAGGTAAGTTTTTGCAGGACCCCCTCCCATTCTTCAGGAGAATGGGAACTCAATTTCGAACCCTGGGTCTGTGGCAGTCTGACAGCTTTTACTGCATTTTCTAGCCTGGACATCCCCTGGCTTGTATCTGCCCAATCTCCCAATCTCTCCAAACTCCTGTGGTTGCAAGTTGAGGGAGAAATGGCTTAATGTTAGACTAGCCATTTTCCTGGATAGAGGAGGCTACCTGTCTTCTGCACAGTGTGGCTTCTGCAAGTTCCACTCCACTCTTGATGCTCTGCTTGACTTGAAAATGTCATCTGTGAGGCCTTCCTTTTTAGACAGCACTATTTTTTTTTTCCGATTTGGAGAAGACCCATGATACCGCATAGTGATAGTATCATGGAGACTCTCCACAGGATAGGGTCAAGGGGACGCCTCCTAATATTTATTTCTGAGTTTTGTGAGTTCATAGATTCTGTATATGGGTTGGTGGAACATCCTCTGGCTCAATGGAGCAGGAAGAGGGTGTCCCTCAGGGAAGCATCCTCAGTATCACTCTTTGCCTATAGAATCAACAGTATAGCCTCGGTGCTGCTGGAAGATGTTAACACTACACTATGCAGACTACCTTCCAATCTCTTTTAGTGCAACCCAGATGTCAACTCTGGAGCATCAACTCCAAAGGGCATTTAACCATATCTCTTGCTATCTAGAAGCACACAGGATTTGGGTTTCCTTGGCCATGACTAAGGTGGTGCACTTGAGCTGCCATCCACAGCTCCAATCCAACCCAGACTTGTTCCCTAATGGAGTTTGCCTGGAAGTGGTCGATTCATCCCATTTCCCTGGTCTTGATTTCAACTGATGACTTACCGGGAAGGCTCATATTTGCAGCCTTAGGGTCTCTTGTACATGCTTCATGGACATTCTTTGTTCTGCAATACAGCCGAGCAGGTATTGCAGAAGGTGTACTTGATCCACCATACCAGCAACCGGTACTTTCGGCACACACCCTATTGAAAGCTTACTTGTCAATGCTGGGGCTATGATACTTGCTCTGTGCCAGGCACAATACATTATGTGCTTGCTCGTTGCATCCCTCAATTTCCCTTTGAGTTTAGGGCAAGGAAACTTCTTTGAGAGTGAGTGTAGCTTTAAGGCTGATGATGCCTCTGATTCTGCTCAGGACACTAGCCTGGAGGGTACCACCTTTGACTATTTGTCACCATGCCTCTGCTCCCAAAGTTTCCTCAGTGCTGGGAATATTATGTTAGGCCTTTTTGGGCCATACTTCATTGTTGTGGCAGATCGGTGTCAGTGTATATGGATGGCTCCAAATTCCAGGAGGGTGTCAGTTTCCTCACTTTATCTCCTCTGTTTGAAGTCAGTGGCCCACTACGTCTTTATGGCCAAGCTGGTACTAGATATAATGAATTGTGCTGGTTTGGAGTGGATTATGATCTTTAGTGATTCACAAAGCACCCTGAGTGCTCTCCGGGCATTGGAATCTCCACATCCATTGATTTGCAGTATCTGTGATATCATGGTTTCTGCTAGCCAAGCAGATGTCGAGATTATCTTCTGCTGGGTTCCTAGACATGTGAGAATTGCCAGGATTGAGGGTGCCAGAGTCTATGAGGACTGGGTAACCAAACTAGCGTTTCACTCCTCCTCACACCGATAACATGGTAGGAATATGGGCATCCCAGTGTGCTTCTTAGCAAAGAAGATGGGAGATGGCCGACAGGAACTTAAAGTTGTGTGCTATTACAGTATTCCCTTTGACCCTCCCCCTCCCCAATGCCACAACAGCTTCAGGTTGCCCTCTGTCTTCTCTGAATTGGACACATCTCCATATTTGATGGAGGGCTCATCTGTACCTCATTGTGGCCCCCTGACTGTTAGGCACATTCTTGTTGAATATCCCAGTCTAGGTGATCTTCGTGCATGTTACTTGTCCTGGTACCTGGACAAGTGGGTTTGATACTGCTTGTCGATTGTATTCGAGACAGATTCATGTACAGAGACTTGCAAACTAGGTATATGACTTTTTGGAGGAGGGTGGCCTTCTCCACTTTATTTGACTGTTGTAGGTCGCATGTTACTGCGCCGGGAGACGGCGGGCCTACCCCTGATGCTGGACACATTTCCTTTTTGATTTTTTGCTTGTTGTTTTTTTTTATCTAGCCTAGTAGGAGGCTGTAGTGTGATTACAGAGAGTTTTGTCCTAATAGGGAGTTGCCAAATGGGCTCTCATAATTAAAAAAAAACCCCACACCTTTCCACACTTGCTCTCCTATCCACAAAACTGCCTGGTCCACTTTTGGCCTCCTATGAGCCTTATAGTGTGTCGGTCACTACCTGCTGGGAGGGCTGAAAGCTTGCTGACTAGGGCAAGTGTTAGTCATAGGGCGTGTTGGACTGTCAACTCTGCTGACCTTTCTCCAATGCACATATAAAGTCGCTGGTTTAAAGTTACAGGACATTTTTGCCAAAATGGTGGTCAAGGCTGGCAAAGCCTAGCAATTTTGGACTGAGACCAATTATGTGTAAATGATCATATTCTGGAATTTCTGGTGCTATGGAGACTTTTCTCTTAACATCCCCACTCACAGGGAGGTCATACTATCTACTTAATATGAGGCACACTTTTTTCTCTATTCTTTATGGTGAAAATAGAAATTGTTAGTGGGTGACTGCAGGTGCATGGAGATCCATCTTCAAGGTTGGCTCCCCTGGTCTCGGAGAGGATTAGAAAATTGAGGCACCCCTTAGATCAGAGACTGACTGTGACAGCGAATACTTTGAATGGGATCTGTGACGCCTTGGGGGGGGGGGTGCACACAGGTCCCCTTTGAGATGGACATGGATTCAGAGGTGATCCAGCCCCAGATGGCAAGATCTTAAATGGGGTTTTACCCCATTAAAGGTAATGTGTTACCTGAGAGGGCTTAGTTGGAAATAAGTGCAGCCAAAAATGTAAGCAGACTAAGAAATGCATTAAGCAAACTCAATTAAATCATGCAGGGTTGCACACACAAGACATCCTGAAACAAAAGGTTACAATTAACTTCATTTTAGAATTGAAGGAGAGAGGTAGACATTTTTTTACAATTTATATTTGCCCATTTCAATGCTGCATCCCCTCTGTTTGAAGTCAGCGGGGCTCTAACAGGTGCTGCATCTGTCTTTACTGATGAGCTGGTTGCAATACACCACTGAGTTTGGGAGATAATGTGTCATGCCCAGTTCTGTGACTGGATTCTGACCTTTAGTGACTTATAAAGCGCCTTGAGTGCTCTTGGGACATTGGAATCTCCACAACCCCTGGTTCACAGTATCTGTGATGCCACGTTTGCCGCAAGCTGGGTAAATGTCAAGATTATCTTTGCTGAGCATGTTTTCTTCTTTCTCTTTAGCTTATTTTATTTATTGTTTTCTTGCTTTTTGGGGGGGTATCATTGTTATTTGGTGTTTTTATGTTTGTTTTTTTTTACATAGCCTAGTATTGATTGGGCTGTAGTGTGATTATAGTGACTTTTGCCCTGGCAGGTAGTCACAGATGGGCTCTAAATTTTAAAAAATTACAAAATTGGATATTCACATAGCAGCATATTTAAGAATCTAAAATTAAATGTGATCTTAAGGTTTAAAGTGATCTTCAAAATCAAGATCGTGCCCATCTCACTGTTGGTAGTTTTTTTATTAATAGAAGTTGGGGAAGGAACTTTGAAAATGGTGAATTATATCTAAATTCGGGAAGGAACCACTTTCTTAAGGACCAACACCCATATTCGATGGGTAAACATGAAAAATTTATCTTGTCCATAGTACATTATGATCTAAGCAATAAATGTAAATACCAGAGCTGGTCATTGTGGCAATGAGTTGCGACTTTGTCGCACTTTAAATTTCAAAGTTGCAAATGTTTTGAAAAAGTTGGACGAAGCAAAGTAACACCTCCAATTTTCTGCCACTTTGAACAGTAATAAAGACAACTTTTTTTGAAAGAAATAGCACGTGTTTTTTGCCTTATAAAAGCATGTTTCTGTTATCGCACTAAGGTTTACTTTGTAATTTAGCGGCGTTGCACTGGGGAAAAAGTTGGTCACAATTTTACTGACCTTGAACAGGAACAAAGACGACTTTTAAAAAAAGAAATTTCTATTCAGCATGGCCGGAGACGTCTTCAAGGCAAAGAGGTCCTCCCTGGATGAGGTCAACTTTGAGGAGCTTGTGTTCTCAAAGGGAACATGGACCTCCTGGAGGAGAAGATGGGCCAGGATGACATGGATGAGGAGGAGGAGGAGGAGGATGACCTGTAGATATTAGTTTAGGCTGTGTTTTAACTAAAAAATTTTAAAAAAATAATAAATGTGTTTTCTGCCTTATAAAAGCATGTTTCTGTTACCTCACTTAAAGTTTAATTTAGCGGCCCCGTTAGGGGCGTGGCATTTGCCTTCCTGGCCACCATGCTGACGGGACTCAGCACCCCGTCCGGCCCCAACTTAGCCTCTTCTCATTCCTTCAGACAGCTTGTGTTTCTCCCTCTACTTCCTCACTTCTCCTACAACCTCACAACTTTTTCTGGTCAGCCTCTATTTTCACAGGGTAGATGCTGACCTTGTTCTCAGCCAACTATCCTGGATCGGGCCTGAGGGGGAAAGGGACAATGTTCCCTAACCCCTGAGCTCCGGTTTGGGATGGTGAATTTTTAACAACTTGCTTCATCTCCACCCATACCTTTCTCACATCCGCTTTCCTTCTCACTTCACACTCTAAATTTTACGATGTGCCCAAGGTGGAGCCGCCATGCTGAAGGGCTGCCAGGTCACCAGGTGGGAGAGGTGGCCTTAAATGGTGGCACCTGGATCTGCCAGCCCTGTAAAAAAAATAGGGTTCACCATGTCCAATGATGAGAAAAACAAATATCTCCCCTCAATTTCCCCATATCCACCGTCGGAGCCACCCTCAGGCAGTTCCACAGATAAAAATGGAGGTTCCCCCCTCATGTGCTCTCGCAGGGGACCCTACCTCTAAATTTCTCTTAACTGGAGAGGAAGCTTACTCCGGGAGTCCCCTACCGGTTTAGGGGACTCCCCCTCACCCCCTGGTCTGGAGGTGCCACTCTTTCCAGCAGCAGTCCCCCCTTTACTTTCCAAGGGGACTTCCAAGAAAGCCATCAGGCAGCCCATACCCGACTGCTCCCCATTGAAGCGACTCGGTAGAGTAAACCCCCTTAGCGGGGAGAGGGAAGCCAGGCCCCATCGGTCGCTTCCCTCAAAAGACCTGCTGGCTAGAATGTTAAAGCTAGCTGGGGTCAAGGCCTCTGCCTCCCCAGACTCGACTTGACATCACTGCCAATGGGACCTGTGATGTCCTGGGGGGTGAGCCCCCCTCCCTCTGAGATAGACATGGTCCTTGAGGCAACCCAGCCTCAGACAGTAGGGGCTTCCATGGGGGGGAATCTTAGCTCAGTGCAGAGCACTGAACTCTAGTCCACCCCTATGCAAGGTCCTCCTCAACTGGCTTGGGTTTCCAAGGCAGTACAAGGAGGGGAGGGATCTCCTCCTCCATCTGGTGCACCTGCGACTGCCAGGGTATTCTACATCTCGGAGAAAGACCTTGTTGAGGTTGGTTCATCTGGCCTGGGGGCTCCTGCTGGTGGAGGGGTAAAGCAGGTTTATTCCCCACCCTCCTCTCCTAACAAGAAAAAGGTTAAAAAACTCGGGGCTCCTCTTCATCCTTTAGGACTGCGGGGATGGATGGGTCTGTTGCCACTTTGGTAGGCGACCAATCCAAGATTGGCACATCCGGCCCCTCTGCCCCCCTGGATGCAGAGTCCCTGACTAAGACCAAAAGTGCTAGTGTGCGGAGTGGAGCCTCGATGACATCGTGGCCCCCTAATTCAGAGGTTACTTGGCGTTTAGAGCCCGCTGGCTTCAAACGCTTCCTCATTATTCGCTCCACTGATGGCACCCCTCTGAGTTGGCCATGATTAGTGCCCTAAAGACACTCTATGGCACGCCTGTGAGTATGATGTTGCATTCTACCATGAACTTAGTGAAAGTAGTAGTTTATGCGAAGGAACTCATGGACTACTCCATAGAGGACATCACCTTAGAGCTAGCCGACCATGGGGCGGTCAAGGTCGAAAGTGTGATGAGAAAACGGAGGGGCCTCGAGACCCACCTCTACACTTTGTCACGTTCGACTGTTACAAGCTCCCTGAGTTGGTGCGTGCTCGTTGGTATTGCTACCGCGTGAAGGCATTTGTGCCACTGCTGTGGAGGTGCTATTACTGCCACTGCTTCGGCCATACTAATCGCTCTTGTCGATGTGCAAAGGCGGGGGTTACCCAAAACCTGTGTAAGTTGCTCCAAGGCCACACACAATAAGTCCAGATCGTGTGTGGCCATCCTCACACCGACTACATGGCAGGAATACGGGCAGCTATCGGGGCTGCTTAGCAAAGAAGTTTGGAGATGGTTGAAGGAAACTTAAAGTTGCGTGCCATTGTTCCGCGACTGTTCCCATGAACCTACCCTCAATGCCACGAAAGCTTCAGGTTTCTTTCTGTTGTCTCTGAATCGGGCACACCCGTGTAACGCGCATTGCCATTTGATGGAGCGCTCACCTGCACCCTATTGTGACGACTCCATCAACGCCAGACTGATTGGTACATTCTTGTCAAATGTCCCAGTGTGGGTGATCTCGCGCACTTTTCCTGTCCCGGTACCGGGATGGGCAGGGTCGCTACCACCTGCCACTTGTACTCAGGACGGATTCGTGCACACCGACCTGTGGACTTTTAGAGTTCTCCCGTTGACGGAGCTCGCTTTCTATTTTTTCAATTTGTTTTTTTTTTTGCGTTTAATATAGCCTAGATTTAGGCTAAAGTTGAGTACAGCAACTTATGCCCTAGAAGCCAGTCGCCAGATGAGATATTTAGAAAAAAAAAAATGTATGTAGCCAAGTGTGTCAATTGCGGAGAGCTGCACCCCGCTTCTTCGAAGCAATGTGGTGCGTATCTCATTGAGAAGGAAATCCTGGCCTTTCATTTCGCGAGGCTTAGGACTTGGTCTTGGCGTGCCCTGTGCTCCCTGGGACGTCCTATACCTCAATCTTGAAAAAGACACCCTGTGTTTCTGGCCCTTCCAGGCCTACGAGTAGGTCTTTCTACCCACCCCGGGTGCTTCCTTGGTCAAGCTGGCAGCACAAAGGGTCCACGCCCAGCCCCTGTGAAACGGCCACGTGCCTCCATTGAGTCGTTAGACTCACAGGAGGCATCACCTCTGAAGTTGGTCGCCAGGCCATCTTCCGGGGTTCTTTCAGGCAGTAGTTGTGCAGCTGCACCTTAATAGGAGGTATACTGTTATTTCCACGTACATTCCACCGTCAGCCGACTTCGATGCCGGGGAATTCCACCGCGTTGTGGTACGGTTGCCGAGGTCCTTTCTCTTGTTCAGAGATCTAAACGGTAGACACCTCCTCTGGGGAGACTACTCTATTAATTCCCCGGTGTCAAGTCCTTTGCCGACCTGATCGACGAGCTTGAGATGGGTGTCCTAAATGTGGATGAGTTTACACATCACTGCCCGAGAACCGCTTCATTTTCCTTCCTTGATCTATCTTTGTGCTCTCCGGATGCACAGCCTGATTTTGATTGGAGGGGTGGTCGAGGACCTCCATGTTAAGTGATCACTTTCCCATTCAAATATCATTTTCTGGGCCGCTGCTGCCCCAGAGCCCGACCCGGTGATGCTTGGTGCAGGCACGGTGGTCTGCATTTTAGGAAATGACTGAATTCTCTATCTCAGTTGAGGAGTTTAGGTCGGTAAATGAGTCTGTTGAGTTCTCCGGCAGCCTTATCCCTGCGGGCCTAGCTACTATTTCTAGAAGGTCTGGCCGTTTTGCACGTCGACCACTCCCGTGGTGACCAGCTGAGTGTGAGACGGCCCTCAAGCACAAGAGCTATGCCTAGATGCGCTATAAGCGCCGCCCGAACGATTTCACTGTCGGTGAATTTCGTCGGGCTAGGTCTATGTTCCGGTATATTTCGAAACACGCCCGCCGCACTTCTTGGCGGGCATACGTGTCTTCACTTAACAGGAAGACCCCTCTAGCAGAGGTGTGGAGGCGAGGTGAAAGGATTCGGGACATGTTATCACAGGACCCCCCTCCCGTTCTCCAGGAGAATGGGACTACAATCTCGGACCCCGCGTCCGTGGCGGAATCTTTCGCGACCGCTTTCTCCGCATTCTCTAGCCGGGACGCTACGCCGTCGGCATTCAATGCACTTCGTGATGTCGCGGAAGCCGCCGGCTGGACTTTAGCTCAAGAGGCGGAGAACCATTCAATGAGTTGCCTTCCGCTCTTGCTTCGTGCGCGCACACCGCCCATGGTCCAGACGATGTCCGGTACGCCATGCTTCGGTACCTGGGTGAGCGAGGCATGGCCTTTCTGTTAGATTTGTTCAGCAGGATTTCGGTAGAGGGTCTCCTCCGGGATTCCTGGCGAATCGCTACTGTGCTTGCCTTTCGCAACCTGAGAGAGATCACTACTCCGGCTGGTTTCAGCCGAATCTCTCAAACCTCTTGCGTGTGCAAGTTGATGGAGAAATTGGTAAATGTTAGATTATGTGTACCGTCAATCGAAGATCTCGGGTGACTTTGACGAATACCGGAGGCTAGCCAGGAGAGTGAAGTCCAGTATAAGGGCGGCTAAACGGTCTGAGGAACTCCGAGTGGCGAGACTCTGTAAAGAGAATCCCAAGGAGTTTTTTGGATATGTGAACAGCCGTAAACCAATCCGTCGAACGATTGGCCCTTTGAGGAATGAGGAGGGGACATTAAAGCATTCAGATGCAGAAAATGCTAACCTCCTCAACGACTACTTCTCTTCAATGTTTACTGAAGAGTGTGGTCCCATTCCCCAGCCCACGGATTCCTACTCGGGGGGAAAAGCTGGAGGCAATGGACTTCACCGAAGGAGAAATAAAGAAAAAGATCGCTGACCTAAAGACGAATAAGTCCCCTGGACCGGACGGGTTTCTACCTAAAGTGTTGAAGGTAGTGTGCGATGAAGTATCACGACATCTGTGCGCTATCTTTAACATGTCAATCCGGACCAAATGCGTTCCTAGAGACTGGCGTGAGGAGGAGGTGACTCCTATCTTCAAGAAAGGAGACCGTAACCAACCGTCGAACTACCGACCTATCAGTCTGACTTCGATAGTCGGTAAACTCATGGAAAGCATCATGGTGGACAAAATGACGTCGTATTTAGAGTCAAACCTGCTACTGAGGAGTTCCCAGCACGGCTTCCGAAGGCAACGGTCATGCCTGACGAACCTTGTGGAATTCTTCCACTTCGTTTTCAGTGAGCACGATCGGGACAAGGCGGTGGATGTGGTCAACCTAGACTTTCAGAAAGCCTTTGATAAGGTACCACACCGCCGCCTTCTCCGGAAAGTGCGAGCGCTAGGCATAGACGGAAAGGTAGCCGGCTGGATCGAGAACTGGCTAAGTGGCAGACGGCAATGGGTGGTGGTGAATGGACAGTCTTCTGAGTGGGTGCCCGTTACTAGCGGGGTGCCTCAAGGTTCTGCCCTGGGACCACTACTATTCATCATCTACGTCAACGACATGGACGGTGACATGGTTGCCAAGATTTCCTAATTTGCCGACGATACCAAGCTTGGTATGAACGTTGCAAAGGAGGGAAATACTGCCCGCCTGCAGGAAGATCTTGGGAAGATTGGGGAGTGGTCGGACACGTGGCAGATGCCTTTTAACGTGGGCAAATGCAAAGTGATGCATATCGGCCACAGAAACCCCCAATCTCAGTATATCCTTAAGGGCACTGCTCTTGAATCGAGTGACACTGAGAAGGACTTGGGTGTAACAATCACTAGTGACCTCAAGTTCTCGAAACAGTGCATTGAGGCGGAGAAAAAGGCCCAAAGGATGCTAGGCTATATTAAGCGCCAGTTTGGTTATCGGAACCAGGAGATTGTACTGTGCCTGTACAACTCACTTGTCCGACTGCCCCTAGAGTATGCCGTACAATTTTGGAGTCCTTCATTGCGAAAGGACATCGCGAGATTGGAATGCGTACAAGCCAGGGCAACCAAGCTGATTCCCTCTATCCGACATAAAAGTTATGAGGATAGACTAAGGGAATTAGATCTGTTCTAGCTGGAAACCCGTAGACTGCGTGGTCAGCTCATCGAAGTTTTCAAAATACTTTGAGGGTTCGACAATGTTGACTACCGGGATATTTTCACACTGAGTGAGAACAGAACGCGCAATCACGGCTTCAAACTTGAACTGAAGCGTTACAACCACAATCTGTGTGGACATTTTTTCACTTACAGTATCTGCGGTATGTGGAACGCACTTCCAGTGGAAGTTGTCAACGGTGAATCTGTTGACCAGTTCAAGTCAAGACTAGACAAAGTCTTGAAAAGTGGCCGTTTAGGGACATAAAGCATTTGAGCAGAGGTGTGCCCGCTCGATTGCAAGTCCAATGGTACCCTCTTTGAATGGACCGTAAGGTCTCCTAGGGTACCTTCTTTCCTTGTTGTTACTCCTTGTTGTTGTTATTAGCCTTTTTTCTGGACAGTGGAGACCATCTGTCTACTGCACAGTGCGGCTTCCGCAAGTTCCACTCCACGTCGGACTGCTCCGACTGGAAAATGCCGTCTGTGAGGCCTTCCTTCGTAGACAGCACGACGCCACGGTGTTTTTCGATCTGGGGAAGGCCTATGATACTGCATGGTGAGACTGTATCATGGAGACACTCCACATGATGGGGGCGAAGGGACGCCTCCCAATCTTTATATCTGAATTTTTGCGAGAATATTCATTCCGTGTTCGAGTAGGGGCAGCCCTCTCTGGCCTAATGGAACAGGAAGAGGGTGTCCCGTAGGGAAGTGTCCTCAATGTCGCACTCTTTGCCCAGAGCATCAACGGCATCACCTTGGTGCTGCTGGAAGATGTTCTCGCTACGCTCTACGTGGGTGACCTTTCGATCTCTTTTGGCGCGGCCCAGATGCCAACTCTGGAGCGTCGACTCCAACAGGCATTGAACCGCGTCTATCGCTATGCCGAAGCGCATATGTTTCGATTTTCCTTTGCCAAGACTAAGGTGGTGCACTTCTGCCGCCATCCACGGCTCCACCCTGACCCAGACTTGTTTCTTCATCGTGTACGCCTGTAAGTGTTTGAATCGCACCTTTTCCTTTGTCTTGTTGTATTTGACCGACGCCTTACCTGGGAGGCTCATATTCGCAGCCTTAGGGTCTCTTGTACCCTCGCCATGGATATTCTTCGTTCCGTGACGTTCACCTTTGTTCGTTCGAAGCTCGTCTACGGATTCGAGTTTTATGCATCTGCAGCTGAGCGTGTATTGCGAAAGGTGGACTCGATCCACCACACCAGCCTTCGCCTGGCGACCGGTGCCTTCCGCACTTCCCCCATTGAGAGCCTTCTAATCGATGCTGTGGAGATGCCTATTCACCTGTATGCGCGAGCCCGGGGCTTTTGTCAGTCGCCAACAGCTCTCTCTGCATCCGCAGCTGATTTGACGGCGACTTGCCGCCGAGAGACTGCAGTCATACCCTAACTTCTTTGAGAGCTAGGTATAGCTCTCGGGCCGGTGGCGCCCCTGTTTCTGCCCAGGACGCCAGCCACCCTGGAGGGTACCGTATTTGTCGCCACGCCTATGCTCCCAAAACTTAAAAAGCGCCAGGAGTATTGCGTTCGACCTTTTTGGCGCACCACACCTCGTGTCACTCTTGAACGGTGCTAGTGTATACAGATGGCTCCAAGTCCTAATAGGGGGTCGCCTTCCACGCCGTATCCCCTCTGTTTGAAGTTGGCGGGGCTCTGCCAGGCGCTACGTCTGTTTTCACGGCCGAGCTGGTGGAAATGCACCACTTGGTACAGGAGCTTACGCGACGTGTCCAGTTCTGAGACCGGATTGTGCTCTATAGCGTCTCAAAATGCGCCCTGAGTGCTCCCCGATCATTGGAATCTTCGCACCCTCTGGTTCGCGATATCCCTGATGCCACGATTTTGGCAAGCTGGGCGGATGTCGTGATTATCTTCTGCTGGATTCCTGGACATCTAGGAATTGCGGGGAATGAGGGCGCCAATGAGTCCGCGAGGACTCGGCGACCGGACCAGCGTTTCTCTCTTCCTCACACCGACTACATGGCAGCTCTTCGGGCCGCTTGGCAAAGAAGATGAGAAACGTCGTAGGGAACTTAAAGTTGCGTGCCATTGCGCCGCGACTGTTCCCATGAATCGACCCCAAGGCTGTAAGGGCTTCAGGTTGCTTTCTGTCGTCTCCGAATTGGACACACTCGCGGGCCGCACCGCGATGGAAAGATCGCCAGCGCCCTACTGTGAAGACTCCCTTGTCCCCCAGACTCTTCGCCATATTCTTGTTGAATGTCCCAGTCTTGGTGATTTCCGTGCTCGTTACCTGTCCCGTTACCGGGATTGGTGGGGTCGCTACCGCTACTCCCTTGTACTCGGGAGTAGTTCGTGCACATTGACTGGTGGACTTTATTGACTTTTTGTGGGAGGCCGGCCTTCTTCCCTTTATTTAACTAGCTCCACTGATGCCAAAGCTTGCTTCCTGCTTATTGCCTTTTTCTTTTATTATTTTTATTGTTTTTTTTTCCATCTTATTTTAAGGATCCCTACTATTAGGCAGTGTTGAATACGACGACTAATGCCCAAGTAGGCAGTCACCAGATGAGCTCTGAAAATTAATAAAAAAACAATTTTTTTTTAATTTAGCGGAGTCACACCGGGAGGGGGGCTAGTTGCAGTCGCAAGCCACACTGGGGAGCCCAAAATAGTTGCAATGTCAGTCACACCCAGCTCTGGTAAATATACATGTATCATATATTATATAATATAGGTACATGTTATTATGCAATGAAATTGTTTACTTTTTCAACAAAGGGTATCCTGATTGTGAGAATAGACCTTAAAAGAGGGCAATAAATATGAATGCTTTTGCATGTGTCTTGGCCTTGACCAAATCTCTTTGCATTATATGGCTATGTTTATAGACTTGCATGGATGTATGGTAATGCATTGGTCTGCATACATCCTGGGTCATATATATGACTTGAATTTTCATATACGATATTTTTGTACTTAATTTTGCTCTGGACTGTGATTTTATGGTGCATACATAATATATAGGAAATGTATTTGAAAATATTTTTATATAAAACTTATAATTTTCAGGTTAGTGTTGAAATTAAATCGCCAAACAATTCTGACTTCATAGCTAATTTTGATTTATGGCACTATATCCGGCCCGAAGACTGTTCTTATAAAGTATTCGCTACCAAAGTAAGTATGAATTACAGTAAACCCTCAATATAATGAACTATATAGGGCGGGGGGCGTTCGTTAAACCCGATGGGCGTTAAAAGCAATGGAAATAATTAACCAAGTTCATTATGGATATGTAATATGTATATAATTACTAATAAAGTTAAGTGAACTACACAACATAGTATTGATACGAACCTTGCACTGTAGGAGACATGCGACATACCAACACACACTCAGGCTGGTTGTAACGCTTGCCTGTTAAACCCGATGGAGTTCGACCAGGAAATTTGGTTCGTTATATCCGAAATTCGTTATATCGAGGGTTTACTGTATATCTTTCTTTTTATAAGACGGGGAAATCTTATTTTGGTTTCTCATTCTTCTATATAAACAAACCTATTTTGGCTTTCTTTCTCAGTTAAAATAAAAAGATCTCCATTTAAATTATGCATTCAGCATTTCTATTTGGTTTTATGGTAGCCTTGGGTTATGGGCCTTGTTGAATGGAAACTGCTTCCAATTACAGGTTTGGTAATCACTAGATGGACTCCCAATTTGGGTCATCTTCACATACTGGTTTAGCATCCCCCTTCTGCAGTTGCCAATGTGTCTCATTTCATCCATGGTTGATCTTGATGGTACCTATGCCAATCTGCCTTAAACATTTTGAGTTTTGGGCTATGTGAAACTCCCTCAAATTAGGTTGGTGATGCCCAGGATGCTACCCTGGAGAATACCACTGCTGAATATTTTTTGCTGCACCTTTTCTCCATAAACCTACAACACTGGGAATGCTGCATTCATATTTATTGGGGCATTGAATCTTGCTGAGGCCATCCATCCTTGCCAGTACTCTACACAGATGACTCTAACTTAGAGAGGGGTGTTTGTTTCTATGCCATATCTCCTACCATTTGAGGTTGGTGGGGGCCTTTCTTGGGACTTCATTCACCTTCATGGTTGAGCTGGTAGCAATATATTGCTAGATACTCTGAGTACTCTTGAGGCATTGGAATCTCCACACCCTCTTTGTAGGCAGTATCCATGATGCCATGACTACTACATGATGGTTGGATGTTGAGATCATATTCTTTCCCACCCTACAGTGGGTTACCCTGGATAGACTGTACACCTGGTAACTGGAGAAGCAGTTAGAGATGGGGGATTACTGTATAGGCTTACATCTGGTATACAGAGGAACTGCATATGTTTATGGCCCTATTGAAAATATGGAAGCCATAGCTAATCAAGCTGAATTGAATTATGGCAATAGCTAAGGGGAAAGCTGGTGGATTCCCATTTTCTCTCTTTGCACCCACTTTTGTATCCAACTATCCTTTATCTTCTCTAGGTTTAAGGACCTGACCAGCAACCTCCCTCATGTTGGGTCAGAAAAGAGAGGTTGCCCAACAGGCAAGACCTTTTTTTTTAAACTCTAGCCACCCTAAGGGGCAAGAGAAAACAAAGTTGAAGAGTGGTTAGTTATTCCCAAGTGGAAATGACACAACCCCCTGAATGCAATTGTGTAGTGTGACCTTGCAGCCTGTTTTACTTAATAACTGGAGGGAGCTGCACATCCTCCAGGCCTGAGTGCAAATTAGGGAATCCCTGTCACTAGGTTGACTTGAATACTGATGGGGCCTGGGAATGTTTGTGCTCTTTCTCAGCGCTACTTTATCTTTATTTATTAGTATTATTATCATTAGTTATTGTTATTATTACTATTGTTATCATTTAGTATAATTTTTATATTATTTATTAGTATTTTTATATTTATTGTTATGAAATAAATCCAACACACCGTAAAAAAAGAGAGAACGCAATATTGGAGGGAGGGGAATAGTTATTTTATACTTTAAAAAAATCTGTGCTGGGGTGTGATTTGAACCAAGCACACTGAGGCAGTGAGCACCGCTTTGATCTAATAAAAGTGAGCCTTTAACCACTCTGCTACATGGAAGACCAAAAAATCTTCCGAATAGACAAGCTTTTAAGGCATGCCTCACAAGCTCGATCGGGACTGTGAAATAGAGAAATTAATTGTGAATTCAAAGGACAAAGGGGAAATTGAGTTAAATACGTGGTGAATACACAATGTATATCTCTCATGAGTGTGAGAGAATAATGAAATAATTCCAACATACCACAAGAAAGAGAAATGGAATAATTGTTTCTTCAAAAAAATCTGAGCTGGGGTGTGATTCGGCAGTGGGCTTGGTTTGAATCCATTTTCTCTTTCTTTCCATGTGTTGGATTTATTTGTATTATGTATTATATTTATTATTGGTATTATTCTTAGTATGTTATTATTACTTAATAATAATTATTATTATTATTTACTATAATCATTACAGCTATCCCCTCAACCTTTTGTACCAGGAGGAGTGTTTCCACCTGGACAGAGTTTGATCCGGTAGTCATGGTGCCTTGGTAGACTGCATGCCATCCTGAGATCACCTAGTACCAGGGTATGATAATAGGTCGTCACCCACCCTACTCCTTAGTGGACCCACTTATCTCTATTTCTCTTTATTACATGCCCACCTACAAGACCCCCTCCTTCACCAAGTCGTTAGACTCAGGGGAGGCAACACCCGTGAAGTTGGCCATGAGTCGATCTTCCGGGGTTTCTCAAGCTGCCTCCTGAAACGAGGACAGCACTAAAGAAGTTTCGGCTCCTACGCCTACACCGAGTGCTAGGCTGGGTGACTCAAAGGCGGTTGATCCTCCAAAGGAGGAACCCCTCCTACCTAAGGTTTTGAGGCAGAGGGAGGAAAAGTCTAGCATAGCGAGCCAAACCTCTCCCGATAAGTCCTAGAAGGCGAAAGGCCTTGTCCAGCCAACTGCGCCCGGAGTTTTGCCTCTTTGCCTCTGGGGAGCGTATGGCCATTCCCGTGAGTGCCTTCTCTTCGAAGAGGGCCCCCGCATCTCCTCAGAGCTAGGCCTGGAGGGCATATTTCGTCAATGGAATTGCCTCTCATTACGGGCGACCTGGGAAGTACTGCGGAGGCTCGTCTTGTCCCGTTTTCCCTTAGCTATCTTTTTGTAGAAGACTATGCTAGGCGCGTGCCTCCTGCCCACCCTCGTGGGGTATAAGGGTTTTACGACCCCACTAACACGAGATGGAAAGCGGGCAGGAGGATGCACGATTTACACCCTACATGATGTCTCCGTTCTTCTCTTTGCTTTAGATATCTCCTTTCAGGCAGTAGCTGTGCAGCTGCACCTGGATCGGAGGACCTAGCTCCTATTCGTAGATCGTCTGGCCGTTTTGCAGGCCGACCGCTTTCTTGGTGGTCAGCCGAGTGTGAGGCTGACCATGCGCTATAAGCGCCGCCCGAAAGACTTCAATGTCGGTGAATTTCGTCGAGCTAGGACTAGGTTCCGCAATGCTTCGAAGCACGCCCGCCGCTCTTCTTGGCCGTCATGTGTGTCTTCATTTAACGGGAAGACCCCCATCTAGCAGAGGTGTGAAAGCGAGTCAAAAGGATTTAGGGCAAGTTCTCGCAGGACTTGCCTCCCTTTCTCCAGGAGATTGGGATCACAATCTCGAACCTTGTATCTGTGGCCGAGTCCTTCGCCACCGCATTTTTGAGCTGGGATACTGCTCTGCCAGCATTTAATATCGGGTGTGGAAGGCCGCCGACTGGACTTTACTTTCAAAGGCGGAGAACTCTTCATTGACAGGTTTACTTTGAGTGAGTTGCGTTCCACTCTCGCATCGTGAACGAACACCGCATAGAACATTGGCGAATCGCTAGTGTTCGTTTTTTGCAAACCAGGGAAAGATCACTATCCCACTGATATTCGCCCAATTCTAATCTCCTGCATGTGCAAGTTGATGGAAAAATTGGTAAATGTTAGATTAGCTTTTTTCCCTGGCCTGCGGAGTCCATCTGTCTTCTGCGCAGTACGGCTTTTTACAAGTTCCACTCCATATCGGATGCTCCGCTCTGACTAGAAAATCACGTCTGCGAGGCCTATTCTACCACATGCCGATAGGGTATCATGGAGACTCTCCACGTGATGGGGAAGAGGGGACGTGCCCCATTCTTAATATCTGAATTTTTGTGAGAGTGCGTATGGGTAGGAGGGTTCCCTCTCTGGCTCAATGGAATAGGAATAGGGGTTCCCGCTGGGAAGTGTCATGAGTTTCACACTCTTTGCCCTGATCATCAATGGCATCACTTTGGTCCTCCTGTAAGATGTTCTTGTTACGCTCTCCGTGGATGACCTTTCAATCTCTTTTTGCATGGCCCAGTTGCAGTTCTCTTGGTCTTGTTTTCGACTGAGGCTTAACGCGGGAGGCTCATATTCGCATCTTTTTTATCAAACTTTCATTCTTTCGATGCTAGACTACGGATACAAATTTTATGCATCCACAGCTGACCGTGTATTGCGGAAGGTGGACTCTATTCACAACACCAGCCTTCGCCTGGCGACTAGTGCCATCCGCCTGTTCCCCATTGAGAATCCCCTTAACGATGCTTGGGAGATTCCACTTACTCTGTGCCTTGCACAGTGCATTCTTCGCCTGTACGAATGAGGCCGGCGCCTCCTTCAGCCGCCAATACCTCTCACTGCATCTGCAACTGATCTCGATGGTGCCTATGCCACCGAGAGACACTAGCCTTCAAGAGCTCAGTATAACTCAGGCCGGTTGCCCCCCCCCCCCTCCCCTTGTTCTGCCTAGGACACCATTGTGGAGGGTACTACCTCTGACTATTTATCACCATGCCCCTGCTCCCTAAGCTTCTACAGCGCCGGGAGTATTGCGTTCGGCCTTTTTGGAGCACACTTTGTACCACGCTGGAACCATGCCAGTGTATACAGATGGCTCCAACCCAAGAGCGGGTCAGTTTTCACGCTGTATCCCCTCTCTTTGAAGTCAGCAGGGCTCTGCCAGCTGCTCCGTCTGTTTTTACGGCTGAGCTGGTTGCAATACACCGCTCGGTATGTGAGATAACGTGACATGCCTGGTTTGGATAGCGGATTTTGATTTTTAGAGACTCACAAATCACCCTGAGTACTCTCAGGCCATTGGAATCTCCGCTTTTCCTGATTCGCGGTATCCGTGATGCCACGTTTTTGGGAGCCAGGCGGATGTCGAGATTATCTTCTGCTAGGTTCCTGAACATGTAAGAATTGCTGGGAATGAGCATGCTGATGTTGGCGCCAAAGAGTTCCGCAAGGACTTTGGCATTTAGACCAACGTTCTCTATTCCTCACACCAGCTACATAGTAGGAATACGGGCTCCCTCAGGCCGGCTTGGCAAAGATGTTGGGAGATGGTCTAGGAGAACTTAAATTTACCTGCCATTGTGCTTCGACTGTTTCCTTGTACCCACCTCCCAATGCTGCGACGGCTTCAGGCTGCTTTTTGGCATCTCCGAATTAGATGCACCACCATTTGATGGAGCGCTCGCCTGCGCCTTATTGCACTGACTGCATTGTCTCCCAGACCTCTGCATATTCTTGTTGAATGTCCCAGTCTTGGTCTTCTTTGTACACATTACCTGTGGGGTCGCTACCCCTTGTCCCGTGTACTCGGGACTGGTCCATGCACAGTGACTTGGGAACTATACAACCTTTTGGAGGAGGCCAGCCTCCTCCACTTTATTTGACTGTTCTTTGTGTGTTCCATGCTTCAGCGCCGGGGGTAAGCGGGTTACCCCAGATGCTCTAGCGCATTTTCTTCTTTTTACCTTTGCCTTTTTCTCCATTTCCCACCTAGGATCTTTTTATCCTTTATATATTTGTTTTTTTAGTATAGCCTAGTCCTAGGCTGTAGTGAGTGCCGCTACTTATGCCCAAGTATGCAGTTCCCAGATAGGCTCCTAAAATTTAAAAAAATGTAGAGTAAAATAATATTGTTTTAGGCCAAATATGTTTGTATTGATTGATTGCTACTATACATTGATGATGCATCTTTTTTTTGTGAAGATTGAGATCAAATTAAAGAAGAAAGAAGGCTTGCGATGGGAGTCATTAGAAGGTGATGGTCCCGATCTTAAAGTCAAACCGATCACAGCCTCTGGTGAGATTCTATTTATTCATTAGTAATAAAGTAATAAGCCACTGAGAACCAATTGCTTTGGTGTGCATCCATTTTTTCCCCCTAACTTTGTGCATAAAGGGGGCCTTTTATGTGTATTCTTGGTTTTCTAGTTGATTGGTGAATTAGATTTAAAAATTTATACCCTATGTTACTTTACTTGTTCTGCCCTTATACATACTTGGATGTTGGTTTCTCTAGTTTCCATGCACAATTTGATATTTATGCCCTTGGTAGCTTATACTTCATATTTTGCTTTGTTCACTTTATGGATGCAAGTAACAATCAGTAAGAATTAAAACGAGGTCATCTGACCAAATTACCGTGTGCTCTCACTTATTCTGATTTATGACCTTATGGCCATCAAAACTTTCAATAATTCTTGGACTAACCTTGGGTGGTCCTTGGAAATTATATCATTCAAAAGATTGTAAAACAACATAAGGGTTTCAAATTTCGTTAGAATTGGTCGAATAATTATGAATTGCCCCCCCAAAATAATTCCCAGGCTTTTTAGGACCTTGGCCATTATATCATTTGAAAGAGAATGTAAAACAACCTAAGGGTTTCAAATTTCATTAGAGTCGACTGGAGAGTTATGATTGTTATTGCAAAATAATTCCCGGCTAAACTTGGGATGACTTTTGCAATTATATCATTCAAAAGAGATTGTAAAACAACCTAAGGGTTTCAAATTTCATTAGAATCGGCTAATAGTTATGATGTTATTGCCAAAACAAATAATTCCTGGGCTAACCTTGGGAAGTCATTGACCATTATTTCATTCATTCGAAAGAGAATGTAAAACAACATAAGAGTTTCAAATTCCATTAGAATCAACTGAACAGTTACTATGTTATGACCAAAAAGAAAGAAATGAAGCAAAACGGGACTGACCGACTCACATAGTGAGAGATATCGAGTTGCCCTCGACTAAGCAAGTGCCTAAAAACAAAAGCAACACATATATCATCCACATCTACCTAAACCAGCAATTCTACTTAGCCCCATCCCCCCCATCCATTCTGGCTAAAACCTTTCCATAACTTCACCATACTAAAGCAAAATGTACACCGAACACACCACACTTACCTTAGTTACCTACTCAAAGCCATCTCATTCCCCAACACTACAATCCAAAGAGGGCGGCGAGCTCGCGTTCCAGGCGAGACTTGAAGGCTATGTCTTTCCTCGTCCTGAGCCACACTCAGTTGACAGAGAATTTCAGCTTTTCGACATTGCTGTGATAGACCTTGTAGACCTTGATCTTGACATGTGCCTACATGTTGTAATCGCTAGGGTTGAGGTCGGGCGACTGTGGCTGCCAAAAGTCCTTAGACAGAAGTTCATATTCGAACACAACCGCTCTTGAATGGTCTTGACCTTTTGGGCTGCGTCACCGCCCTGCTGAAAGATGTAATATGCCTTCATGTTCTTTCTCACCCAGATGCCGCGAATAACACCGGCGGCATCTTCTCGCCATTCGAAGCCACAATGCCGAGCATCATAATGGAGGCTGGGTACTTGATCGAAGACACGTAGCGGTCCTCGGAGACGTCCTGGTCGAAGTTTAACAGGGTCGTTCTGCTTGTTGATGAGCGAATCGACCCTGAAGGTTTTTTCATCAGAAAAAAAATCAGAATTTGATTGCCATAACTCATCGAGTCTTTGAAGGCGAGGACAGCGCTCCCAACGTTGTTCTCACTTAGTCAGTGAGCAGATGCCTTTCCACTCACCTCAAGCTCTTGCCGCCCTCCTCCTTGACAGCACTGTACACTGCGGTCAATGAAATGTTCTTCTTCGCGAGCAGTCATTTTGAGCTTCGGAGCACTTTCGAAGCCCTCTCTTACAGCCAAACGGTTGATAACTTGAGGTTTGCCTGAACGAGGTCGATCTTTGGGGTCTTCTCCGTTCTTGAGCCTCTCCGCGACTCTGTGGGTGTTCATCCAGTTGATGTTGAGCTGCTTGGCGATGTTGGACTTGTGGCCAGCATGCAGAAGAGCAGAGATCTTGAATCTTTTCAGTTTCGTCGCTAAATACCTGTACATAATAGAAAAGAGATTTTAATGACATGCTGGAAAAGTTAACTTTGTTCGAGGGGACTTTTTCCATCATACAAGTAAACCTCTCTAAAGATAAAAAACAAAACGAGTATGAACTTTTGCAAAACTCTGGTACACCCCAACCTCCTCCTCCTCCCCACACTGTCCAGTGGCACTCACAGCTCCACAACCACCCCTGCTCGCCCGCGGACTTCCTTTGGGCTGGTTGCCAAAGGGGCTCCTCTTACTTTCTTGAGGTCAAGGTGGGGGTGGCAGGGTGATCCATAAACTACTTGACCTTATTTCTTCCACGTAACTTTCTTTTTTTCGCCATTTCCTTAACAAACTCCTTCTCATTTAGCTTCTTAGCCGATGTCTAATTTTGCAGGCTAGCCGCTACCCAGCTTTCCCCATCCACTCGCCCCCGTAAGGGGCGTCAATTTGCTTTCCTGGCCGCCATGCTGACGGGACTCAGCGCCCCGTCCGGCTCCAGTTTAGCTTCTTCTTTCTGACACCCTGTGTTTTTACCCTACATCCTCACTCCCTACAACCTCTCCCACAACTTTCTCTGGTCGGCCTCTAATTTCACAGGGTAGACGCCGACCAGCTTCCTCACCCAACTATCCCAGATCGGGGCTGAGGGGGGAGGGAACAATGTTCCCCTCACCCTTGAGCTCCGGCCTAGGGTGGTGGGTTTTAAACCACCTGCTTCATCCCCACCCACACCTTCCTCACCATACCCTTTCTTCCTACTTTCCCTGTCTATCAATTTTAGGTCGTGTCCAAGTTGCAGCCGCCATGCTGATGGGCTGCCAGGTCACTAGTCAGGAGTAGTGGCCTCAAATGGCGGCAGCTGGTTTTGCCGGCCCCATATTCACCCCGGGCAGGGCTGGCTACTGCAGTGGGTTATGTGCCGTGCGTCCCATGACAAGTATAGGGTCACCATGCCCGATGATAAAAATCTAAAAAAACCTTGTCCCCCCACCCGCTGTACCATCGATGGAGGCAGTTCCACCGAAAAAATGGAGCAACCCCCACTCCCCCGTGCTTTCACAGGGAACCCTCCAAAACTGACTGGAGAGGAGGCTTACTCCTCTCCTAGGCCTACAGATGTAGGTGGCTCCCCGTCATCCCCTTCTTTCTCCAGTGGCAATCCCCCTTTACTTTTTATCTAAGGGGACTGCCAAGAAAGTAGGCAGGCGACCCATAATTGACCGCTCTCAGGTCAACCACCTTAAGCGAGCAAAGGATGGCAGGGCCCGTCGGCCCGTGCCCCTTAACATCCTACACTCTTGCATCAAGAGCCTACAGGGGGTCCCCCTCTCTTCTTTAACGGATGCTGGTTACCCGGCATTAAGTGAAAAGGAACCTTGAATGCAATCTGTTATGTCTCTGGGGGGCTGGCCACATGCCCCCCCTCCCCGAGATACACACATGGTCCTTGAGGTGACCCAGCCCCAGTTGGTATGACCTTCCACGGGGTCGAACACGGCCTCGGTTCTAAGTTCTGAACTCGAGTTCACCGCTGTGCAGGGTCCTCCTGCTGGGGGGCCATCTGCCGAGTAATGAAAGGGAAGACCCGCCTCCCAAGATTTCTCAAAAGGCGACACTTAGCAAAGATGTGAAGGATGGACAGCTGCACCACGCACAGCATGCACATCCTGGAGGCAGAATTCCGGGCGCTGTCGCCTTCGAAGACTTATCGGGGGAGGTTGGGCTGGCCATGCGATTCTTTCCTTCCTCCGCCTCAAAACCTTAGGCGAGTCCTTGTTTTGGAGGATACACAGTCTCCAAACCACTCAGCCTACCACTGGGTGTGGGCAGAGTCAAAACTTTTTTAGTGCCGTCATCTTTTCGGGGGCCAGCTTTAGGAACCCTGGAAGATGGCCTCACGACCATCTTCAGGGGGTGTTGCTTCCTGTGAGTCTAAGGACTCGTTGGAGGCGCGCAGATGTATCACCTTGCGAGAAACGGTCGAGTTGGGGGAAGGGAGGGGAGCCCTGGTTTTAGCCGGGGCTGGGTGTGAACCCTATGCGGCGCCAGCTTTACCAGGGGAGCGCCCGGGGTGGGTAGAACCCGCAAAATGGTTCTGAATGGGCGCGGAAACGACCGTGCTCGTAGGCCTGGATGGGCCAGGAGCAGAGGGTGTCTTTCATAACATTGAGGCATAGGACGTCCCAGGCAGCGCCGGGCGCGCCAGGACCTCCTCAAGGATATACGCACCACATTGCTTCGATGCGATGTGCAGCTCTCCGCAATTGACCCCTGCTGGGCGCGTGTCCCCTGCTCACCCTCACGGGGTATAAGGATTTTACGACCCCACCACCACGGGATGGGGGCCGGGCGATAGGATGCGCGATTTACACCTGGCATGATGTATGTTCTTCTCTTCGCTTTAGATACATTCTTTAAGGCAGTAGCCGTGCAGCTGCACCTGGATAGGAGGTATACTGTTATTTCCGCGTACATTCCACCGTCATCAGTCGACTTCGACGCGGGGGAATTCCACCTCGCCGTAGCTCTGTTGCCGAGGCCCTTTCTCTTACTCTGAAGTTGCCAGATAGGCTCCTAAAATTAAATAAAAATCTCTTACTCGGAGATCAGAACGGTAGACACCTGCTCTGGTGAGACTTCTCGATTAATCCCAGGGGTCAAGTCCCTGCCGACCTGATCGACGAGCGGGAGATAGCTGTCCTAAATGTGGAGGAGTTTACGCATTACTACCCGAGAACCACTTCATTTTACTGCCTCGATCTATCTTTGTCCTGTCAGGATGTACAGCCTGATTTCGGGTGGGGAGTGGTCAATGACCTCCATGGTAGTAATCACTTTCCCATTCAAATATCATTTTCTGGGCTGCTGCCGAGCCAGAGCCCGGCCCAGTGGTGCTTGGCGCGGGCGCTGCATTCCGCATTTCAGGAAATGACTGATTTCTCCTTCTCAGTCTAGTAGTTTAGGTCGGTGGATGAGGCCATTGAGTTCTTCTCCAGCAGCCTCATCGCCGTGGGCCTAACTACTATTCCTAGAACGTCTGGCCGTTTTGCACGCCGACCGCTCCCCTGGTGGTCAGCCGAGTGTGAGATGGCCCTCAAACAGAAGCGTCCGGCCCGGATGGGTTTCTACCTAAAGTGTTGAAAGAAGTGCGCGATCAAGTGTCACGACACCTGAGCGCAATCTTCAACATGTCAATCCGGACCGAATGCGTTCCTAGAGACTGGCGTGAAGCGGAGGTGACTCCTATCTTCAAGAAAGGAGACCGTAGCTAACCCTCAAACTACCGACTTATCAGTCTGACTTCGATAGTCGGTAAACTCATGGAAAGCATGATTGTGGACAAAATGACGTCGTATTTAGAGTCAAACCTAGTACTGAGGAGTTCCCAGGACGGCTTCCGAAGGCAATGGTCATGCCTGACGAACCTTGTGGAATTCTTCCACTTCGTTTTCAGTGAGCACGATCGGGACAAGGCGGTGGATGTGGTCTACCTAGACTTTCAGAAAGCCTTTGATAAGGTACCACACCGCCACCTTCTCCGGAAAGTGCGAGCGCTGTGCATAGACTGAAAAGTAGCCGGCTGGATCGAGAACTGGCTAAGTGGCAGACGGCAACGGGTGGTGTGGATGGACAGGCTTCTGAGTGGGTGCCCGTTACTAGCGGGGTGCCTCAAGGGTCTGTCCTGGGACCACTACTATTCATCATCTACGTCAACGACATGGACGGTGACATGGTTGCCAAGATTTCCAAATGTGCCGACGATACCAAGCTTGGTATGAACGTTGCAAAGGAGGGAAATACTGCCCGCCTGCGGGAAGATCTTCGGAAGATTGGGGAGTGGTCGGACACGTGACAAATGCCTTTTAATGTGAACAAATGCAAAGTGATGCATATCGGCCACCGAAACCCCCAATCTCAGTATATCCTTAAGGGCACTACTATTGAATCCACTGACACTGAGAAGGACTTGGGTGTAACAATCACTAGTGACCTCAAGTTCTCGAAACAGTGCATTGAGGCGGAGAAAAAGGCCCAAAGGATGCTAGGCTACATAAAGCGCCAGTTTAGATATCGGAACAAGGAGATTGTATTGTGTTTGTACAACTCACTTGTCCGACCACACCTGGTGTATGCTGTACAATTTTGGAGTCCTTCATTGCGAAAGGACATCGCGAGATTAGAACGCGTGCAAGCCAGGGCAACCAAACTGATTCCCTCTATCAGACATAAAAGTTATGAAGATAGATTAAGAGAATTAGATCTGTTCTCGTTGGAAACCCGTAGACTGCGTGTTCAGCTCATCGAGGTATTCAAAATACTTCGAGGGTTCGACAATGTTTACTACAGGGATATTTTCACACTTGTTGAGAGCAGAACAAGAAATCACGGCTTTAAACTTGAACTGAAGCGTTACAACCGCGATCTATGTGGAAAAATTTTCTCGTACAGTATCTGCCGTAGCTGGAACGCACTTCCAGTGGAAGTTGTCAACAGTGAATCTGTTGACCAATTCAAGTCAAGACTAGACAGGGTCTTGAAAAGTGGCCGTTTAAGGACATAAAGCATTTGAGCAGAGGTGTGCCCGCTCGACTGATAGTCCAAAGGTACCCTCATTGAATGGACCGTAAGGTCTTCTAGGGTACTTTCTTTCCTTGTTATGCCTACATGCGCTATAAGCACCGCCCGAACGACTAACTGTCGGTGAATTTCGTCAGGCTAGGGCTAGGTTAGGGTAATGCCGAGGCGCATAAGGCTTCGGTTTTCCTTGGCCAAGATTTAGTGGTGCATTTCTGCCACCACCCACGGCTCCACCCTGACACAGCCTTGTTTCTCAATGGGGTCCGCTTAGAAGTGATGGACTCGCACCGTTTCCTTGGTCTTGTATTTTTCCGACGCCTCACTTGGAAGGTTCATATTCGCAGTCTTAGGGTCTCTTGTACCCGCGCTATAGATATTTTTGTTTCCGTGATGTTCAGCGCCTGGGGCGCTTATAGGTCTACTGTCTTACTTTTTTACCTATCCTTTCTTCGTTCGATGCTCGACTACGGATTTGAGTTTTATGCATCCGCAGCCAACCGTGTATTGCGGAAGGTGGACTCGATCCACCACACCAGCCTTCGCCTGGCGACCAGTACCTTCCGCATTTTCCCCATTGAGAGCCTACTAGTCGATGCTAGGGAGATGCCACTCGCTCTACGCCCTGCACAGTACATTATTCGCCTGTACGCGCGAGCCAGGCGCCTCCTTGAGTCGCCTACAGCTCTCAACTGCATCCGCAGCTGATCTTGACGGTGCCTATGCCTTTGAGAGCTCGGTATAGCTCTCGCGCCGGTGGCGCCCACGACGCCACCCTGGAGGATACCTCCTTTGAATACTTGTCGCCACGCCTCTGTTCCCAAAGCTTCTACTCTGCCGAGCGTATTGCGCTCGGCCTTTTTAGAGCACACCATGTCACGCTGGAACCGTGCCAGTGTATACGGATTGCTTCAAGTCTCAAGAGGGGGTCAGTTTCCACGCCGTATTTTCCCAGTTTGAAGTTAGCAGAGCTCTCTCAGCCCCTGCGTCTCTTCACGGCCGAGCTGGTTGCAATCCACCGCTCGGTACGGGAGATAACGCGATGTGCCCGGTTCGGAGACCGGATTGTGATTGGAATCTGCTATCGTGCTATCCGTGACGTTACGGTTTTGGCTAGCCGGAAGGATGTCGAGATTATCTTCTGTTAGATTCCTGGACATGTAGAAATTGCAGGGAATGAGGGCGTCAAAAGAGTCTGTGATGACTGGCGACCACACTAGCGTTTCGCTCTTCCTCACACTGTTTACATGGCAGGAATATGGGCAGCTCTCTGGGCTCATTGGCTAAGAAGATGGGAGACTGTCGAGTGAAACTTAAGTCGCGAATGTTCCCATGATCCTACCCCCCGATGCCACCACGGCTTCAGGTTGCTTTGTGTCGTCTCCGAATTGGGCACACTGTCGGGACGCACCGCCATTTGATGAGCGCTCTGCTGCGCTTTATTTCGACGACTGCGTTCTTTTCCAGCTGTTTGGCACATTCTCGTTGAATGTCCTTGTCTGGGTGATCTTCGCCCACGTTACATGTCCCGGTACCTGGATGCGCGGGGTCCCTACTGCTCGTCTCTTGTACTCGGGGATTGGTTCGTGTACACAGACTTACAGACTATGCGACTTTTTGGAGGAAGCCAGCCTACTCTTTGACTGTTTGTTGTAAGTCGCATGTTCCTGCGCAGTGGGAAGGTGGGCCTACCCCCGACGACGGAGCCCGCTTCCTTGTTGCCTTTTTCCTTTGTTTTCCTTTTTTGTTAGTTTTTAGCTATTGGCATTTTTTAACGTTATTATATATATATATATATATATATATATATATATATATATATATATATATATATATATATATATATATATATATATATATATAGTCTAGTAGTATGCTGGTGAGTACGGCGAGTTATGCCGAGTACCGGGCTTAGAAAAACAAAAAACAATCTCACTCGACCCCGTTCCTCTAGCCCCCCTACCCTCATTTCCTCCAACATATCCTCTACATCAGGCATCCTGTGCCCTAACCTCGTTACCTCCCCTCCTTCATCTCCTGACTCTGCCCCGAATCCTCTCCTCGCGCAACCTCCCCCTTCCCCCTGTCTCGCACTGTTTGCAGGCCTAGACACTCAAGATCCTCAAGTCCTCCTCCCGGCCAGCCTATTTCTGTCCTTGGGTACAAAAGTTAACCCTCACTTTTAATTGTGCTTTCCCTTTCACCTCTCACAGTCATCCATTGGAATTGCCGTGAGTTCTGGCTGCATGGTTGGCCATTATTTCTCTTCTCATCTTTCAATCTAGCTGCATCTACCACCAGATCCCTAGGATCTCTAGTTACCTCTCCTCTATTCCACTCGAAGCAGATCTGGCCGACCATGGTGGACCAACTATCTTTCCCATGTCACCCTCTGTTCTTGTGCATTGCCATTAATGAGTTGGCTATCCACCTTTTCATAGAAAGAAAGTACACTATGTTCGGTCTTAATCCCCCTCACGACCATCCTTCCTCTGATCTTATCCGCAACTTAATCCTCCAGCCTCCATGACCCCTTCTCCTCTTAGTTACAAAGGATCGACCCCGTGTGGGGGGACCGTTGCTCGACTTACATCGCACCCTGTCTGCTATCCCTCATGGATGAGCTCTCCTTATCTTGTTTGAACTTTGGCTCGCCCACCTATTTCCAACCTTCCACTAACACTATTGTCTTTGAGGAAGCGTTGCTCGGCTTTTCTTGGGCTGTATTTCAGGAAGTTTTCGGGACAGCGATTATATTCCAGTTTCTCTATTGCTCCATCATACCAGCCCACATGTCTCGCAATAGAAGTGGCTCTTCCGCAGGGCAGAGTGGGGCGTCCATAACACCCAGACCGCTAGCTCTTATAGTGTGCATAACTTCCTTATTTGTGAGGCCCTAGCCTTTCTCATCTCTAATGCTCATATCAGTGTACTATCCCCTCAGTCTTCTAACACAGTCCACCCCCGGGCGATCTCCTGGTGCTCTAATTGTAGTGAAGCAGTTCGCGCTAAGAAGCGTGCAACTCGCCGTTACTACCGCATCTGTATTCCCCAACATAAGGTTCAAATGAACGATGCCCGTGGTGTGATTCGTCGCTGTCTAAAAGAGGCCTGCTGTTCCCCTTGGAGGGCTTGTATCCAAAATCTCAAGAACTTCTCCTAACGACTTCTTGCGCTGTTTTCGCGGTGTGCCCGGTAAGCCAGTCCCCATCCTTACCACCTGTCCTAGGGGATAGTGACTCAATTATTGTTCGGAAGATGAGTGGTTGCTGAGAGGCTAGCTTTTCACTTTGCTTCAATCTCAAAATCAGAGGGTTCATTTTCGGTCCCTTTCCCACTTAGAAGAGATGAGTATCACCTCTTCTTCATAGAAGAACTGCAACACGCTGTTTCCTTAAGTCGAGTCACTGTTCTTGGCCACGATGGAATTCCGTATTGCTTCCTCATAAACCACGTATTGGCGCTTCATTTCCTTTTAGATCTTTATAATCGGATCTGAATTGAGGGCATTTTCCCCTCTGCCTGGCTATCGTGGTCCCTCTCTCCAAGATCATGGAGAGAATAGTGAGCTCGCGCCCATTGTTTTATGTCGAATCCCGTTTCTTTAACTTACTATGACTGGCAGACTGGCGTTCTCCATCTTTTTCTCCGCTTTAGTTCCGATGTTGATGACGCATTTAGTTTTGCTTGCTGTGTTTTTTTTTCATTCACAAAGCTTATGACACTAACCACCGCACCGCTATCATCTCAAGTCTACCTTCTGTAGCACTGTGGATTTCTGCCTACTATCGCATTTCTTGTGTGACCTTTCCTTCCAGATACAAGTAGTAGGTTCCTCCTACACCAGGCATTGTTCCCTGTACTCTTATCCCCCACCACCTCTTCTTTCTTTTTCTAACATTGTACCCATAATCTGGGCATTTAAGCCGAAAGCCTTCGATTCTCTGCAAATAACCTTTTTTTTCCTTCCTCTTATATACTCACTTGTGTCCTACTCTCCTCTCCTCATCCTCCTTTCTTTACTTTAATCCTAGCCAACTTCGCTTGAAAGGGTGCATCTGCGCCAATCGGCACTCGACCCCCCTCCCATTAAAGAAACAACAAAAATAAACGCAAGAATTGAGCTTTGAAATAAGTGGATAATACTGAAATCTGCTAACTTTGTTCACTTTGACCCCAGGTGGTAGTTCGTGTTTGCCACTGCCCAACTACCCATCTTCTGCATTGAAGAAGCATGACTGGAACAAACTCGAGGCCGAGGTAAAGCGCGAGGAAGAGACGGAGAAACCCGAAGGCGATGCTGCTCTTAATCAACTTTTTCAGAAGCTCTACTCTGATGGCGATGAAGAAGTCAAGCGAGCAATGAATAAGTCTTTCGTGAGTTGCCCATAAGCGGTTCCCTTTTCAAACCAGAGACTCATCCCCTTCTTTTTTCAACTGCCCTGCGTACATTACAAAAGGCGCATCCTTACTTATAGCTCTTTCTGTTGGGATCCCAAGCTGGGCCCGAAGAGAAAAATGGGGTGCTGTGTTCGAAGCTAATACCCATGAGAAGGGCTGAAGGCGGGATGGGAGGCAACTACAGCTTTCGTTGTTTTTACACGATTTGGCGAAGGCTAGTTGTTCTGACCCTGGGTCTATCCTAGGAGGGGAGCCTAAATGGTCAATGAGCACAACTCCCTCTCCCCCAGAAAAAATGTAAAATCGGGTTTGAGAGGCCGTGGCGCGTTATTGTGGCTGCCTGTCAGTTTCTAAAGGTTACTTTTTATTAGAGTGAGGTTGACATGTCTGCATTCTTTCCTGTGATTGGCATGTAGTCTCCTAGCTGGGGTATATGGAAGGAGAAAGGAAATTGGCAACTAGCATACAACATGGTGTAAGGTGGAACTCTTCCACAGGGAAGTCTGTTGATTCTGGAAGGTACAGGATGGATACAAATGAATGCCTTTTATTCATAAGAGGCTGAACTTCTACCACCTAAAAGGAAGTAGGGAGGACAGGGTCATCTTCAAAGGACTCACGACCATGGCGGAACTCCCTATTCCAGCGAGCAATGGTTGCATACGAAGGGGCGGTGTCGGTGTACACTGCAACCATGCATTCATGGATCTCTTTTGCATTCTTGTCTTCCTTGGTCAAAAATTTGATCACTGCGCGGTGCTCAACCTTCTCCATTGTTGAAATATTTGTGACTGACGATCTGCGATCAGCTACTGCTTCTTAAATAGACAAGGTAGGAGCGTGCGGCTGCAGGTCCTGACTTGTCATAACTTGGCCTAACGTCCCCACAAACAGCCATTCCCCTTCCTCTGTTTTGCCCTACCGATTTGCAAAACTTATTGACCGCCCCTCGTACTTATCATTATTTATATTCAAAATTCATATTTGTTTATAATTTCAACAAATATATATCAAATTAAGGTTATTTCTCTGATACTGACTCAATAATTTATCTCTCCTTCTACAGTTTATGGCTATCATGGGTACCCAGAATTTGCGATCATTGATCTGTTACTGTCATTTATTCCTACTATAATAATTTGTTTTTTGAAAAAACCCAGAATAAAACCCGGGTTTTATTGGGCTTTTTCAAAATTTGGGTTTTTTGGGCAACCCTGCATACACCTCGAACCACGCTAATAGCTTGGTAGGGAAAGCCCTGTAAAGGGCACAATGATATGTTCTCTGGCTTCCATGCTGACGGTCTCTTCTCCTTCTCTTTGACACCCTGTTTTCTTATCCTGCTTCCTCACTTTCCCTACAAACTCTCACAATTTTCTCTCATCAGCCTCTAATTTTGCAGCGTAGACACCAACCAGCTTCCTTTCACACAAACATTCAGAAACAGAGCTAGGAGGGTGGGGGGCCGTTTCTTCTCCCCTCAGCTCCAGAGGCTTACTCCTCTCCTATGCCTACGGGTGTGATGGACTCCCCGTTACACCCTTCTCTGGAGGCACCCTTAAGCGACTCCTCGTTTCCAATGGCATTCCCTCCTTTACTTTCACAGGGGACTGCCAAAAAAGCACCCCGTGGGGGGCACGGCGATTTGCTTTCATGGCCACCGTGCTGATGGGACTCGGTGCATCATCCAGCCCCAATGTAGCCTCTTCTCCTTCTTTTTGACACCCTTTCTTCTTATCCTGCTTCCTCACTTTCCTTACAACCCCTCACATAACTTTCTCTGGTCGGCCTCTAATTTCACAGGGTAGACGGTGACCAGCTTCTTCTCACCCCTGAGCTCCGGTCTGTGGTGGTGAGTTTTTAACAAGCTGCTTCATCCCCACCCACACCTTCCTCACATACCCTTTCATTCTCCTTTCACTGTCTATCAATTTTATGCCGAGTCTAAGGTGGAGCTGTCATGCCGATGTCCTGCCAGGTCACTAGGCGGGAGGAGTGGCTTCAAATGGCGGCAGTTGGACTCGGTGCCAAGCACTGAACCCGTGTCCGTCCCTATGCAAGCTCTTCCTCAGATGGCTCGGGTCTCCTAGGCCTCACAAGAAGCGGAGAGTTCTACCCCGGCTGGTGCTCCTGCAACAGCCAAGACCTCCATTTCAGAGGAGGACCTTGCTGAGGCCGGCCCATCTGGCCTGGGGGCTCCTACTGGCGGGGGAGAGAAGCGAGTTCATTCCCCGCCCTCCTCTCCTAAGAGGAAAAAGACGAAAAAGTCTGGCTTCCTCTCCCATCGCGGGGACAGACGGGGCCGCTGACATTTCGGTATGCTACCAAGCCAAAAACGGCACGTCCGTGCCCGTCGCCCCTCTGGTGGGGATTCCCTGACAAAGATCAAAATTGGGCAGAGCGGATCCTCGATTAGGTCGGGGCCCCTCATCAGAGGTTACCTCGCGATCTCGAGCACGCTGCCTTCAAACGCTTGCTCGTTATTCGCTCCACTGATGGCAGCATGTTGGCTAAAGGCAACATGATTCATCAGAGGAGAGCTCTACCTAGCGTAATTGGTAGAGAGCTGAAAGTGATCAGTTTCTCGGATCGGAGCCTTCTGGCAAATGCGTCGAATCCCTCCGAGGCGGCTAGGATTAGCGCCCTTCGGTCACCTGATGGCACGCCGTTGAGTGTGACGCCGCAGTCTACCATGAACTTCGTGAAAGGAGTGTTTTATTCGAGGATACTTGTTGACTACTCCATAGATGACATCAACTTTGAGCTGGCCGACCATGGAGCGGTCAAGGACGAGTGGGAGGGGCTTCGAGATCTACCCCTACACTCTTCGTTACGTTCGAATGTGACAAGCTCCCTGAGTTGGTGTGTGACGGTTGGTATCGATACCGCGTGAAGGTATTCGTGCCATTGCCGCACAGCTGCTACTACTGTCACCGCTTCGGCCATACGAATCGCTCCTGTAGGCGAGCAAGTTGGGGTTACCCGAAGTCTGTGTAAGGTTCTCCAAGGCCGCACACAATAAGTCCAAATCATGTGTGGCCAAGTGTGTCAATTGCGGAGAGCCGCACCCCGCTTCTTTGAAGCAATGTAGTGCGTATCTCATTGAGAAGGAAATCCTGGCCGTTCAAGCTCCGGATCATCTCTCATTTTATGAGGCTAAAGACTTAGTCCGGGTGCGCCCGGTGCTTTCTGGGACGTCTTATATCTCAATGTTAATAAAGACGCGCTCTGCTCCTAGCCCATCCAGACCTACGAGCACGGTTGTTTATGCGCCCATTCGGAGCCCTTCTGCGGGTTCTACCCACCCTGAGCGCTGCCCTGGTAGAGTTGTGGCGTCATAAATGGTGGTTCATACCCAGACACTCAGTCCCTGCTGAAACCAGGGCTCCCCTTCTTCCCCCAGCGTGACCGTTTCCCGTAAGACGAAATGGCCATGCGCATCCACAGTCTTTACAGGAGGCAACACCCCTGAAAAGTTCGTCGTGAGGCCATCTTTCCTGGTTCCTGAAGCTGCCTCCAGAAAGAGTAGAGCACTAAAGGAGCTTCTGCTCCTTCGCCCACACCCAATACTACGCTGGGTGGCTCGGAGACGGTGGATCCTCCAAAAGAGGGACTCCCGCCTCCAAAGCAGGGAATCCCTCTTTTGGAGGCGGAGGGAGGTAAAGACTCGCATAGTGATCCCAAACTCCACCGATATGTCCTCGAAGGCGACAGTGCCTTTATCCCATTTTCCAGCAAACAGCGCCCAGAGTTCCGCTTCCGGGAAGCGTACGGCAATTTCCGTGACGGTCTTCTCTTCGAAGAGGGTCCCCGTATCTCCTCCGAGTTAGGCCTGGAGCGCATATTCCTTCAATGGAATTGCCACGGACTCGTGGACAATTGGGAGGAGCTGCGAAGGATCGTCTCCTCCCCTTCCCTGTTAGCTATCTTTTTGCAGGAGACCATACTGGGCGTGTGTCCCATGCCCACCTTCCCAGGATATAAGGGTTTTGTGACCCCATCACCACGGGGTGGGGGCCTGGCAGGATGATGCGCGATTTACACCCGCCATGATATCTCCCTTCTCTTTGCATTAGATAACTCTTTTCAGGCAGTAGCTGTGCAGCTGCACCTTGTTAGGAGGTATAGTTATTTCTGCCTACATTCCACCGTCAGCCGACTTCTACGCGAGGGACTTCCACCGCGTCGTGGCACGGTTGCCGAGGCCCTTTCTCTTGTTCGGAGATATAAACGGTAGACACCCCTTTTGAGGAGACTACTCTATTAATTCCCCGAGGTCAAGTCCTTGCCGACCTGATCGACGAGCTTGAGATGGATGTCCTAAATGTGGATGAGTTTACGCATCACTGCCCGAGAACCGCTTCATTTTCCTGCCTCGATTTTTCTTTGTGCTTTTCGCATGCACAGCCTGATTTGATTTTAGGTGAGGTGTGGTTGATGACCTCCATGTTGGTGATCACTTTCCCATTAAATTATCAATTTCTGGGCCGCTGTCGCCCGATAGCCCGCTCCGGTGGTGCTTGGCTCAGGCGCAGTGGTCCGCTAAGGGAAATACCTAATTTCTATGACTCAGTCGAGGAATTTAGGTCGGTAGATGAGGCCGTTGAGTTATTCTCCGGCAACTTCATCGCATTGGTACTAACTATTCCTAGAACGTCTGGAAGTTTTGCACGCCGACCGCTCCTGTGGTGGTCATCCGAGTGTGAGACGGCCCTCAAGCAGAAGCGTTATGCCTACATGCGCTATAAGCACCGCCCGAACGACTTCACTGTCGGTGAATTTCGTCAAGCTAGGGCTAGGTTCCTGTATATTTCGAAGCACGCCCTCGCTCTTGGCGGGCATACGTTTCTTAACTTAACGGGAAGACCCCTCTAGCATAGGATTCAAAAGGATTCGTTACAAGTTCTCGAAGGACCCCCTTCCCGTTCTCCAGGAGAATGGGGCCGCAATCTCGGACCCCGCGTCCGTGGCGGAATCCTTCCCGACCGCTTTCTCGGCATTCTCTAGCCGGGATGCTGCTCCGCCAACTTTCAATGAGAATCGTGATGTTGCAGAAGACCGCTGACCTGAGTTTACCTCCAGAGGCGGTACTGTTTCCATGGACCTACCAGCCCCCCCCCCCCAATGCCGCGAAGGCTTCAGGTTGCTTTTAGTTGTCTCCGAATTGGACGCACCAACATTTGATGCAGCGCCCTACTGTGAAGACTGCGTTGTCCCCCAGACTGTTCGGCACATTCTTGTTGAATGTCCCAGTCTGTGTGATCTCCGCGCACATTACCTTTCCCGGTACCCGGATGGGCGGGGTCGCTACCGCCTGTCCCTTGTACTCAGGACGAGATCGTGCTCATTGACTGGTGGACTTGTTGACTTTTTGGGGGAGGTCGGCCTTCTCCCCTTTATTTAAGTAGGGTTTTTGTTATTTTCTTTGTAGTTCGCACGTTCCTCCGCCCGTGAGGGGACCTAACCCCGACGCCGGAGCTTCCTTCCTCCTTGTTGCCATTTTCCCTTTTTTATTGTTATTGTTGTTGTTTTTTGCATATTCTTATTTTAAAGTAGCCTAGTGCTAGGGTGTCGTGAGTGCGGCGACTTGTGCCCAAGTGCGTAGTCGCCAGATAGGCTCACTCTGATAGGTTTACTCTGAGTGAGGCTCGTTCGTGCGCGGACACCGCTCCTAGTCCAGACGATGTCTGGTACGACATGCTTCGACACCTGGGTGACCCAGGCATGGTCTTTCTGTTAGATTTGTTCAACAGGATCTGGGATGGGTCCTACAGGGAAGTGTCCTCAGTGTCGACAAGCTCCCTGAGTCGGTGCGTGCCGGTTGGTACCGCTACCGCGTGAAGGCATTCGTGCCACGGCCGCGGCGGTGCTATTACTGTCACCGCTTCGGCCATACGAATCGCTCATGTAGACGTGCAAAGTCGGGGTCACCCGAAGTCTGTGTAAATTGCTCCAAGGTCGCACACGATAAGTCCAAATCGTGTGTGGCTAAGTGTGTCAATTGCGGAGAGCCGCACCCCGCTTCTTCGAAGCAATGTGGTTCATATCTCCTTGAGAAAGAAATCCTGGCCGTTCAAGCCCAGGATCGACTCTCATTCCGCGAGGCTAAGGACTTGGTCCTGGCGCGCCCGGCTAGGCATGGGACGTCATATGCCTCAATAGTTAGAAAGGCACCCTCTGCTCCTGGCCCATCCAGGCTAACGAGCACGGTTGTTTCCGCGCCCATTCGGAGCCCTTCTGCGGGCTCTACTCAACCCGAGCGCTTCCCTGGTAAAGCTGGCGGCAAAAAGGGTTCATACCCAGCCCCGGCTAAAACCAGGGCTCCCCCCTCTTCCCCCAGCGTGACCGTTTCCCGTAAGGCGAAACGGCCACGCGCCTCCACCGAGTCGTTAGACTCACAGGAGGCAACACCCCTGAAGATGGTCGCTAGGCCATCTTCCGGGGTTCCTAAAGCTGTCCCCCGAAAGGACGACAGCAACAAAGGAGCTTCGGCTACTTCGCCCACGCCCCGAGGTGGAGCGAGTGGCTCGGGGACGGTGGTTCCTCGAAAAGAGGGCCCCCCGCCTCCGAAGCCACAACGCCCGCCTAAGGTTTCGAGGCGGAGGGAGGAAAGGACTCGCATGGCGAGCCCAACCTTCCCCCTATAAGTCCTCGAAAGCGACAGCGCCTTCAGCGCTTTGTCCGGCCAACAGCGCCTTCAGGGCTTTGTCCGGCCAACAGCGCCCGGGGTTCTGCCCCCGGGAAGCGTACGGCCATTCCCATGAGGGTCTTCAGTTCGAGGAGGGCCCCCCCGTCTCCTCCAAGCTAGGCCTGGAGGGCATATTCCTTCAATGAAATTGCCGTGGACTCCGGGCCAACTGGGAGGAGCTTCGGAGGCTCGTCTCGTCCCGTTCCCCGTTAGCTATCTTTTTGCAGGAGACCATGCTAGGCGCGTGCTTCCTGCCTGCCCTCCCGGGGTATAAGGGTCTTGCGACCCCACCACCGCGGGATGGCCGGGCTAGGGGATGCGCGGTTTACACCCGGCATGATGTCTCCGTTCTTCCTTTCTCTTTAGATACCTCCTTTCAGGCAGTGGCTGTACAGCTGCACCTGGATAGGAGGTATACTATGATTTTTGCGTACATTCCACCGTCAGCTGACTTCGACGCGGGGGACTTCGCCGCGTCGTGGCACGGTTGCCGAGGCCCTTTCTCTTGCTTGGAGATCTGAACGGCAGGCATCCTCTCTGGGGAGATTACTCCATAAATCCCAAGAGACAAGTCCTTGCCGATCTGATCGAAGAGCTTGAGAAGGGTGTCCTAAACGTGGATGAGTTTACGCATCACTGTCCGAGAACCGCTTCATTTTCTTGCCTTGACCTATCTATGTGCTCTTCGGATGCACAGCCTGATTTTGATTGGGGGGTGGTCGATGACCTCCATGGTAGTGATCACTTTCCCATTCAAATATCATTTTCAGGGCAACTGCCGCCTTAGAGACCACCTCTGTGGTTTTTGGCGCGGGCGCGGTGGCCTGCATTTCAGGAAATGACTGAATTCTCTATCTCAATCGAGGAGTTTAGGTCGGTAGATGAGGCCGTTGAGTTCTTCTCCGGCAACCTCATCGCCTTGGGCCTGACTACTATTCCAAGGACGTCTGGCCGTTTTGCACGCCGACCACTCCCATGTTGGTCGGCCGAGTGTGAGACGGCCCTGAAACAGAAGCGTTATGTCTACATGCGCTATAAGCGCCGCCCGAACGATTTCACTGTCGCTGAATTTCGTCGGGCTAGGGCTAGGTTCCGGTATATTTCAAAGCACGCCCGCCGCTCTTCTTGGGGGGCATACGTGTCTTCACTTAACGGGAAGACCCCTTTAGCTGTTTTGTGGAAGCGAGTCAAAAGGATTCGGGGCAAGTTCTCGCAGGACCCCCCCTCCCGTTCTCCAGGAGAATGGGACCGCAATCTCGGACCCCGCGTCCGTGGCGGAATCCTTAGCGACCGCTTTTTCCGCATTCTCTAGCCGTGATTCAATGCACGTCGTGATGTCGCGGAAGGCCGCCGGCTGGACTTTACCTACAGAGGCGGAGAACCCTTCAACGACAAGTTTACTGTGAGTGAGTTGCGTTCCGCCCATGGTCCGGACGATGTCCCGTACGCCATGCTTCGACACCTGGGTGAGCGAGGCATTGCCTTTCTCTTAGATTTGTTCAACAGGATCTGGGTGGAGGGTCTTCTCCCAGTCTCCTGGCGAATCGCTACTGTGCTCGCCTTTCGCAAACCGGGGAGAGATCACTCTACTCCGACCGGTTTCCGCCCAATCTCTCTAACCTCTTGCGTGTGCAAGTTGATGGAGAAATTGGTATATGTTAGATTAGCCTTTTTCCTGGACAGCGGAGGCCATCTGTTTTCCGCACAGTGCGGCTTCCGCAAGTTCCACTCCACGTCGGATGCTCTGCTCCGACTGGAAAATGCCGTCTGCGAGGCTTTCCTTCGTAGACAGCACTATGCCACGGTGTTTTTCGATCTGGAGAAGGCCTATGATACCGCATAGCGATACGGTATCATGGAGACTCTCCACACGATGGGGGCGAGGGGACGCCTCCCAATCTGTATATCTGAATTTTTGCGAGATCGTCGATTCCGCTTACGGGTGGGGGGGAGGTCTCTCCGGCCCAAAGGAGCAGGAAGAGGGTGTTCCGCAGTGAAGTGTCCTCAGTGTCACACTCTTTGCCCTGAGCATCAACGGCATCACCTCGGCGCTGCCGGAAGATGTTCTCGCTACCCTCTACGTGGACGACCTTTCGATCTCTTTTGGCGCGGCCCAGATGCCAACTCTGGAGCGTTGACTCCAACAGGCATTTGAACCGCGTCTCTCGCTATGCCGAAGCGCACAGGTTTCGGTTTTCTTTGGCCAAGACTAAGGTGGTGCACTTCTGCCGCCATCCACGGCTTCACCCCGACCCAGATTTGTTTCTTAATGGGGTGCGCCTGGATGTGGTTGAGTCGCACCGTTTCCTTGGTCTTGTATTCGACCTACGCCTCACCTGGGAGGCTCATATTCGCAGCCTTAGGGTCTCTTGTACCCGCGCCATGGACATTCTCCGTTTCGTGACGTTCAGCGCTTGGGGCGCTGATAGGGCTACTGCCCTACTTTTTTATCGATCCTTTGTTCGTTCGAAACTCTACTACGGATGCGAGTTTTATGCATCCACAGTCGAGCGTTTATTGCGTAAGGTGGATTCGATCCACCACACCGGCCTTCGCCTTGCGACCGGTGCCTTCCGCACTTCCCCCATTGAGAGCCTGTTGGTCGATGCTGGGGAGATGCCACTCTCTCTGCGCCGCGTGCAGTGCATCATTCGCCTGTACGCGCGAGCCCGGCGACTCCCTCAGTCGCCAGCAGCGCTCTCTGCATCCGCAGATGATCTCGATGGTGCCTATGCCGCCGAGAGACGTGAGTCATACCCTAAGCCCTTTGGGTTTAGGGCCAGGAAACTCCTTCGAGAGCTAGATATAGCTCTCGGGCCGGTGGCGCCCCTGGTTCTGCCAAGGACGCCACCCTGGAGGGTACTACATTTGGATATTTGTCGCTACGCCTCTGCTTCACAGGCTTGTACTACGCCGGGAGTATTGCGTTCGACCTTTTTGGAGCACACATCGTGTCACGCTGCAACCGTGCCAGTGTATACGGATGGTTCCAAGTCCCAAGAGGGGGTCGGCTTCCACGCGGTATCCCCTCTGTTTTAAGTCAACGGGGCTCTACCAGGCGCTGCGTCTGTCTTCACGGCTGAGCTGGTGGCAATACACCACTCGGTACGGGAGATTACGCGACGTGCCCGGTTCGGAGACCGGATTGTGATCTATAGCGACTCACAAAGCGCCCTGAGTGGTCTCGGGGCATTGGAATCTCCGCATCCCCTGGTTCGCGATATCCGTGACGCCACGGTTTTGGCGAGCCGGGCAGATGTCGAGATTATCTTCTGCTGGGTTTCTGGACATGTAGGAATTGCGGGGAATGAGGGCGCCAAAGAGTCCGCGAGGACTCTGCGACCGGACCAGCGTTTCGCTCTTCCTCACACCGATTACATGGCAGGAATACGGGCAGCTCTTCGGACTGCTTGGCAAAGAAGATGGGAAACGGTCGAAGGGAACTTAAAGCTGCGTGCCATTGCGCCGTGACTGTTCCCATGGACCTATCCCCCAATGCCGCGGCGGCTTCAGATTGCTTTCTGTCGTCTCCGAATCGGGCACACTCGTGTGACGCATCGCTATTTGATGGAGCGCTCGCCTGCGCCCTATTGCAACGACTGCGTCGTCCCCCAGACTGTTCGGCACATTCTTGTCGAATGTCCCAGTCTGGGTGATCTTCGCGCACGATACCTGTCCCGGTACCGGGATGGGCGGGGTCGCTACCGCCTGTCCCTTGTGCTCGGGATGATTTCGTGCACATTGACTTGTGGACTTGTTGACTTTTGGGGGAGGCCGGGCTTCTCCACTTTATTTAAGGTTCTTTTTGTTTTTCGTTTGATATTGTTGTTTTGTAGGTTGCACTCTCCTGCACCGTGGTGAGGGGGACCTCCCCTCGCTGCCGTAGATGGCTTCCTGATTGTTAAGTTTTCCAATTTATATCGTTATGTTTTCATATATATTTTTTTAAGTAGCTTAGTTCTAGGCTGTCGTGTTTTTCGGCGACTTATGCCCAAGTGGGTAGTTGCCAGATGGGCTCTATAAAATTAAAAAAAAAAATTGCATCCGCAGCTGATCTCGACGGTGCCTATGCCGCCGAGAGACCCCAGTCATACCCTAAGCGCTCTGGGCTTACGGTTAGGAAATTCCTTCCAGATCTCGCTATAGCTCTCGGGCCGGTGCTTCCCCGGTTCTTCCCAACACGCCACCCTGGAGGGTACCACCTTTCATTCACTATTTGTCGCCACGCCTCTGCTCCCAAAGCTTCTACAGCGCCTGGAGTATTGCGTTCGGCCTTTTTGTAGCACACTTCGTGTCACGCTGGAACCATGCCAGTGTATACGGATGGCACCCAAGTCCCAAGATGGGTCGCTTTCCACAACCTGTCCCCTCTATTTGAAGTCAGCGGGGCTCTGCCAGGCGTCTGTCTTCATAGCCTAGTTGCTTGCAATACAACGCTCGGTACGGGAGATAACGCGGCGTGCCCGGTCCGGAGCCCGGATCGTGATTTATAGCGACTCACAAAACGCCCTGAATCCTCTCGTAGCAATAGAATCTCGGCATCCCTTGGTTCGCGATATCCGTGACGTCACTGTTTTGGCGAGCCGGGCGGATGTTGAGATTATCTTCTGCTGGGTTCCTGGACATGTAGGAATTGCAGGTAATGAAGGCGCCAAATAGTCCGCAAGGCTTTGGCGACTGGACCAGCGTTTTGCTCTTCCTCACACCGATTATATTGCAAGATTTAACGCTCCGCGATGTTGCCAAAACATTTAACAAAGTATGGGTGCCAAGACTGAAGTTAAAAATAGTGACCTCGGATTAAACTCAAACCTCACGCGAATCCTCTGCATTTATCTTACACAAACAGGAAAGCAAGAATTTCTATTAACTGCTTCGCCGGCCATTCCTTCATCTTAAATGCAGTACTGCCAGAGGGGGGGGGGGATCAGCCACACGCTCTATACCGTGTATATGAGAGACCTCCCCCAACTCACGGATGACTGTGCAATGTATATCCAATTGGCAAATGATTTCTCTCAAATTATTACTAACGAACGAAAAAATCCGTGACATTGCGCAGCGAAGAACTGCTTGCGAAATCCAAATATCAATGATTTTGAAAAAACCAATAAAATTAAAACGAATAGTTAATACGGAAAAATTCCACACGATTCCAGTTAACAGATATAAACTCCACCAAGTCACCGCAAACAACATTGTATATCCTTACAATGCCGAGAGAAAAGTCCTCGGCTTGAAGTTTACAAGAAACGGATACAGCTCACATGTGAATGAAAAAAATGACTGCAAAGACCCTCCTCTCAAACCTGTACAGGTTCTATAAACTATTAGCAAAAAATAAAAGAAAACTATACTTATCATTAGTACGCCCGATTATTCTACATACGAGGGGCGGTCAATAAGTTTTGCGAATGGGTGGGGTAAAACAGAGGAAGCGGGATGGCTGTTTGTGGGGGTGTTAGGACAAGTTATGACAAGTCAGGATCTGCAGCCGCACGCTCCTCCCTCGTCTATTTAAGAAGCAGTAGCTGATCCCAGATCGTGAGTCGCAAATTTTTCAACAATGGAGAAGGTTGAGCACCGCGCAGTGATCAAATTTTTGACCAAGGAAGGCAAGAATGCAAAAGAGATCCATGAATGCATGGTTGCAGTGTACTCCGACACCGCCCCTTCCTATGCAACCATTGCTGGCTGGAATAGGGAGTTCCGCCATGGTCGTGAGTCCCTTTAAGATGACTCCAGTCCAGGACGCCCGTCAGACGTGACCAACGAGAACAATGGCCCGTGTGGAGATGATGATCCTCGAAAATCGACGGGTGAAGGTCGAAAAAATCGAGCGATAACTTGGAATATCACATGGAAGTGTTACCAACATCATCCACGACAATTTGGCCATGACCAAGGTCTCTGCCTGTTGGGTCCCTAGGAACCACATTAAACCTCACGCCCCATGATCGACTTCAACATCGTCAAAGTTCGGAGGAGCTGCTTCTCCTGTACAACCAAGACCCGGCGGGATTCGAGTCACGCATAGTGACAGGTGATGAAACGTGGGTCCATCACTGGGATCCCGAGACCAAGCTCGAAAGCATGGCCTGGAAGCACAGGGGCTCTCCAACCCCCATCAAGTTCCGGACCCAACCCTCAGCCGGGAAGATCATGGCCACCATCTTCTGGGATTCTGAGGGAGTTTGATGGTGGACTATTTGCCTCGTGGAAGGACCATCACAGGTCAATATTACGCCGAGGAACTGGCTGGGTTGAAGAAGTGAATCTGTCAGAAGCGGCGCAGCAAGTTGACACGCCGTGTCCTGCTCCTCCACGACAATGCCCCCGTCCACAAGGCCATAGTTGCACAAGCTGCCCTTCGCGAATGCGGATTCGAGGAGCTCAACCATTCCCCCTACACTCCAGATCTGGCCCCTAGCGACTACTTTTTATAACTATAAACTAATATAAAAAATGGCAAAGCTCGCAAGAGAAACGGTACGAAAACAAAGGCTCGAATGTTAAATTAACGGAAATTTAAGATAAACAAAAGAAAAATAACATCAAGAAAAAAAACGATAAAAAGGCTCCTATGCTGTAAGTAAAAATAATCCAAGCAAAAAGCAAAACAAACTGCAAAACGAAAGCGTTAGTCAGGCAACCTGGCACATATCACCATTATACTATTTATTATCATTTATCACATCACCTCCTCTCCTCATCCATATCATTAACACCACTCATCCCTCAGTTACACAACATTTTCTACCTTTTCTATCTCTCTCCCATACTTAAACCTCTTCTTTTATCCCAATCCCGAACTTCTTTCTTTGGTGCTCATAACAACTACCTACATCGCCGCCAAAGGAGGCAACGTGAATGGAAACTCTACATCGATGCCGCCTCAACAATAACGAAGACTTCCGTCTGTATATGCCTGAAGAAAGGTGAAAGTTCACGGCCAAAATTTTGATTAGGTTTAAATACGACCAATAAAAATGAATCTTCCTCAGCTGATTTATAATCTCCAACCAGATATCAAAAACTGCATTCGCCAGTTAGAACATTCTAAAAATAAAATTAGTAGTCATATACAAACCTCCATAGCATCGATGTGATGTGCACCGATCATAACTGTTTAAAAAATAGAAAGGAAAATTCCGCTTTAATCGAAAATATCTCCATTCACCTTGGGGCGCGTTCCGGTTGATTATAAATGTAACCAAGGTCTACGCTGGGTTAGGGTGGATGTAAGGGATGCATTTGGATGAGAGGGCCAGAATGAGTAGTTTGATATTCGTGCGTATGTGAGGCAAGGGTGTGTGATCCTGCCAGTGTTGTGTAACATTTTTTATGGATGGGTTCCTTGAGAAATACGAGGGAGATAGAATGAGAGTTGCACTATGTTAGTGTTGCTGAGATTGGGGGGTTTAGAAATGCAGATTGTAGTGTTTGGATATTTGTGAATCCAGATAATTATTCGGTGGTTTGAATGTATTTGTGTGTGCTATCTAGATGAATCTGTGGTGTTCCTATAACCAGGGCGATGTTTCCAGTATCACGAATAAAAGGAGTTGGGTGAGGCAGATGACCATAGCAATGTTTTCAATGATAGCAAACTTTCGGGAGCGATCGACGGGTTAGTTAATGCTAAGGGTTTGACTACGAAATGCGCCGTGAAGTGTGATCGAACCAATGTATCGGAGTGAAACCTTCGGCTGGGAAAAAAATGATCGAGCCAGAGAGCAATATTAACAATTGGAGAGAAGTTTGAGGGGAGAGTACTTTTAGTGGCGTTAATTAACGCCACCCTAACCATGTGGGAGGAAACCGAATAATGAAAGTACTCCAACAAGGGTGTATTCACTTGTGGAGGGTTAGGACAGGCGAAATAAAATATGAACGGAACGACATATGATAAAAAGTGCAATTGATGATTACACTTTTATCATCAGATTGAGTTTTTTTTTAAGCTAAAACGCATTGCTGAATATGTGTATTTTCTTTGCTTCGCAGATGGAATCTGGTGGCACTGTTCTGAGCACAAACTGGAAAGAAGTTGGCACCAAACGAGTTGATATCCAGGCTCCAGATGGGATGGAATACAAAAAGTGGGACCAGTGATTGTGTTTGCGCCGCTACCGGCTGTTCTTCCTCTATCGCCAAGCATCTAAAGCGCAATCGAAAATGACGTTCATTTTTTTCCCTCATTTTGCTTTATTTCCTCGAATGTGTTAGAGTTATCCAGTTGTACCCTACTCAATGGGCGATATTGGTGAGAAATTCATTCAATACATGTAAACAGGAAAAGTGATGAAGAGAGATACCTCCAATTTCAACACTAAAAATTAAAAAGGAAGCTGAAATGATTAATTTTAATTGTCAAACATATTCTTTCGCCTTTTCGCAAGGAGCCGCAACCTCGCCTAGTTCAACTTCTACTCCTATGAGCTAAATTAACCCACTTTGGAAATGGTTTGTCCTGGATAGAGACTAGATTTCTGTCAAGTCCCACGTTGAAATATAAGTCAGGGAGGTTCATACAGCGCGAGTCAATGGTAGAACCATACTATGATTTTGCATATGCGATAATTCCATAACTTTTTCTCGGTGACATTCACTAGGTACTTCTGATTCTGCAACCAGAGCTACATTTAATGCAAACCGAAGCATCGGCAACGTCACATGGTGTTTCCTTCGATTTTTCTTGTTTTCAGGACCCTTACTCTTTCGCCACACTCTAGCTATACCTACCGAAGAAATGTAGATTGGTGTAAGTACCCCCTGATACAGAGCCAGTTCCACTGGAAAATAACACTTCTCTCTACCCACTCTGAAACATTCTTTGCTCTCGCATTAACTTTACAGCTCTATTAAGCAAAATTTGTATCCACTGCCCTAAAACATTTTTACACTTATCAATAACAGATTTGCTTTAACCGTTTTTTTTTTCTATATAAAAAAAAATGTGGTTTGGTAGCAGATAAGATTTCGGGTTATTTGAGGGTTAAAGTTTGATTGTCTTCGTTAGTTTCATGATTTGTAAATAAAATGTATTTGATAGTCTCTCCCATTTTAGCCAGTTACCACCTCGGGGCACATAACTGTAAGCATGATGCTTCAATGCCATTGGGTATAAAGTAGGACAGAAAAATTAAACCTTACCCTCCACCATACACCTACTACCGACGTCTCGCCTTCTTTGTGCGGGGGGTAGGCGGGTCTCACCATGCGATGGTTTTTACGATGCTTGCCTGCCTTTTCCTCCATTTCCATCTTCGGCGGCTGTACCCTCGCTGGGGGCCGCGAGATGAAAGTAAAAACAAAAATGGCTCTTTGTTTTATTCTAGACCTCAGGTCCAGAGTGGGTTTTTGTAAAGTTGAGGAACTATTTGTTAACGGAGCGCTTTTTCGTTCCTGGGGTCATCCACGCTGTTCATGGCGGACATACGTGCCTTCACTCAATCGAGGGATCCCTCTTGCAGGAACCCCCTCCCTCTCTGGGATCTTTTCTTCAGGGGTTGTTCCCAGAGAGGCTCTGGCCTTCTCGTGGCGAGGGGAGGTCAGCCCTGGGCCCCCTAGGGGACCCATGGTGCTGCCAACAAGACAACATGCCCCTTTTTCTTTCCTCCTCTATTACGCTCTTCCACTGCCCTTTATTTCCCCCTCTTCCTTCACCTATCTAGTGGTCCTTATCGCTACGCTCTACGTGGACGACCTTTCGATCTCTTTTGGCGTGGCCCAGATGCCAACTCTGGAGCGTCGACTCCAACAGGCATTGAACCGCGTCTCTCGCTATGCCGAAGCGCACAGGTTTCGGTTTTCTTTGGCCAAGACTAAGGTGGTGCACTTCTGCCGCCATCCACGGCTTCACCCCGACCCAGATTTGTTTCTTAATGGGGTGCGCCTGGATGTGGTTGAGTCGCACCGTTTCCTTGGTCTTGTATTCGACCGACGCCTCACCTGGGAGGCTCATATTCGCAGCCTTAGGGTCTCTTGTACCCGCGCCATGGACATTCTCCGTTCCGTGACGTTCAGCGCTTGGGGCGCTGATAGGGCTACCGCCTTACTTTTTTATCGATCCTTTGTTCGCTCGAAGCTCGACTACGGATGCGAGTTTTATGCATCCGCAGCCGAGCGTTTATTGCGGAAGGTGGATTCGATCCACCACACCGGCCTTCGCCTTGCGACCGGTGCCTTCCGCACTTCCCCCATTGAGAGCCTGTTGGTCGATGCCGGGGAGATGCCACTCGCTCTGCGCCGCGTGCAGTACATCACTCGCCTGTACGCGCGAGCCCGGCGCCTCCCTCAGTCGCCAACAGCTCTCACTGCATCCGCAGCTGATCTCGATGGTGCCTATGCCGCCGAGAGACGCCAGTCATACCCTAAGCCCTTTGGGTTTAGGGCCAGGAAACTCCTTCGAGAGGTAGATATAGCTCTCGGGCCGGTGGCGCCCCTGGTTCTGCCCAGGACGCCACCCTGGAGGGTACCACATTTGGCTATTTGTCGCCACGCCTCTGCTCCCAAAGCTTGTACTGCGCCGGGAGTATTGCGTTCGACCTTTTTGGAGCACACATCGTGTCACGCTGGAACCGTGCCAGTGTATACGGATGGCTCCAAGTCCCAAGAGGGGGTCGGCTTCCACGCCGTATCCCCTCTGTTTGAAGTCAGCGGGGCTCTACCAGGCGCTGCGTCTGTCTTCACGGCCGAGCTGGTGGCAATACACCACTCGGTACGGGAGATTACGCGACGTGCCCGGTTCGGAGACCGGATTGTGATCTATAGCGACTCACAAAGCGCCCTGAGTGGTCTCGGGGCATTGGAATCTCCGCATCCCCTGGTTCGCGATATCCGTGACGCCACGGTTTTGGCGAGCCGGGTAGATGTCGAGATTATCTTCTGCTTGGTTCCTGGACATGTAGGAATTGCGGGGAATGAGGGTGCCAAAGAGTCCGCGAGGACTCTGCGACCGGACCAGCGTTTCGCTCTTCCTCACACCGACTACATGGCAGGAATACGGGCAGCTCTTCGGACTGCTTGGCAAAGAAGATGGGAGACGGTCGAAGGGAACTTAAAGTTGCGTGCCATTGCGCCGCGACTGTTCCCATGGACCTATCCCCCAATGCCGCGGCGGCTTCAGGTTGCTTTCTGTTGTCGTCTCTGAATCGGACACACTCGTGTGACGCATCGCTATCTGATGGAGCGCTCGCTTGCGCACTATTGCAACGACTGCGTCGTCCCCAAGACTGTTCGGCACATTCTTGTCGAATGTCCCAGTCTGGGTGATCTTCGCGCACGATACCTGTCCCAGTACCGGGATGGGCGGGGTCGCTACCGCCTGTCCCTTGTGCTCGGGACGATTTCGTGCACATTGACTTGTGGACTTGTTGACTTCTTGGGGAAGGCTGGCCTTCTCCCTATTATTTAAGCAAGGTTTGTTTGTTTTGTTTTGTTTTTTTGCATTTGTTTTCTTTTTTGTTTTGTTTTTTGTTTGTTTTTCTCCTTTAGTTGCACGCTCCTGCGCCGGGGGGACCTCTTCCCGACGCACCAGCTTGCTTCCTTTCCCCCTTTTGGGGTGTTGTTTTTTTTTTCTCTCTCTTTAATTTTATTTTAAAGTAGCCTAGAACTAGGCCAGTTTTAATACGGCGACTAATGCCCAAGTAGGCAGTCGCCAGATGAGCTAAAAAAAAAAAAAATAGTGGGTCTTATCAATACCCGACCTCTGCTCGTTTAATGGAATGATTCCGAATTGTTCTTTCATGAAGGTGAAAGAGGCTGGGCATCTCCACCGCCTTCGTCTACCGAATGCCCAAGGAGAAACACATCGTTGGCCCCTTTTCTCCGTGCGTAGGAGGAATCGGGCAGCCCCTTAGGGTTATAAAGATGGTGTGGTGGATCCGTATCCATTCTCCAAGAGGACATACCGGACGTAACTGATTGTTTAGTTGCAGTAGTGCCGGGCCCTTGTAGGCCTCCATGGTGGGGAGTTTTTTTCGTTTGGCAATGGCTAGCCATAAACCAAAAACCTCCCGTTCTCGTAAGGGTTCTCGTGCCAAACGTTCCTTAGCTCCCATTTCAGCCTTCCCTCGCTCGTTGGATTCCTATTCCAACGAAGTAGACCCAGATCTTCATTATCCCTGCTTTCTTGTCATGAATTCATCATCTGACATCCCACTTGCAAAAGTCGATGTGTTTGACGTCAATGAATCTTTTGAGTCTCGCTATGGTGAACCCCGACAGATGTGATCAAGAGGAAGTGGTGATGTCGTAGTCGAGGTGTCATCCCACTCTCAACACAACCTTGTGCGAAATCTATCTTCGATAGTTGAAATTCCAATAACTGTCTCGCCCCATCCGCGTCTGAATTTCATCAAAGGTGTCGTCCGTTCAAACGAACTAAAGGACTACGATCCCACCCGCTTTCAGAGTAAGCTCAGTACCCAACGTGTCACACACGTACACAGGGTAACTAAAACATTAGGCTCCACTAAAGTCCCAACCGCCACACTGATTTTAACATTTGAACGACAAGAACTGCCGCAGCATATTAAAGCTGGGTACCTTCGTGTCCCGGTAAGTCCCTACATCGAACTACCCAGACGCTGCTTCAATTGCAATCAATTTGGACATGTTGGCCGTGCCTGTCGGCACCCTCGCTCCTGCGTGAATTGTAGCTCTGACTACCATGGCCCCGAATGCACCAAAACACCTAACTGTGCCAACTGCGGAGGTACCCACAGTGCTGCGTCAAAACTCTGCTCTATATTTTCATATGAAAAGGAAGTTCTCGCTTTGCGCGACTCCCTACGTCTAGATATAAGAGGCCCGAGCACAAACCTCGCCACTCGGCCGGCTCTTCTCTGACGTTTTACGTGACGCTGGACGAAACCGACCAGCCTGAAGCACTTCACCCTAGATCTACTCGCAGCGTCGAAAGCATTCAGAATATGCAGTCGAAGCATCGCTCTCACACCGAGATAATTAATGTAGCCCCCCCCCCTCCCTCTCTCCACCAGCTCTAGCTGGGAGAGACGCTCAGGGTGAGACACTTGAAGACATCAGACGCTATTTGAAAGAATCCTCAACATCCACCAGTGAAGGTTCATCCACCCGGCCTCGAGACCCAAAGCCCAGTGGTAAGAGGAAGGATTCCTCACCTGGGTCATCGACCACCAATAAGCGGGCAGCCTCTGGAGCTGACTCGGCCGAACCCCGAGAATCTCCAATGGACTCCTTCCCTATGGTTGAACATTCTATGCCCTTAAGTCCGTCTCGCCCTTCACAGGACTTAGGCCCCATCCTGATCCAAACGATGGCAGATATACACCCAGCTTCACACACCTCGCTCAGATCACCTGTTCGTTCCGCTCACCCTTCAACCCAAGATCCGATGGAAGCAGTTGATACTCCAACATCACCAATTGCGGCGGTTGGACCAAATCCTCAGACACCGAAAATATCTTCGACCCATGAATCCGGATCTACCGGCCGAAAATCCCTTCTTGATCTTCCTTTTCCGCCAGGTTGCGAGCCCGAATTACAATCAAGGGCCTCGGTTGGTTCTCCAAAACCCACGAAAAAAACCCTCAGTTACTGCTCCATCTAGGATCTCTCTCCCTACTAAAGCAGGCTCCTCAAAATCAGCTCTCCTTCTCCCAAGCTCTTTGGGACGAACCTCAAATACAATATCGGCCTCAAAAGAGAAAAAGATATCCACAGTGGTATCTAATCGTCACACATAATATCTTCCATTTTACAATGGAATTGTCAAGGAGTTCTTCCAAAGTGGGAAGAACTCAAAATTATTTTGACTATCCACCCCGCTGTTATTTGTCTCCAGGAGTATAAACTGGGTATACGGCCCTCTCCGCCGGTACCCGGTTTTCTCACTTTCAACTCTATTGCTCCTGCTGGAAGCCCCTCTCATGGAGGGGTGTCAATCATGGTATCTTCATCCTACCATGTTTCTCTCATCTCCCTACGTACTACCCTCCAAGCTGTTGCCGTGAGGGTTTTTCTTACTAAGCTTTTTACCGTTTACTCTATTTACCTACCCCCTTGTTTATCATTGTCAAGATCCGACCTTTTAGAACTTATAGACCAGTTTCCCTCCCCATTCTTATTACTAGGAGATTTTAACGCCCGTCACCCATACTGGGGTGACATCACTCGAAATGCAAAAGGCAGTGTTTTAGAGTCTTTTATTATCTGACCTTTGTGTTTTAAATACTGGCGATTTTACCTCTTATCATGTCCAGACGGACTCTTTTAGCTGTGTTGACCTGTCTGTTTGTTCCCCTTATTGCTTCACGGAATTTCGATGGTCAATTCTTGACGATCTCCATGGGAGTGACCACTTCCCTATTGTCTTACCGGCCCTTCAATTTAGCCTTCATACAACCATGCCCCTTAAGTGGGACTTAGGTCATGCAGATTGGGAAGGTTTCCAAGATGCATCCTTCACAAATGCATCCTTGTTTACCTTCAATGAAGTAGACGCGGCAGTAGAATACTTTACATCGACTATGTACAATGCAGCAACACATACCATCCCACGGAGGCGACCTGTCACGGGCCGCTCAACCGTGCCCTGGTGGACCTCGACGTGTGCAACAGCTATCAAAAATTACAAGTTAGCCAATGCCCGATTCCGAAAGAACCCAACTTTTTGCAACAAGGTCGACCGAAACCGAGCTCGTGCGCTTCGCCAAAGAACCCTTCGTCAGGCTCGCCGAAATTCATGGCGCAGATACGTTTCATCGATTTCCTCTATGACACCTACTACTAAGATCTGGAAGAGGATTAATAAGATGAGGGGCCGTTATGCTAATCATCATACCCCCACACTCAACTTAGACGGTTCCTTGGAGAATGACGGCCTGGCGCTCAGCATCTCTTTTGCTGACCATTTCCGCGCCGTCAGCAGTGTCAGCCGTTACGATAAGGCTTTTTAATCCTACAAATCAAAGGAAGAATCTCGTTCTTTCAACTTCACAACAAAATCTAACCTTCCGTATAACGCTCTATTCAGCATCCATGAGCTGCATAGTGCTTTGTCCCTTTGCAGATCTACTTCCCTGGCCTTGGTGAGATCCATTTGGATATGATTCGGCACCTACATCCACACTCTACTCTCTTCCTGCTTGATTTGTACAACCTTATATGGGTGAAGGGTTTTTACCCGTCATCATGGCGCATTGGGATCATCCTTTCCTTTGTCAAACCGGGCAGGGATGGGTTGGATGCAGATCACTACCGCCCTATAGCTCTCACCAGCTGTTTGAGTAAGTTGCTGGAAAAAATGATATTGGAGCGCCTAAACTGGCTCCTAGAAACCAATCATCTTCTGTCTTCATTTCAATGTGGCTTCCGCAAAGGTCATAGTACCCTTGCCCTACTAGTACGTTTCGAGGGATCGGTCCGGAAAGCTTTCTCATTAAAGCACCGAGTCCTGGTCATATTTTTCGATATTGAGAAAGCCTACGACACAACATGGAGATACGACATCTTGAAGCAGCTATACGTCTAGGGGATGATAGGCCTTTTACCGTCACTTATTCAAAGTTTTTTAGCATCTCGTTCTTTCAAGGTACGTGTTGGAGAAGCATACTCTGACCTGCAACCCCAAGAGGAGGGAGTTCCTCAGGGCAGTGTTTTAAGTGTCTTATGCTTTATAATTGCCATCAATGATATTATTTCGTCTCTCCCACAGGGTGTATCGGCAACTCTGTTTGTCGATGATTTAGCACTATACTGTTCCTCACCTCGCCTTCCATCAGCAGCGCGTCGGCTACAACTGGCCGTCGATGCTGTATCCAAAAGAGCACAACTTAAGGGATTTCGCTTTTCCACGACCAAAACCAAAGCAATGTATTTCCACCGAGGCAGAGAGGTTCTTGTTCCGCCATCTATCTGTTCCTACAAGGCGAAGATATAGAGTTTGTCTCCGAGTTTCGGTTCCTTGGCGTAACTCTCGATCCAAAGTTATCCTGGTTACCACACCTACGCCGACTTTGAACAGGCTGTCTGCGGGCTCTAGACATTTTGAAAGTCCTCTCACACACTTCGTGGGGCAGTGACCGACAAACATTGTGGACATTATACACAGCCCTCGTTGAATCCAAATTGGATTATGGCTGTCAAATTTACTCATCGGCCTTCCCTTCAGCCCTTAAAATGCTGAACCCCATTTGAAACCTCGGAGTTCGCCTTTCTAGTGGAGCCTTCCGTACTTCTGTCAACAGCCTTTACTGCGAGAGTGGGGTACTCCCTTTGCCCTACCATAGACTTCAAATCTGCATGCGATACCTCTGCCGAGTACAGCAAGCCCCTGTATCACAGGCCTACAGATGCCTGTATGCTGCCGAATCAACGGCGGCATATGATAAGTTGCCATCTTTACCCCGCCCTTTGAACCTTCGCATAGATCATCTCTAACCTGGGTGCTCCAAGGGTCCTTACCCTTCCATCCTTACTGACCAACATGTGGAGCCTGGAGAAGTCCTCCATGGACCCTCGCATCATTAAAAGCCTGTTCTTAGAGCATTCGATCTCCCACAAACAATGCTGCCCACTATACACGGATGGCACTAAGTCGGACGGTGGCGTGGGCGCCGCAACCATCTACCCAGAAGGAGAATTCCTAACTCTATCTTTGCGGCCAGCAGCATCCATTTCTACCGCTGAACTTTCATCAATCCTTTTAGCCTTTAGACTCGTCCAAATTTTACCTTTTAGTGATTTTGTCATTTTTTCCGACTCAAGGAGTGTCCTACAGTCAATTAGATCTTTTAATGTGTCGCTATCCCCTGGTCACAGAAATTTGCAACTGGCTGATCCAAAATGCATCCCGATATAGAATTATTTTTTGCTGGGTCTCTGGGCATGTGGGAGGCCTGGGCAACGAGAAAGCTGACTACTTTCCTTCAATAAGAAAGTATATTTTTCAACTGTGGCAGAATGAATGGGATGACTTGACTGTTCATCATCCAAACTATACAAAATAAAAAATTCTAACCGCTCTTGGCCCTCGAGTCGTCATAGAATGCGGTCGTTGGAGGTGGCCCTTTGCCGAGTTCGCATTGGCCACACGAGACTTACTCACGGCCATCTTGTTTCGGGTGATGCTCATATCAGCCCTTGCTGTCGTTTTTGCGGTGGGGACCAATCGGTTGTCCACCTTTTATTGGATTGTAGCCATTTCGCCATTCTCCGGTTGTCCTGTTTCCCGACCCTTTTAACTTTTCCTCAACATACCCACCTTCGATTCATATTGGCGGAGGAATCTTTTAACCCGTCATTTTTAAATTTTTTGTCACAAAGTGGTCTTCTCCACCTTTTATAGATGATATTTTTCGTTTCACCCTAGCGGCCATATAGAATCCACTTAGATTGGGCAGCAACCCACTAGTAACTTACCTTAAACCTTTCCCTCTACCATCGATGAGCCGCCTTTCGGCAGCTCCACCGAAAGAATATAGGCACCCCTCCCCCCCCTCGTGCTTTCGCAGGGTACCATCCAAAACTATTCGACTAGAGAGGACGCTTACAACTCTCCTATGCCTACGGGTGCAGGGACTCACCCCCTTCTCTGGAGTTGCCCTTGGGGTGAATCTAGAACGGCAGTCCCCCTTCTACATTCCTAGGGGACTGATAAAAAAAAGCACGCCAGCTGCCCATAATTGACCGCTCCCGGCGGGAGCGGCTCGATAGGGCCAACCCATTTAGGCGGTGAGGGATGGCAGGGCCCGTGCCTACCAAAGTCCTGCTACCGTGAATATCCAACTTAGAGGGGTTCACTGAAGGTGCCCCCGTCTCTTTCCCGTTGGATGCCGGTTCGCCGGCCCTAGACAAGACGACAAAGGTTCCTCGAATGGAATCCATGATGTCTTGGGGTTGGGCATATAGAGCCTGCCCCCCCCCCCCCCCCTGAGATACACATGGTCCCAGAGGTGACCCAGCCCCAGACGGTAGGATCTTCCGTGCCGTCGTACCCGGGCTCGGTGCCAAGCACAGAACCTGAGTCCCCTCCGATGCAAGCTCCTCCAGATTGTTCCGGCCCCCGAAGTCTCATAAAGAGGGGAGGGATCTTTCCTGGCTGGTCGCCCTGTGAGAGCCAAGACCTCCATTTCGGAGGGGAGAAACTGGTTCATTCCTCGCCCTCCTCTCCTAAAAAGAATAGAAATAAAGACGGGGGAGGGGTCTCATCTCCTTCGTGAGTCACGGCTCCGCTGCAGTTTCAGTATCGGACCAAAATAAGATTGATATGTCCGGCCCTGGGTGTCGCGTCTCTGACAAAGACAACTGCGCAGAGCGGGGCCTCGATTACGTCTGGGCTCGTCACTTAGAGGTTACCTGACGTTTTCGAGCCCGCTGGCTTCAAACGCTTTCTAGTTATTCGCTACACTTATGGCAGCATGTTGGAAAAGGACATGTTTCTTCAGAGAAGAGCACTAGCTAGTCTGATTAGTAGAGAGCCGAAGACCCATTTCTCAGACGGGATCCAGCGCTCCGTCCGGCCCCAGCTTAGCCTCTTTTCCTTCCTTCAGATAGCCTTTATTTCTCCCCTACTTCGTCGCTTTTCATACAACCTCTCCCACAACTTTCTCTGGTCAGCCTCTAATTTCACAGGGTAGATGCTGACCTTCTCAGCCAACGGTCCCGTATCGGGGCTGAGGGGGAAGGGGACAATGTTCCCTAATCCCTGAGCTCCGGTCTGGGGTGGTTGGTTTTTAACAACCTGCTTCATCCCCACCCATACCTTCCTCATATCCCTTTTCCTTTCCTCTTCACAATCTATGTTTTTACGCCGTGTCTAAGGTGAAGCCGCCTTGCCGATGGACTGCCAGGCCACCAGGCGGGAGGGGTGGTCCTAATGGCAGCACCTGGCTCTGCCAGGCCTGTACGCACCCCTTGCAGGGCGGGCTACTACCAGGGGTGATGAGCTATTGCATCCCCTGGAACAAATAGGGTCACCATGCTCAATGATGAGAAAATTAAACATCTCCCCCTAATTCCCCCTGTCATCGACGGAACCGCCCTCGGGCAGCTGCACACAAAAAATGGAGGCCTCCCCCTCCTGTGCTTGCGCAGGGGACCCTCCATATTTCTCTAACCGGAGAGGAGGCTTACTCCTCCTTCGCCTACAGGTGTAGAGGACTCCCCCTCACCCCCTTCTAACTCGTGTTTAAAACCTTTACTACAAAACAAATTACGGTGCAATCACCTCGCAGTGAGCACCAAGGGACTTGTAAATAATCCATCCATCCTCCCCCTCCCTCTCTGGGATCTTTTCTTCAGGGGTTGTTCCCAGAGAGGCTCTGGCCTTCTCGTGGCGAGGGGGGTCAGCCCTGGGCCCCCTAGGGGACCCATGGTGCTGCCAACAAGACTTTTAACATACCCCTCTTTCTTTCCTCCTCTATTACGATCTTCCACTGCCCTTTATTTCCCCCTCTTCCTTCACCTATCTAGTGGTCCTTATCAATACCCGACCTCTGCTCGTTTAATGGATTGATTCTGAATTGTTCTTTCATGAAGGTGAAAGAGGCTGGGCATCTCCACCGCCTTCGTCTACCGAATGCCCAAGGAGAAACCCATCGTTGGCCCCTTTTCTCCGTGCGTAGGAGAACTCGGGCAGCCTCTTAGCGTTACAAAGATGGTGTGGTGGATCCGTATCCATTCTCCAAGAGGACATACCGGACGTAACTGATTGCATAGTTGCAGTAGTGCCGGGCCCTTGTAGGCCTCCATGGTGGGGAGCCCCGAGGGAGAATGCGAAGTTTTTTTCTTTTTGCAATGGCTAGCCAGAAACCAAAAACCTCCCCTTCTCGTAAGGGTTCTCGTGCCAAACGTTCCTTAGCTTCCCTTTCAGCCTTTCCTCGCTCGTTGGACCCCTATTCCAACGAAGTAGACCCAGATCTTGATTATCCTCGCTTTCTTGTCATGAATTCATCATCTGACATCCCACTTGCAAAAGTCGATGTGTTTGACGTCAATGAATCTTTTGAGTCCCGCTGTGGTGAACCCCGCCGGATGTGGTCAAGAGGAAGTGGTGATGTCGTAGTCGAGGTGTCATCCCACTCTCAACACAACCTTGTGCGAAATCTATCTTCGATAGCTGAAATTCCAATAACTGTCTCGCCCCATCCGCGTCTGAATTTCGTCAAAGGTGTCGTCCGTTCAAACGAACTAAAGGACTACGACCCCACCCGCCTTCAGAGTAAGCTCAGTACCCAACGTGTCACACACGTACACAGGGTAACTAAAACATTAGGCTTCACTAAAGTTCCAACCGCCACACTGATTTTAACATTTGAACGACAAGAACTGCCGCAGTATATTAAAGCTGGGTACCTTCGTGTCCCGGTAAGTCCCTACATCGAACTACCCAGACGCCGCTTCAATTGCAATCAATTTGGACATGTTGGCCGAGCTTGTCGGCACTCTCGCTCCTGCGTGAATTGTAGCTCTGACTACCATGGCCCCGAATGCACCAAAACGCCCCACTGTGCCAACTGCGGAGGTACCCACAGTGCCGCGTCGAAACTCTGCTCTATATTTTTATATGAAAAGGAAATTCTCGCTTTGCGCGACTCCCTACGTCTAGATATAAGAGAGGCCCGCCAGCGTGCCCGAGCACAAACCTCGCCACTCGGCCGGCTCTTCTCTGACGTTTTACGTGATGCTGGACGAAACCGACCATCACGCGCGAGTTCCGACCGGCTTGAAGCACTTCACCCTAGATCTACTCGCGGCGTCGAAAATATTCAGAATATGCAGTCGAAGCATCGCTCTCATACCGAGATAATTAATGTAGCCCCCCTCTCTCCAGCAGCTCTAGCTGGGAAAGACGCTCAGGGTGAGACGCTTGAAGACATCAGGCGCTATTTGAAAGAATCCTCAACATCGACCAGTGAAGGATCATCCACCCGGCCACGAGACTCAAAGCCCAGTGGTAAGAGAAAGGATTCCTCACCTGGGTCATCGACCACCAATAAGCGGGCAGCCTCTGGAGCCGACTCGGCCGAACCCCGAGAATCTCCAATGGACTCCTCCCCTATGGTTGAACATTCTCTGCCCTTAAGTCCGTCTCGCCCTTCACAGGACGTAGGCCCCATCCTGATCCAAACGATGGCAGAAATACACCCAGCTCCACACACCTCGCTCAGATCACCTGTTCGCCCCGCTCACCCTTCAAACCAAGATCCGATGGAAGCAGTTGATACTCCAACATCACCAACTGCGGCGGTTGGACCAACTCCTCAGACACCTAAAATACCCTCGACCCATGAATCCGGATCTACCGGCCGAAAATCCCTTCTTGATCTTCCTTTTCCGCCAGGTTGCGAGCCCGAATTACAATCAAGGGCCTCGGTCGGTTCTCCAAAACCCACGAAAAAAACCTCTGTTACTACTCCATCTAGGATTTCTCCCCCTGCAAAAGCAGGATCCTCAAAATCAGCTCTTTGGGAAGAACCTCAAATACAATATCGGCCTCAAAAGAGAAAAAGATATCAACAGTGGTATCTAATCGTCACACATATCTTCCATTTTACAATGGAATTATCAAGGAGTTCTTCCAAAGTGGGAAGAACTCAAAATTCTTTTGACGACTATCCACCCCGCTGTTATTTGTCTCGAGGAGAATAAACTGGGTATACGGCCCTTTCCGCCGGTACCCGGTTTTCTCACTTTCAACTCTATTGCTCCTGCTGGAAGCCCCTCTCATGGAGGGGTGTCAATCATGGTATCTTCATCCTACCATGTTTCTCTCATCTCCCTACATACTACCCTCCAAGCTGTTGCTGTGAGGGTTTTTCTTACTAAGCTTTTTACCGTTTGCTCTATTTACCTACCCCCTTGTTTATCATTGTCAAGATCCGACCTTTTAGAACTTATAGACCAGTTACCCTCCCCATTCTTATTACTAGGAGATTTTAACGCCCGTCACCCATACTGGGGTGACATCACTCGAAATGCCAAAGGCAGTGTTTTAGAGTCTCTTTTATTATCTGACCTTTGTGTTTTAAATACTGGCGATTTTACCTCTTATCATGTCCAGACGGACTCTTTTAGCTGTGTTGACCTTTCTGTTTGTTCCCCTGATTGCTTCACGGAATTTCGATGGTCAATTCTTGACGATCTCCATGGAAGTGACCACTTCCCTATTGTCTTGTCGGCCCTTCAAGTTAGCCCTCATACAACCATGCCCCTTAAGTGGGACTTAGGTCATGCAGATTGGGAAGGTTTCCAAGAGGCGTCCTTCACAAATGCATCTTTGGGGACCTTCAATGGAGTGGACGCGGCAGTAAAATACTTAACATCTACTATCTACAATGCAGCAACACATACCATCCCACGGGCCGCTCAACCGTGCCCTGGTGGACTTTGACGTGTGCAACAGCTATCAAAAATTACAAGTTAGCCCATGCCCGATTCCGAAAGAACCCAACTTTGTGCAACAAGGTCGACAGAAACCGAGCTCGTGCGCTTCGCCAAAGAACCCTTCGTCAAGCTTGCCGAAATTCATGGCGCAGATACGTTTCATCGATCTCCTCTATGACACCTACTGCTAAGATCTGGAAGAGGATTAATAAGATGAGGGGCCGTTATGCTAATCATCATACCCCCACACTCAACTTAGACGGTTCCTTGGAGAATGACGGCCTGGCGGTCAGCAATGCTTTTGCTGACCATTGTCGCGCCGTCAGCAGTGTCAACCGTTACGATAAGGCTTTTCAATCCTACAAATCAAAGGAAGAATCTCATTCTCTCAACTTCACAACAAAATCTAACCTTCCGTATAACGCTCTATTCAGCATCTATGAGCTGCAAAGCGCTTTGTCCCTTTGCAGATCTACTTCCCCTGGCCTTGATGAGATCCATTTCGACATGATTCGGCACCTACATCCACACTCTACTCTCTTCCTGCTTGATTTGTACAACCTTATATGGGTGAAGGGTTTTTACCCGTCATCATGGCGCATTGGGATCATCCTTCCCTTTGTCAAACCGGGCAGGGACGGGTTGAATGCAGATCACTACCACCCTATAGCTCTCACCAGCTGTTTGAGTAAGTTGCTGGAAAAAATGATATTGGAGCGCCTAAACTGGTTCCTAGAAGCCAATCACCTTCTCTCTCCATTTCAATGTGGCTTCCGCAAAGGTCATAGTACCCTTGACCTACTAGTACGTTTCGAGGGATCGGTCCGGAAAGCTTTCTCATTAAAGCACCGAGTCCTGGCCATATTTTTCGATATTGAGAAAGCCTACGACACAACATGGAGATACGGCATCTTGAAGCAGTTATACGTCTGGGGGATGAGAGGCCTTTTACCTTCATTTATTCAAAGTTTTTTAGCATCTCGATCCTTCAAGGTACGTGTTGGCGACGCATACTCTGACCTGCAACCCCAGGAGGAGGGAGTTCCTCAGGGCAGTGTTTTAAGTGTCTTATGTTTTATAATTGCCATCAATGATATTATTTCGTCTCTCCCAGAAGGTGTATCGGCAACTCTGTTTGTCGATGATTTAGCACTATACTGTTCCTCACCTCGCCTTTCATCAGCAGCGCGTCGGCTACAACTGGCGGTCGATGCTGTATCCAAAAGAGCACAACTTAAGGGATTCCGCTTTTCCACGACCAAAACCAAAGCAATGTATTTTCACCGAGGCAGAGGGGTTCTTGTTCCGCCATCTATATCCCTACAAGGCGAAGATATAGAGTTTGTCTCTGAGTTTTGGTTCCTTGGTGTAACTCTCGATCCAAAGTTATCCTGGTTACCATACCTACGCCGACTTCGAACAGGCTGTCTGCGGGCTCTAGACATTTTGAAAGTCCTCTCACACACTTCGTGGGGCAGTGACCGACAAACATTGTGGACATTATACACAGCCCTCGTTGAATCCAAATTGGATTATGGCTGTCAAATTTACTCATCGGCTTCCCCTTCAGCCCTTAAAATGCTGAACCCCATTCGAAACCTTGGAGTTCGCCTTTCTAGTGGAGCCTTCCGTACTTCTCGTGTCAACAGCCTTTACTGCGAGAGTGGGGTACTCCCTTTGCCCTACCATAGACTTCAAATCTGCATGCGATACCTCTGCCGAGTACAGCAAGCCGCTGTATCAGAGGTCTACAGATGCCTGTATGCTGCCGAATCAACGGCGGCATATGATAAGTTGCCATCTATACCCCGCCCTTTGAACCTTCGCATAGGAGATCATCTCTCAAACCTGGGTGCTCCAAGGGTCCTTACCCTTCCATCCTTACTGAACCCTAGGTGGCGTGCTCCTCTCCCCACAGTATGTACCAACATGTGGAGCCTGGAGAAGTCCTCCAAGGACCCTCGCATCATTAAAAGCCTGTTCTTAGAGCATTCCATCTCCCACAAACAATGCTGCCCACTCTACACGGATGGCTCTAAGTCGGACGGTGGCGTGGGCGCCGCAGCCATCTACCCTGGAGGAGAATTCTTAACTTTATCTTTGCCGCCAGCAGCATCCATTTTTACCGCTGAACTTTCAGCGATCCTTTTAGCCTTTAGACTCATCCAAATCTTACCTTTTAGTGATTTTGTCATTTTTTCCGACTCAAGGAGTGTCTTACAATTAATTAGATCTTTTAATGCGTCCCATCCCGTGGTCACAGAAATTTGCAACTGGCTGATCCAAAATGCATCCCGATATAGAATTATTTTTTGCTGGGTTCCTGGGCATGTGGGGGTCCTGGGCAACGAGAAGGCTGATCGGCTGGCCCGCTCAGCACATTCTGTGTCCCCTGAGAACTCTGCTCTGCCTTTTAGGGACTACTTTCCTTCAATAAGAAAGTATATTTTTCAACTGTGGCAGAATGAATGGGATGACTTGACTGTTCATCATCCAAACTATACAAAATAAAAAATTCTAACCGCTCTTGGCCCTCGAGTCGTCATAGAATGCGGTCGTTGGAGGTGGCCCTTTGCCGAGTTCGCATTGGCCACACGAGACTTACTCACGGCCATCTTGTTTCGGGCGATGCCCATATCAGCCCTCGCTGTCGTTTTTGTGGTGGGGACCAATCGGTTGCCCACTTTTTATTGGATTGTAGCCATTTTACCATTCTCCGGTTGTCCTGTTTCCCGACCCTTTTAACTATTCCTCAACACACCCGTCTTCGATTCATATTGGCGGAGGAATCTTTTAACCCGTCGTTTTTTAAATTTTTGTCACAAAGTGGTCTCCTCCACCTTTTATAGATGATATTTCTCGTTTCACCCTAGCGGCCATATAGAATCCACTTGGATTGGGCAGCAACCCACCGGTAACTTATCTTAAATCTTAAATCCATCCATCCTCACCCCCTTCTCTGGAGGTGCTTTCGGGCACCTCCCTTTTTCCAGCGGCAGTACCCTCTTTTCTTTCCAAGGGGACTGCCAAGAAAGCCAGCAGGCAGCTCATAGCCGACCGCTTCCCAGTGAAGCGGCTCAGTAGGGCAAACCCCTTAGGGGGGAGAGGGAAGCCAGGCCCCTTCAGTCGCTTTCCTCAAAAGACCTGCTTGCCAGAATACTCAACCTTGCCGGAGTCGAGGCCTGACCCTCCCCACACATGACTGATGACGCTGCCAACGGGACCTGCGATGTCCTGGGAGGGGATGGCCAACTTGAGGCCGCTCGTGTGATAGACATGGTCCTTGAGGCAACCCAACCTCAGACGGTATGGTCTTCCATGGTGGGGAATCCAGGCTCGGCGCCAAGCACCGAACCCGAATCCGCCCCTATGCAAGGTCCTCCTCAAAAGGCTGGGGTCTGCGAGGCAGTAAAAGGAGGGAAGGGATCTTCTCCAAACGGTGCCCCTGCGATCACCAGGACCTTTCCATTTCGGAGAATGACCTGGCTGAGGCTGGTCCATCTGGCCTGTGGGCTCCTGCCGGCGGAGGGAAGAAGCGGGTTCATTCCCCGCCCTCCTCTCCTAAAAAGAAAAAGACTCGGGCTCCTCTCCATCCGCGAGGACGGATGGGTCTGCTGCCACTTTGGTAAGCGACGAAACCAAGATTGGCACATCCGGCCCCTCTGCTCCCCCGGGTCCGGAGCCCCCGACTATGACTAAGACGAAAATGCGCAGGACTGAGCCTTGATAACGTCGGGGCCCCTCATTCAGAGGCTACCTGGCGTTATCGAGACCGCTGGCTTCAAACGCTTCCTAGTTATTCGCTCCACTGATGGCAGCATGTTGGCCAATGGCAACATGATCCATCAGAGGAGAGCATTAGCTAGTGCAATAGGTAGAGAGCCGAAGGTGACCCGTTTCTCGGACGGGGGCCTTCTGGCGAATGCGGCGAATCCCGCCGAGGCGGCCAAGATAAGTGCTCTTCGGACACTTGATGGCACCCCGGTGAGTGTGACCCCGCACTCTACCATGGACTTTGTTTAAGGAGTAGTTTATGCGAGGGAACTCGTTGACTACTCCATAGAGGACATCACCTTAGAGCTGGCCGACCATGGGGCGGTCAAGGTCGAACGTATGATGGGAAAATATGGAAGGGCCTCGAGACGTTCGACTGTTACGAGCTCCCTGAGTCAGTGCGTGCCGGTTGGTACCGCTATCGCGTAAAGGCATTCGTGCCACTGCAGCAGAGGTGCTATTACTGTCACCGCTTCGGCCATACGAATCGTTCTTGTAGACGTGCAAAGTCGGGATCATCCGAAGTCTGTCTAAATTGCTCCAAGGCCGCACACGATAAAGCTAAATCGTGTGTGGCCAAGTGTGTCAATTGCGGAGAGCCGCACCCCGCTTCTTCGAAGCAATGTGGTGCATATCTCCTTGAGAAAGAAATCCTAGCCGTTCAGGCGCAGGATCAACTCTCATTCTGCGAGGCTAAGGACTTGGTCCTGGCGCGCCCCGCTCTGCCTGGGACGTCATATGCCTCAATAGTTAGAAAGGCACCCTCTGCTCTTGGCTCCTCCAGGCCAACGAGCACGTTTTTTTCCGCGCCCATTCGGAGCCCTTCTGCGGGTTCTACTCAACCCGGGCGCTACCCTGGTAAAGCTGGTGGCAAAAACGGTTCACACCCAGCCCCGGCTAAAAACAAGGCTCCTGCCCTTCCCCCAGCGTGACCGTTTCCCGTAATGCGAAACGGCCACGCGCCTCCTCCGAGTCGTTAGACTCGCAGAAGGCAACACCCCTGAAGTTGGTCGCCAGGCCATCTTCCGCGGTTCCTAAAGCTGTCCCCCGAAAGGAGACAGCTTCAAAGGAGCTTCGGCTCCTTCGCACACGCATAGTGGTGGTCTGAGTGGCAAGGAGACAGTGGTTCCTCGAAAAGAGGGTCCCCCGCCTCCGAAGCCGCAACGGCCGCCTAAGATTTCGAGGCGGAGGGAGGAAAAGACTCGCATGGCGAACCCAACCTCCCCCAATAAGTCCTCGAAGGCGACAGCGCTTTGTCCGGCCAACAGCGCCCGGGGTTCTGCTTCCGGGATGCGTACGGCCATTCTTGTCAGGGTCTTCTGTTCGAAGAGGGCCCCCGCCTCCACCCGGCATTATGTCTCTGTTCTTCCTTTCACTTTAGATACCTCCTTTCAGGCAGTGGCTGTGCAGCTTCACCTGGATATTAGGTATACTATCATTTTTGCGTACATTCCACCGTCAGCTGATTTCGATGCGGGGGACTTCCGCCGCGCCGTGGCACGGTTGCCGAGGCCCTTTCTCTTGCTTGGAGATCTGAACGGCAGGCATCCTCTCTGAGGAGATTACTCAATAAATCCCAGGGGACAAGTCCTTGCAGACCTAATCGAAAAGCTTGAGATAGGTGTCCTAAATGTGGATGAGTTTACGCATCACTGCCCGAGAACTGCTTCATTTTCTTGCCTTGATCTATCTTTGTGCTCTTCGGATGCACAGCCTGATTTTGATTGGGGGGTGGTCCATGACCTCGACGGTAGTGATCACTTTTCCATTCAAATATCATTTTCAGGGCAACTGCCGCACGAGAGCCAACCTCGGCGGTGTTTGGCGTGGGGGCCTGTATTTCGGGAAATGACTGAATTCTCTCTCAGTCGAGGAGTTTAGGTCGGTAGATGAGGCCGTTGAGTTCTTCTCCGGCAACCTCATCGCCGCGGGCCTGACTACTATTCCCAGAACGTCTTGCCGTTTTTCACTCTGACCACTCCCATGGTGGTCGGCCGAGTGTGAGATGGCCCTCAAACAGAAGCTTTATGCCTACATGCGCTATAAGGGCCGCCCGAACGATTTCACTGTCGGGGAATTTCGTCGGGCTAGGTTCCGGTATATTTCGAAGCACGCCCGCCGCTCTTCTTGGCGGCCATGCGTGTCTTCACTTAACGAGATGACCCCTCTAGCAGAAGTGTGGATGCGAGTCAAAAGGATTCGGGGCAAGTTCTCGTAGGACTGTTCTCCAGGAGAATGGGACCGCAATCCTTGGCGGAATCCGTCGCTGATGCCGCTTCCCTCGCTCGGCCCCGTAAGGGGCGCGGAGATTTGCCTTCCTGGCCTTCTGGCTGGCGTGACTCAGCGCCCCGTCCGGCCTCAGCTTAGTCTCTTCCTTCAGACAGCCTGTGTTTCTTCCCTACAACCTCTCCCACAACTTTCTCTGGTCGGCGTTTATTTTCACAGGGTAGATGCTGACCTTCTTCTCAGCCAAGAATCTCGGATTGGGGCTGAGGGGGTAGGGGACAATGTTTCCTAACCGATGAGTTTCGGTTTGGGATGGTGTTTTTTTTAACAACATGCTTCATCCCATCCATACCTTCCTCACTTCCCCTTTCTTTCTCACTTCACTATCTATCTTTTACGCCGTGCCCAAGGTGGAACCGCCATGCCGAAGGGCGGCCAGGTTACCAGGAGGGAGGGGTGGCCTAAAATGGTGGCACCTGGCAGAACGGGCCAATGCGAAAGGTGATTAGCGTTTGCTTCCCGCAGGAAAAATAAGGTCCCCATGCCTGATGATGTAAAACCCCAAAATAAAACGTCCCCTTTCTCCCTCACCATCGACGGGCCGCCTTCGGGCAACTCCACTGGAAAAATGGAGGTCCCCTCCCCCTCTCTCTCGCAGGGGACCCTCCAAATCTCTAACTGGAGAGGGGGCTTACTCCTCTCTTTTGACTACGGGTGTAGGGGACTCCCCCTCACCCCCTTGTCTAGAGGTACCCGCGGGTGCCTCCCTCTTTCCAGCGTCAGGCCCCCTTTACTTTCCAAGGGGACAGCCAAGAAAGGTAGCCCATAACCGACTGCTCCCCATGGAAGCGGCTCGGTAGTGCAAACCTCCTTAGGGGGGAGAGGGAAGACATGGCCCATCGACCGCTTCCATCCAGAGACCTGCTGGCTCGTATACTAACCTTAGCGGTGGTTAAGGCCTGTGCCTCCCCATACTCTACTTGTGACACCGCTGCAAATGGGAGCTGTGATGTCCGGGGGGGGGGGGGGACAAATGGAGGCCTCCCACGAGATAGACATGGTCCTTGAGGCAACCCAGCCTCAGACGGTAGGTCCTTCCATGGGGGCGAATCCAGGCTCGGCGCCAAACACCGAACCCGAGTCCGCCCCTATGCAAGGTCATCCTCAAACGGTTCAGGTTTCCAAGGCAATACAAGGATTGGAAGGATCTCCTCCTCCGGCCCGTGCCCCTGCGACCGCCAGGACCTTCTCCATCTCGGAGAAGGACCTTGCTGAGGCAGGTCCATCTGGCCTGGGGGCTCCTGCCGGCGGAGGGGACAAGCGTGTTCAGATGGATTAAGCCAAGATCGGCACGTCCAGCCCCGCTGCCCCCTCCCCCGGGTGTGAAGTCCCGGACGAAGGCCAAAAGTACAAGTTCGCAGAGTAGAGCCTCTATTACGTCAGAGCCCCTCATTCAGAGACTACCCGGCGTTTTCGAGTCCGCTGGCTTCAAACGCTTTCTGGTTATTCGCTCCACTGACAGCAGCATGCCAACATGATTCATCAGAGGAGAGCTCTAGCTAGTGTGATTGGTAGAAAGCCGAAGATGACCGTTTCTCGGACGGGAGCCGTTTGGCGAATGCGTCGAATCCCTCCGAGGCGGCCATGATTAGTGCCCTTCGGACACTCGATGGCACGCCTGTGAGTGTGACGCCGCACTCTACTATGAATTTCGTGAAAGTAGTAGTTTATGCGAGGGAACTCGTGGACTACTCCATAGATGACATCACCTTAGAGCTGGCCGACCATTGGGCGGTCAACGTTGAACGTGTGATGAGAAAACAGGGAGGGGCCTCGAGACCCACCGTTACACTCTTCGTCATGTTCGACTGTAGAAACTCCCTGAGTCGATGCGTGCCGGATGGTATCACTACCTCGTGAAGGCATTCGTGCCACTGCCGCGTAAGTGCTATTACTGCCACCGCTCCAAGGCCGAACACGATAAGTCCAAGTCTTATGTGGCCAAGTGTGTCAATTGCGGAGAGCCGCGCCCCGCTTTTTTGGCCGTTCAAGTTAATGATCGTCACTCATTTCGTGAGCTTAAGGAATTGGTCCTGGCGCGCCCGGCGCTTCCCGCCACGTCCTACGGCTCAATGTTGAAAAAGACACCCTATGCTCCTGGCCCCTCCAGGCCTACGAGTAAGGTCGTTTTCGCACCCATTCGGAACGCTTCTGCGGGTTGTACCCATCCTGGGCGCTCGCCTGGTAAAGCTGGCGGCACAAAGGGTCCACACCCAGCCCCCCTTCCCCCAGCGTGACCGTTTCCCGTAAGGAGAAACGGCCACGCGCCTACACCAAGTCGTTAGACTCACAGGAGGCAAAACCCCTGAAGTTGGTCGCCAGGCCATGTTGCGTAGTTTCTAAGCTGCCCCCCATGAAAGGAGGACAACACTAAAGGAGCTTCGGCTCCTTCCTCCGCACCCAGTGGTGGCCTGAGTGGATCCTCGGAAAGGTGGCCCCTTGCCTCCGAAGCCGCCCCGCCCGCCCCAGTTTTCGATGCGGAGGGAGGAAAAGACTCGCATGGCGAGCCAAACCTCCCCCAATAAGTCCTCGAATCGACAGCGCCTTCAGCGCATTGTTCGGCCTTTCCCGTGAGGGTCTTCTTTTCGAAGAGGGCCTCCGCATCTCCTCCGAACTAGGCCTGGAGGGTATATTCCTTCAATCGAATTGCTGCGGACTCCGAGCCAACTGGGAGGAGTTGCGGAAGCTCATCTCCTTCCGTTACCCCTTAGCTATCTTTTGGTAGGAGACCATGCTGGGCTCTTGCCTCTTCCCACCCTCCCGGGGTATAAGGGCTTTGCGACCCCACTACCACGGCATTGGGGCTGGGCAGGAGGATGTGCGATTTACACCCCGCGTAATGTCTCCGTTCTTCTCTTCGTTTTAGATACTCCTTTTAGGCAGTAGCTGTGCAGCTGCACCTTGATAGCAGGTATGCTCTTATTTCCCCTTACATTCCACCGTCAGCTGACTTCGACGCGGGAGACTTTTGCCGCGTCGTGGCACGGTTGCCGAGGCCCTTTCTCTTGCTCTGAGATCTAAACGGTAGACACTCCATCTGGAGAGACTACTCTATTAATCCCCGGGGTCAAGTCCTTGCCGAGCTGCAGATGAGTGTCCTAAATGTGGATGAGTCTACACATCACTGCCCAATAGCCGCTTCATTTTCCTGCCTCGATCTATCTTTGTGCTCTCCGGATACACAACCGATTTTGATTGGAGGTTGGTCTATGACCTCCATGGTAGTGATCGCTTTCCCATTCAAATATCATTTTCTGGGCCGCTGCGCCGTGGTCTGCATTTCAGGAAATGACTGAATTCTCAATCTTAGTCGAGGAGTTTAGGTCGGTAGATGAGGCCGTTGAGTTCTCCGGCAACCTCATCGCCGCGTGCCTAACCACTTCCGTGGTGGTCAGCTGAGTGTGAGACGGCCCTCAAGCAGAAGCCTTATGCCTACTTGCGCTATAAGCGCCGCCCGAACGACTTTACTGTTGGTGAATTTCGTCAGGCTACGGCTAGGTTCCGGTATATTTCGAAGCACGCCCGCAGCTCTTCTTTGCGGCCATACGTGTCTTCACTTAACGAGATGACCCCTCTAGCAGAGGTGTGGAGGCGAGTCAAAAGGATTCGGGGCAAGTTCTCGTAGGACTGTTCTCCAGGAGAATGGGACCGCAATCCTTGGCGGAATCCGTCGCGACCACTTTCTCTCCATTCTCTAGCCGAGATACTGCTCCGCCAGCATTCAATGCACGCCGTGATGTCGCGGAAGGCCGCCGGCTGGACTTTACCTTCAGAGGCGGGGAACCCTTCAACGACAGGTTTACTGTGAGTGAATTGCGTTCCGCTCTTGCTTCGTGCTTGGACACCGCCCGTGTTCCTGCCCATGTCCCGTACACCATGCTTCGACACCTGGTTGGGCGAGGCATGGCCTTTCTGTTAGATTTGTTCAACACGATCTGGGTGGAGGGTCTCCTCCCGGATTCCTGGCGAATCCCTATTGTGCTCACCTTTCGGATACCGGGAAAAGATCACTGTACTCGGGCCGGTTTCCACCCAATCTCTTTAACCTCTTGCGTGTGCAAGTTGATGGAGAAATTGGTAAATATTAGATTGGCCTTTTTTCTGGACAGCGGAGGCCATCTGTCTTCTGCACAGTGGGCTCCCGCTAGTTCCACTCCACGTGGGATGCTCTGCTCCGACTAGAAAATGTCATCTGCGAGGCCTACCTTCATAGACACCACTACGCCACAGTGTTTTTCGATCTGGAGAAGGCCGGTGATACCGCCTGGCGATACGGTATCATGGAGACTCTCCACTCGATAGGGGCAAGGGAACGCCTCCCAATCTTTATATCTGATAAATTTTTGCGAGATCGTCGATTCCGCATACGGGGCGCCCTTTCCGGCCCAATGGAGCAGGAAAGAGTGGTCCCGCAAGGAAGTGTCCTCAGTTTCATACTCTTTGCCCTGAGCATCAACGGCATCACCTCGGTGCTGCCGGAAGATGTTCTCGCTACACTCTACGTGGACGACCTTTCGATCTCTTTTGGCGCGGCCCAGATGCCAACTCTAGAGCGTCTGCTCCAACAGGCATTGAACCCTGTCTCTCGCTATGCTGAAGCGCACAGGTTGCGGTTTTCCTTGGTCAAGACTAAGGGGGTGCACTTATGCCGTCATCCAAGGCTCCACCCTGAACCAGACTTGTTTCTGAATGGGGTACGCTTGGAAGTGGTTGAATCGCACCATTTTCTTGGTCTCGCATTTGACCGACGCCTCACCTGGGAGGCTCATATTCGCAGTCTTAGGGTCTCTTGTACAAGCCCCATGGATATTCTTCTTTCCGTGACGTTCAGTGCTTGGGGCGCTTATAGGGGTACTGCCTTACGTTTTTATCGATCCTTTGTTCGTTCGAAGCTCGACTACGGATACGAGTTTTTTGCATCCACAGCTGAGCGTGTATTGCGGAAGGTGGACTTGATCCACCACGCCAGCCTTCGCCTGTCGACCGGTGCCTTCCGCACTTCCCCCATTGAGAGCCTACTTCTCGATGCTAGGGAGATGCCACACGCTCTACGCCGTGCATTTTTCGCCTGTACGCCCGAGCCCTGCGCCTCCCTCAGTCGCCAACAGCTCTCATTGCATCCGCAGCTGATTTCGACGGTGCCTATGCCGCCGAGAGACGCCAGTCATGCCCTAAGCCCTTTGGCTTTCGGGCTAAGAAGCTCGTTCGAGATCTAGGTATAGCTCTCAGGCTGGTGATGCCCCTGGTTCAGCCCAGGAGGCTAACCTAGAGGGTACCACCTTTGGCTATTTGTCGCCGCGCCTCTGCTCCCAAAGCTTCTACAGCGCCGGGACCATTGCGTTTGACCTTTTTGGAGCACATCTCGTGTCACGCTGGAACCGTGTCAGTATATACGGATGGCAGTATATACGGGCAGCTCTCCCGGCTGCTTGGCAAAGTAAATGGGAGAGGGTTGAGGGTAACTTAAAGTTGTGTGCCATTGCGCTGCGACTGTTCCCATGGACCTACCCACCAATGCCGAAAAGGCTTCAGGTCGCTTTCTGTTTTCTTCGAATTGGACACACTCGCGCGACGCACCCCCATTTTTTACTGTGAGTGAGTTTCGCTCCGCTCTCGCTTCGTGCGCGGACACCGCCCATGGTCCGGACGATGTCCCATACGCCATGCTTCGACACCTGGGTGAGCGAGGCATGGCCTTTCTGTTAGATTTGTTCAACAGGATCTGGATGGAGGGTCTTCTCCCAGATTCCATTTCTGGGGCTGCTTCTCATCTAAGGGAACTAAAGCACTAACAATTTTTCCCATCAACTCAAAATGGTACCAAAAGGCGCTTCCTCAGTACCTTTCCCAACACTTTAGGACTAATTTAGGGCTGATGACTGTAAACGTGTTTACAGCATTATGGAGCACCTTGTCACAAAGCAAAAGCAATATCAAAGTTCTTGGCTTAAAATTACATCGAACTTTTCGAATCTTTTGCCCTGGAATTCGCCGGATTTGAACCCAATAAAGAATTTGTGGGCGATAATCAAACTAGCGGTTGATAGCAAAAGCCATCCATTTTGAGCAATTGTAAATATTGACTTTCCCATCAATTGACTCTATTTATTAATAACATGAGTTTGAGCTCTAATTTTATGTATAGTTCACCTTCAAATTTTGATACAAAAATGCTAAAACAAAATACAACCTTTTAGTTCCATTAATTTTCGTATAGGAAAAAATATAGGAG